>OX645063.1:80965826-81348826 GCA_951905685.1 Eumerus sabulonum | reverse complement strand
TTTTCTATCACAATCATACAACGCATACATAAAGAATACATCGGTAGATACTGCTCTTCACAGGGTAGTCTCTGCGATAGAAAATGCACTCTAAGTGCCGTCCCAGACATTGGGTTTTTTTTTTTTTTTTTGTAATTAAGGGACTAGTGCTACCGAATAGCACGAGCCACTGCGACCTTTACAGATCTATTCTGTCTACTATCTGATTAGCCGAGGAGCATAACCACTTTCTTAATGGAGTTGAGAATGCTTCTCATAGGAGCTGAGATGATCCCCTCAGGAGTCATAATTTCACTGAGAAAGATACGCTTCCTAAGATGGCAGAGAGCAGCACACTTACATAGCATGTGTTCCGCCGTCTCTTCGTCCTCGAAACAGAGCCGACACTCAGTTTCGGACGAGAGGCTAATTTTGTTTAGATGATATCTCAGACCGCAGTGCCCTGTTAGGTAGCCGACTAGTCCACTGATATCCACCCTATTGAGTTTGAGTATGTCACTAGAGTGTTTGTTCAGTGGTCGTATGAGTCGTTTAGATTGACGGAGTCCCCGAACCCCGAACGCTGTTCCAAAAGGACAGGTGTTGCAATTTTTCCCACTTGTCTAAGAAGATATTTGTCTTAGACCCGGGAATGCCGCAGAATGGCTCCGGACCTATATGTTTATCGCTGGAACCTTTCCTGGCAAGATTGTCGGCAATTTCATTGCCCTTGATACCCTTATGTCCTGGCACCCAGCAAAGATTAACAGTGTTTTTTTTGGCTAGGTCTTGTAGGGCGTCATGGCATTCCTTGACGGTTTTTGAGTTCGTACTGTACGAACCCAGCGCTTCGAGCGCTGCTTGGCTATCAGAGGGTATGTTGATGGTAACTCCTCTAATGCCGGTCTCGAGATTAAGATTGACGCATGTTAGGATGGCATGCAGCTCTGCTTGGAAGATGCCGGGACTTATTCCCAGGGCCTTCGAGATCCAAAGATGCCGGCGCCAACGGCGAAAGCCATCTTGCAGCCACCCGTGTACCACCTAAAGCCTTTGACATTTAGCAGGGGATCACTGTTTTCCCATGCTGAGCGATTTGGGATCAGTATCTCAAATCTCTTGTCAAAGGTGAAGGTGTGCGGCAATGCGTCCGAGACCGTAGTAATCATATCCAGCTCGGGAAGGTGTTGTAATATGGACTTGTGACCCACGGGTCTACATGGCATATTTGTTCCTGAATAAAGAATTCTGATTGCACTGCGTAATGCCACCTTTTTGATAAAGAGGTGCAGTGCGCCCTATCCGTAGACGTCGATCAGGCCGAAGTCGCTGTACAACCCGTACAGTTCTTCATTAATTCTGAAGGAAATACGATAAAAACCTTCAATATAACAAAAAAAAAAAAAAAAAAAAAAAAAAAAAAAAAAAAAATCTTCATTAAATCCTCCCCTCCATACTCCGAGGCCGTAGATAGTGCGCAGAATTCTCCTCTTGAAACGATTCAGGGCATCTTCATCCGCTTTGGTTACGGTCCAAGCCTCTGCGCCGTAAAGGAGGACTGTGATGATCAAGGTCTTGTATAGTCTCACCTTAATTTTCCGAGAGAGGGCTCTACTTCTCAATTGCCTCTTGAGTCCAAAGAAACAGCGGTTGGCAAGAGTGATTCTGCGTTTTATCTCAGCGCTTGCGTTGTTGTCGCCGGTCATCAGTGAGCCAAGGTAGACGAATTCCTTGACCACTTCAAAGTTATATCCGCCCATGGTAACGTTCTGGCCAATACGTCGGTGTTGACCGTCTCTTTTAGATGAAAGCAGATATTTGGTTTTGCTCTCATTAACCTTGAGAACCATCTTAGCCGCTTCTACCTCAGTGCTTACAAAGGCCTCATTGACGTCTCGCTGTGTCCGTCCAATCACGGCAATGTCGTCGGCGGGCGCAAGCAATTGCGTAGACTTGAAACAAATCGTACCTCTTGTGTTGGCCAGCGGCTCTTGCACGATCTTTTCAAGCACGTTGTTGAAAAAGTTGCATGACAGCGCGTCACCTTGTTTAAATCCTTTTTTAAGATCAAAGGTCTCGGTTTGTTCATTACCGAGCTTAATGGAGCAGCAGAAATTCTCTATTGTCATGGATGTTAAAGCTAGACATGGTTTTGTGTGGCTCGTCTCTATACACGCTGTCGTACGCGGCCTTGAACTCGACGAAAAGGTGGTGAGTGTCGATTTGGTATTTCTGGGTCTTACCTGGCCGGAAACCACACTGATAAGAGCCAATCAGGTTATCCACAAACGGTTTCAGGCGTTCACACAATACGGCAGAGAAGATATAAGATCTTGTATCGATGTTAAGGAGACTTGTTCCCCTATAGTAGGCGCAGCTATAGGGGTCTCCTTTCTTATGGACCGGGCAACCGATGCTGAGATTCCATTCGTTGGGTATGCTTTCCTCCGACCATACCTTGCAAATGAGCTGGTGCATGTACCTTACCAGCTCATCTCCAGCCGCCTTAAAAAGCTCAGCAACAGGCCGTCTGCGCCCGCGGCTTTATTAGACTTAAGTCTTGAAATCGCTATTTAGGCTTCGTCGGGTGGACCTAGATGAATGGATCGTTCTGCCTGACAGCGGTAGCTTGTCTGACATCGCCACAGAAGTCTGCAGAAGTGGTCATGCCAAATCCTATGATTCCACTACCAATTCTCCCTGCAGGCCTCCGCTCTGGTTTTGTAGCCATGGCATGTTCGTTTTACCCTATTGTAAAACTTTCGGGCGTCATTCCTAAGGAAGAATCTCTCCATCTCCTCGATCTCACGCTTTCCGTGTTCTCTTGTTTTTTCTTCTGAAAAGCGTGTGTTCCTCTCTTCTCTTCTGCTCATAGATTTCGCGAGCAGCACTCGTCCGTCGTTGCAGAGTGGCTTTATATGCCTCTTGTTTTGCTGCATGGGCTTGTTCGCATTGTTCGTCGAACCGGGAGTTTCTAGGTGGTGGCGGTTAGAAACCCAGCACCTCTGAGGCAACGTCTCTTGCTGCTCTTGCTGTTCTACTGTTTGCCCTGCTGTGGGCGAATTTTTAGAGAGCTTGAAGGAGACACGATCGGCAAAGATTCTGGTAGTCTCCACTCCATACCTTGAATATTGCAAGGGGTGGTGTCGATTGGTGCAAAAAAAAAAAAAATCGAGAAAACTCAATCGCGGTGCTTCAAAAGGCATCTACGAGGGTAAGGTGAAAAATGGTCGATCTGACAATGAGGGGCGTTCTAATCAGCAAAAATATTTGTGTGTTGTGCGTATTTTTCGAAAAAAGCTTTATGAGTGGTGTCATAAAATGGAGTGACTTGCATTAGATGCTGCGTGTTGTGATTAAATATTTAGTGAAATCTGATGAAAAGCCCGCGAAAATCCCCCGAAAGTTGCAGGTGGTGTATGGAGATGAGCCAGCAGTGAGTAGAAAAAGGTCGGAAGCGACCAACAAAAGCGAGAATGTCAAAGTCGTGACTGAGGGAAACATTGATCGTGTTTTTCGGTATCTGTGTCATCGCTCATTGACCGAATAGGCAGTGACTATGCACGTGTTTCCCGTGGGCTGGATCTTGCACCATACGACAATGCGCCAACCCACTCCTCGTTGATTGTGCAGGAGTTTTTGGCGAAAAGAGGCGTTGCAACGTTGCCGCATCCACCCCTTAGCACCGATATTGCTCCCTGCGACTCTTTTTTTATTTCCCAAGATGAAGTCACACCTCAATGGAACTCATCATGGCGGTGTAGAGAAGGCCAAAGAGGTTGTAAACATGGCTCTGAACCAGTTATCGACGATATGCTTATTCTCCTGATTTGGTACCACCAGACCTACATCATCACATCCAAAGAGCAAGTTGAAAGGTCCGTGGGTGAATATTTTTACAGCCTTCCTGACTCTCACTATCGGGAGGAAATACCGATGTTGGAGGAACGCTGGAGCAAGTGTGTTGGAGCTAAGGAGGATGAATAATGAAATTCTATTGAAATTAAAAATTGCAGTCAGGCCGAGAAGTGTTCTCCTCACTCTTGTATTGTGGTAGGCGATATTGCTGGGATATCCCTAGGCCCGGTAACCCACAATACTTTGATGTTGAACTGCTCAGCCATCTCATCTAGAGATAGGCGACAGTTAAGAGATGTCTTTGATTTGTGGGTTACCCCTGCCAGGGATCTTATCGCAGATTGGCTATCCGTGCAAATGATAATATCCTTGGCGGATATTACATTGATCCTGAGCCATGGGCTCAGGGCCTCTGATATCGCTGTTATTTTAGCCTGATACACACTGCAGTAATTTGGGAGTCTGAAGGATAGGCTGAGGTTAAGCTCCTTGGATTAGACTCCAATGCCTACACCCGACACCATCTTAGAGCCATCGGTATACAGGGAGATCGAGTCCTTTGGTATGACTTTCCCTTCAGCCCATTCCTCCCTGGATGGAAAAACAACAAGTTCCTAGTGAACACGTTCTGCGGGATGATATAGTCTGTGTCCATGGGTACCTCGAAGTGTTTTAGAATGGTTGTGTGTCCTTTTTGTGATGTGGACCATTTTATTATGCTCCTCATCCTCAGGGCCGCGCAGGCAGCAATTTATTTGCTGAAAAGGTTGAGTGGTGGAAGGTGTAGCAGAATATTTAGGGCCTCCGTGGGGGTTGATATGATCGCTCCGCTTATGTATAAGCTGGCCGATCTTTGTTCTTTCCCCAGAAGGTTTCGATTGACTGCCTTGTCCAGAGCAGTCCACCAGACTACGACGCCATACAGGAGGATGGGCCTTATGACCGCCAAGCATAATGCTTGGTTGGAGACCCCACTTCTTGCCCACCACTTTTTTGCAACTGTAGAGGGCAACTTGACGCGGTCAAGAATGTTGGGTTTCCAATTCAGCTTCTTGTCAAGGACTAGGCCTAGATATTTGGCCTGCTCTTTGATTATTAGTTGGGTTCCACCCAACCACGGTGGGTTGAGGGGCGGAATTTCATATTTGTTAGTAAACAGTACTAGATCGGTCTTCTTAGGGTTCACCCCAAGTCCACAGTACTGCGTCCAGGTTTCTACTGTATGTAATGCACTCTGTATAAGGTCGCAAGGGTGCTGGAAGAGTCCTGTGGCGGCAATAGCAATGTCATCTGCTCGTTAACCACCACGTTCCACAGGAGAGGGGAGAGTACTCCACCCTGTGGTGTACCTCAGCTAACCATTCTGGTTGAGACGGCACCAGCGAAGTTGGCTTTGACAACTCTTTGTGTTAGCAGTTGTCGTACCAGTTCTATCACTGATCCCTTAACACCCAGATCAGTCAGCGCTTTGGTGACGGCCCATGGTTCAACATTGTTAAAGGCACCCTCAATGTCGAGAAAGGCGGCTAGAGTATATTCCTTACGTTCCAGTGACCTTTCTTTTTTGCTGACCAGTGAGTGGAGTGCTGTTTCCACCGATTTGCCTTTGTTGTAGGCATGTTGATTATCCGACAGTCTACCTGAGAGGCAACTGTAGCGAATGTGTGCGTCTAGAATCTTCTCTAGTTTTTAATAGAAAAGAAGTAAGACTAATAGGCCTCAAGTCATTTGCATACGTATGGGAGCTTTTGCCTGCCTTGGGTATGAAAATGACTTTGGTTACCTTCCACTTGCTAAGGATGTATGATAGGGAGAGGCAACTCTTGTATATGACTACAAGCCAGGGGAGGATGATATCTACTACCTGCTGAAGCTCAGCTGGTATGATACAATCCGGTCCCGGGGACTTTTAGGGTTCAAAGCTTTTTATGGCCCAAAGGACATTGTTTTTGGTGACCAGGTTGGGAACACGTTCGAGGGGGGATGTCGTCGGCTGGGTGACCTGAGGAGGTGTCACAGCCGAGTCACTACTGCCCGGAATGTGTGCGTTTAGAAGAAGTTCTAGGGCTTCCGTTCTGGAGGTCGTCCAGGAACCATCATTTCGCATCAGGTGGCTTGGGTTGTACGGGGCCGAGGCCAGAATCTTCCTGATTCTTGAGGCTTCGGAGGCCGTATTAATTTCGTCACAGTAGCTCCTCCAGGATTGTCTTTTGGCCCTTCTGGTCGCTGCTTTGAAAGATTTAATTGCCTCTTTATGGAGATCCCAATCCTCTTGCAAGCGGGTACATTTGGCTTTGTTGAAGAGCTTTCTGCTCTCTTTCCTAAGGGAGACTATCTCTTTATTCCACCAGGGGGGCTTAGGTTTCCCTCTGGGGGTGCTAACCGCACAAGATTTAGACAGTGCTCTGTTAAGGGTTTCAGTCAGCTCATTTACTAAGCTATCTAATTCCGCAGGGCTATGCGGGTAGGTAGGGTATTTTGTCCCTAGGTGGAGTTCAACATAGGTTCTATATTTTTGCCAGTCAGTTTTCCTGTAGTTCCTGAAGGGAGCTGGGGCACTGACGTGACTGACAACAATCGACTATATGGGCCTTACAAGACACCTGTCAGCTTCATCTTCTTGTCTGCACCGAAACCAGGCTGCTCTTTCCTTCTATAGGGTGTCGTATAAGGTCTTACGAAGCTGCTCTCCTTCTAGACTTCTAAAACTTAACTATCATTTCCCAAATTGAGTGTAAACGCAAACAACTTTCACTCACAATACAATCGCAATAGCAGCCTTATAAATTTTGCAAATTCCTTGACCTCTTCCACGTACATTTGTCAATCGTCTCCTAATTCGTGGTAATAGTTTGTTCCACAAATATTTTGATTACCAACTCTAATGCGTGTTCGTTTAATTGTTATTGTCCAGTCAGAGCCAGTAGTGAGCATGGCATCGACTTTTTATCAGGGGTCAACGCCAAGAGATTGTTCCCGTCTACCTTATCAGCTTATATGTGGTTCATTTCTCTTTGATAGGGCGCACTCGGACAAAAACACAACATTTCACACTGATAGCTCGATCGAGCTCAAGTAGCCTCCCTGCCTCTCATTACGAAGCGAGCTATTCTGATAATTACGGTGTTATAGCTCCAGACTGTCCGGTTGGGTAGCGTGTCTTAAGTGCATTCTGCTTTTTTTGTTTTCGGAAATACATTCGGTTTATCAAGCATACCCGAGTGGTTGATCTGTCTCTGATGAACGCGTAGACAAGTATTGCCTTCTATCATGAACGGACTCCTCGTGCTCTGCATCTTTGCTGCATCGATCGCCCTGATTCGTTGCCGGACAATTACTTGTGAGTACAACATGTTCATCGGCATTGACTTTTAACTGATATGTATTCTTACCCTCCAGTACCAGCAAGCAATTTCGAAACACTGTACACTTGGCCGATATCACCAAGCCATCCGACCAAGCATCCAATTTACAATCAACAACCACTGCAAATTCGCACAGAACCTGATGAGAAAGACCAACCATCCGTCGGTTGTGGACGTCCCGTATTTAATCGCCTTCAATCTCATGGTCAGTTCATCCTTCCCAATGCGTTCCTAATGACACCCAGTGATCCTCAGAAGCCGTTGCCGCCTGTATTACACCAGTCCGATCCAGTAAGTGAGCTCACGTACCACACTATCCATTAACATTCCATTTAATATTTGTCATCAGCAACAACAACAGGTTAATTGCAACGACGCCACGTCCAGTCATCTCAACCGGAATTGCATCCACCAACAGACTGCTTCGGTCCAACCGAACAATTACTTTCCAGCATTGGGTCAGACTCTGAGACATGACCAGCAATCAGGTTCGGTGCTGCCAGTCAATTGGCCGCACGTTCACTCCGGAGGTGTTGGTCTTCTCTTCATCGTGCCCGAGTCAGGTTAGCTCGAGAATCATAATTTCACAGAAAGGATTTTCCAACTCAAAATTCAATATTAGCATCTCATTTGCCCGGGGAACAGTTGGTTCTTCAACATCTGGGTATCAGCAACCATCGGACACAGCAGCTTCCAATTGACATCTCAGCAAATTGCCGTAACCACGCTGACGATAGCAATGACTGTGTGAGTTGGAGTCCTGCTGAGGATGGAGTAAAATTGCCGACTACAACGACCAATTATGCGAGTGCACCGCTCACTTCAAATGTCAACAGCAGCATCGATCGGCAACGACCCGAACGCGGAACAAACGCCGAGCAACAACAAAAGCGAGAACAACAGCAGCAGCAGTTCGAATGAGCGATACGAATGCATAGTTTGCATTTGTCCTAGAACGGATGATGACACATTAGGATAGTAGTATATAAGTATGTACGTAGGTTTAGAGATGGACCGCAGACACCTAATGCTAGCGGGAGTACACATATTATCTCATGACTTGTGCAGTTTGGCTTATAATTAATCACACAACGCGGATGGAAACTACCCGGACCGCGATAACCATTGAAAACGAAGAAAAACAATTGGGAAATCTGTAACCGATAGGTAATGGGATTGATTTCTTTTTTATTTCCCGGGCACACTGCTTCCAGTTATCAAGACCAAGATGTATTACATCTGCGATTACTTGGTCTTTATACCGGGGGTTCAGTCCCCCTCTTCTTCTCGAACCCGGAGGCTCGGAGTCGAAGACCCTGGAGCGTTGATGTCCATGCACTCGATGTGGCAGAGCCAGTGTGGTCGACGGATCTTTGCCTTCCGGACTACATCCCCATCTTTGTTCAGCTCGTAGAGTTCGCGGTTATATCCTCTTCTCCATTCAACTTCCTCACAGACAGGACCAAATATCCAGCGCAGAATTTTTCTTTCGAAAAAACCCAAAATCAGCTCCGCTGTCCTGCATATCGTCCAGCTTTCCGCTCCGTACAGCAAGACTGGCAGTATGAGCGTTTTATAAAGCATGACTTTGGTCTTTCGAGTGAGGAGTTTTGACCCAAGTTGTTTGGACAAGCCGAAGTAGCAGCGGTTGTCAAGAGTGATTCTACGCCCGATCTCCACTGTGGTGTCGTTTATCGAGTTTACGTTTGCCCCGAGGTAGAGAAACTCCTTATGTATGTACGTTTGTTGGCGTTACAGTCCATGAAGGACCTGAGCCGAGCTTCTCTCAATCACCCATGTTGTGTGTGATTTAATTTTCCCATAGGTTAAAGGGACCTACAGTTTATTGCCGGTCTCGAACGGCGAATTTCGAGAAGCTTTTCATGACTATTTTACTACAGGGGGTTTTGTCAGAACCCCGCTGAGAAGAAACACCGTGAAAACACGTTCGATGACATGGCTGTGTCGGGATTCGATCCCGTGTCATCGGCGTCAGAGGCAAACACACTACCCACTGCGCCACGGTGCTCTCAGACAAACTCCTTAACTACGTTGAAATGGTAGCTGTCAATTGTTATGTTTTGTCCCAGGTGGTGAGCGACGGATTGGTTTTTGCTTGACAGCATGTACTTCGTTTCGTCCTTGACCTTAAGACCAACTCGTTTCGCCTGTTCATCAATCGCCGTGAATGCTTCCACAATGACACGGCAAGACCACGCGATGATGTCGATATCCTCTGCGTATCCTAGCAGCTGGACGGACTTGTAGAAGACAGTGCCTTCCCTGTTGACCCTGCCTGCCGCACTACCTGCTCCAGCACCAGCTTGAAGAAGTCACATGACAGCGCATCTCCTTGCCGAAATCCGGTGCGTGTTTCGAATGGTTCCGAGGTCCTAGAACCGAGTTGTACGGTGCATCGCGTATTTTTTTTAGCGTGGCGCGACACAACTGGATAGGTTTTCCCGGGATCCCGAATTCGGCCATCTCACAAAACAGTTCTTCACGATGAATGCTGTCGTATGTGGCTTTGAAATCGATGAAAAGATGGTGTGTATCGACTCAAAACTCGTTGGTCTTTTCCAGGATTTGTCAAAGTGTGAACATTTGGTCTATAGTCGATTTGCTGGGCCGGAAGCCGCACTGGTAGCTGCCTACGCTGGACAGGATCTTGTATGCGACATTGAGCAGGGATGTACCTCTAAAGTTTTTGCAAGAGGTAGGATCGCCTTTTTTGTGGATGGGGCAAAAAGTGCTGGTATTCCAGTCGCCGGGCATGCTTTCGATGGCGTTGGTGTTAAGGGGATCCGAACTCGCTCATCGTGCGCCAGAGTCCAACAAACTAACCACTGCGCCACGGCGCCCTCAGGCCATCTGAGCCTGCGGCCTTGTAATTCTTCAGCTTCTTAATAGCTGTGCCGACTTCTTCGTTGCTGGGTGGGAGGACTACTTCAACAGCTAAAGTTGGGATTTCCTTGGTCCCGACCACTCTCTCTTGGTCATGCTCGAAAAGTAGCTGCTGGAAATGCAGCTTAAATACATCCACTATTCCCTGCGGGTCGGTACCACGGGTTTCTTGTCGGGGGTGGTAAGTATCCTAAGGTGGTTTCGGCTACTTCCTGAATGGCTGAGCGGCAATGCAGCCACATATTATTGGCATTTATCTTTGACGTAAGCATACCGTAGAGTTTTTCGCTCAGCTGCTCCCTGTAGACTCTGGTAACCTCCGGTGTGCTCAGGCGCCCAATGTCGAACCTCCTCCTGGTTAGCTGGTGCAGCTTTCTGACATTGGACAGTCGAGCTCTGAATCTTGCTGTTACAAGGAAGTGGCCAGATTCGACATTTGCCCCTCTGAATGTTCGCACATCCAGGATGTTTTAGGGGTGCCTTGCGTCAATGAGCACATTGGAGATCACCAGGTTGCTGTGTGGACTCGCTTACGAGGGAATCTTACCGCAAAGTCCGTGAATCGGAAGCCGTTATCTGTTGTTGTCTCGTGGAGGCTGTACTTTCCGATCACTCCGCCAAGGGTGTTCTCCTTACCGATTTTGGCGTTGAAGTCCCCGAGTACGATATTAACATCTCACGCCAGACCGGCTCGGTAGGCGTTTTTCAGGCGGTTATAGAATTCATCCTTGATAGGTTCTTCAGCCTTTTCGATAAGGGCGTGTGCACATAAACGAGGGCAAAGCTAAATATATGTTGTCATCAAAAAAGGTCGCTCACCACCGACGTCTTGGCCAGAACGTTTGAATTGGCAGATATATGTAAGTTCGAGGTAGTTAAGGACTTCGCCTTCCTTGGCTCCGCAGTGACCTGGAACAACGACATCAGTTCCGAAATCAAACGCATAATCACTCCGGCCAATTGCTGTTTCTTTGGGCTCAGGAGGCAACTGAGTAATAGAGCCCTCTCCCGAAAAACAAAGTTGGCTCTATATAAGACCCTTAGCTTCCCGGTCCTGTTGTACGGCGCAGAAGCATGGACACTATCAAAAGCGGATGAGGAGGCCCTTGGTCGGTTCGAGAGAAAAATTTTGCGCGTGATTTTCGGGCCTATAAACGCAGACGGGGGATGGAGGAGAAGATTCAACCACGAACTTTACGGGCTGTACAGCGACATGAGCCTTCGCATATAGAGCGAATGGACACCACAGCTCCAGCCCGGAGAGTCTTTGAATCCAACTCCGAGGGACGAAGAAGCAGAGGACGGCCGCACTTAATATGGCGCACACAGGTGGAAGGGGACTTCAGCCAACTGGGTGTGCGGCAATGGAAAAGGCTAGCAAAAGATCGTGCTAGTTGGAGGCGCATGTTGGTTGAGGCCCAGGTTCACCCGAACTGTAGTGCCTATTAAGAAGAAGAAGTGTGCACATCTAAGGCTGATATTATAAGATCGCTTATAGGTTTAAAGTCGATGACCTTCGACCTTAACCGCTTTCCCATGACAAATCCGCATCCCAGTAAATGCAATCTTTTGTGACAGCTGTAATAAATGTCGCAGTTTTTCTTCCTCAACCAACCGTTTTCTACCCAGCGTATTTCCTGGACCGCAGTAATATCCGCCTTGTACTGCTTGAGGAGTGTACAGAGTTCTGACATTCCAGGAGCATACTCGCAAATCGTGTTCCTTTTTCGTGCGCTGTCCTCGTCGAGTGTCCGTCCGTGTATCCGAGGCATCTTGCTCATTCATAACTTTTAGGTTTTTTACGTGGGCGGATTATTAGCCCGTCGCACAACCGCCATTCTGGTCGAGGTATACGTTTGTTCACCTCCCAACGGTTGTTGAAGAGGCTATCCAGAGGGCGCCGCGAGGAGGCCGTATGTCAACTTGACCCGGGCATTTAAATAGCAATCGTTGCTGGCATCTCGCCAGGTTGAGAGTGATCAACTACTTTACCCTGTATGTCAGAGCCCATGCCCTCCTGGCATTTTCAGTATGTCGTTACAAATTTGAAATTAATTTGAAATTGATTTCAGGCAAACCTCATCGTTTTTTCTATAGATATTTGAGACGGAAAAACTGCTTCAAAAGGATGATATCATTTCTATTTCCATAACACACTGGTTACACTTGATCCAACCGAATAAACTTGTAGGTAAAGCAAAAATCGGCAATAGAGGAAGTCGCCATAAGACTTGTCAGCGGCAAGGACATCAGCAAAAGCAAAAGCCATCCATCTGCTCAACTCGTTTCCATTCGACAATCTACATAACTATGGACTGCATTTCATCCTGATGAGAGTCCACGTATCTTTTGGCCACATTCACTCAATCGGACACTTCACTGAACCGAAAATATCCAATCCGGCCTCTCAGTGACTATTAAAACATTCGTTATTCGCTTAAAGTGACAATGCTGTTCCACTATGCGTATGTGATTATCCCTCGAAAGGACTACAACTGCTCTACTAATTTTCCACCCATTCCCCTTCTATCTGTCACCGTCTAATTGCATGTCATTCAATAGAATAGCATTATCGACGAACCTAATGAATTCGTATTAACTCTTAAGCTCTAATTGTCACCGCTAAACACAGCACGCATACGAGTACATACTATTGCCAATCACTGGATGTGTGTATGTCAAAAAAACTGATTTAAATTCGACTCCACAGTTGGAGCCTACTCGCAATCTAACGCATATCCTTTCGAATGGAATTAATGCCAAATTGCATTACATCCGGTTGACGGGAGTGGTGGTAACAAATTGGGATGGCTTCAAGGCGGGTAGCGAAAAATCCAAAACACTTGCTCGGTACACGGAATGCCAAAACGCTCGATGTAGGATTTGGGCTTTGTAGATACTCGTACATCCATTTGTACAGAGTGCGGCTTTTGTTTTTCGGCTATTTTCAATTTCGTCTAAAGGTTTTCGGAATCTGGATTTCAACAAGCCACCGCGCGCCGGATTGCGATTCTAATGCAAATTGTTTGTTCGACTGTTCGACTGCCAAGGTTTTAACTTTCCAATCCTGACATTTTGGTGGATTAACTGGATAATACACACAAAGCTACTTGCTTTATTTATTCATCCGGATACGTTCGTACATGGACAGCTGCAGCAGCAGAATACCATACGCATTGATGTACGTAGGTGTGTAGAACACGGCTAGCAGCGGTACAGGTACACATTGTATAATTACAGAATCCTTGCTGACTCGGATTGATAAATTTTGCATTAACCCATTAGCAAGGCTTTTAATGTGATTCCTGCCACCGGCCGACTCACGTACATACATATGTACCGGCCTGAGTGACAGCGCTTGGCGTGACAAATCTTTTACAATAGCCAATTTCCAACTCGCCTCGTAGCGAAGTGTTTGCGCGGGTACGCGTGTAACAAGAATCACCACCTCAGGATTAATTTATTAGACAGCCCAGAGTGTGGTCAATTCCGTGAGTCGACTTACAACAACAAGCACAACAGCAACGACGATGGAAACAACACGCTATCGAGAACAACAATCGCAGCTGAAACAGGAACAACACCGAGCGTCAATATTTGCAACTTCAAATACCTTTGGTCAATATTGAAGTTGCTCTGTTTGATGTTGACTATTCGAACATGGTCCATTCACTGTGCTCCTGCAAACACATTCCCCCACTCGACCTGAACTCATGTGTGCCGGTTGTACAGATTTATATGCGCGTTAATTTTTAACAAGTCATTAAGGCCTGGGTTACACCCGCTTCTGCTGGGCGGATAAGCAGGATGCCAATTAAAGCGGTCGATGGAGTTATTCAGCTAATGCAATTGGGCGTTGGACGAGAACGAGGACATTGCGGAGCTGGCAGACCTTTATGGGTGCAGTCATCCGTCAGTGGAAATCAAAATGAGATTTTCGGTTATTGACCGGGCTAAATAGCTAAAGAAAGACAGAAAAAAGGCTAAAAAGCTTCGTGAGCTAAATTGGCTCTAAATAATCTGATTGCTGCCTGTTGGTCGGTGTTTATTCGAGTTCATTGCCGTTCATTGGTCGTCATTGGCGTCCTTTTCACCTCCTTGCTGTCAAGTAAGATAATTGATTTGAATTCAATGGACACTCTGATGATCAACTACATATCTCATCATGGAGATTTTTGATCATCAAAGTAATATGCCTGTAACCTGCCTGCAAACAAGATCTGTCATCATACAAAAAGCGGATTAGCCGTTTTAATATGATGATTGATGAGATGATGTAACATACAACGTCTCTTTAGTTTTTATGCATGAAGATGGTATGGAACCCTTGGTGCGCGAGTCCGACTCGCCCTTAGCCGGTTTTTACAAATTATTTCGATTTAAATTCCAACAGTTCCATCGCCTGTAGAGGAAGAATGGCGATTATTCTCAACAGCTGTCATTGCCTCTGCACGTGATAGGTGATGTTTGTGGAGAGAAGCGGCTTGGTGTGGCGGCTGATGGTGAGAAAAGCACTGCGTTGCTTAAAACACCCATTAGAGAGAAGAAGAAGGCCTGCAGAGACTGGATTCTCTTGGGGGACTCTGTTTCTCGTGACCGATACACTGTGGCGCGAAGAACTTGAAAATTTGCTGTTCGAGCAGCGAAAGAGCAGTCCTGGAAGAAGTTCGGCGAGAAGTTGGAAGGCGACCATAGGTCTGCGAAAAAGGTGTTCTGGCAAACCATTCGCCGGCTCAGAGGAAGGAAATTCAACATCATCGAAGGAGTTAAGTCCAAAGATGGTGTTTTGCTTTCCAATGAGATGGACATCTTACGCAGATGGAGCGAGCACTTTTTGGAGCGGCTCAATCCCAAACAGGGCACTAAGGGGGACAGACCTATATATAGTCTTGCGTGTGGCGGAGAATAGTCCAACGGTGGAGGAAGTAATCTTAGCGATTGAATCGCTAAAAGTTGGCATATCCGCCGGTGTGGATGAAGTTCGGCCAGAAATGCTTAAGGCAATGGGTAAAGAGGGACTATTATGGCTCTCTGAGAGAGCACCGTGGCGCAGTGGGTAGTGCGTTGGCCTCTGACGCCGATGACACGGGATCGAATCCCGATACAGCCATGTCATCGAACGTGTTTTTCACGGTGTTTCTCCTCAGCGGGGTTCTGACAAGACCCCCTGTAGGAAATTTGTTATGAAAAGCTTCTCGAAATTCGCCGATCGGAACCGGCAATAAACTGTAGGTCCCTTTCACCTATGGGAAAATGAAATCACACACAATATGGGTGATTGAGAGAAGCTCGGCTCAGGTTCTTCATGGACTGTAACGCCAACATACATACATACATTATGGCTCTCTCGTGTCATTAAGGTGGCCTGGGAATGCGGTGAGACACCTAGCGATTGGCAAACTGGGATGATTGTTTCTCTTTTCAAAAAGAGGGATAAAAAAGAGTGCTCCAACTATAGGGGCTTATCTCTTTTAAGTGTTCCCGGTAAAGTCTACGCTAAGGTGTTGGAGGCGCGCTCTACAGCTATGGTCGAATCCAGAATAGGGCATGAACAGTGCCGGCTTCGTCAAGGCCAGCTTTTCACACTAAGAATGGTATTCGAGAAGGCTTGGGAGTACGTCAAACCAATCTACAGGTGCTTTGTAGATTTGGAAAAGGCGTATGACCGAGTTCCTCGAGGTAAACTCTGGAGTGTTCTGCAGGAGTATGGGATTGATAGTCCTCTGTTGAGGGCCATTCAGTCTCTATACACAATCTGTAGCAGCTGCGTTCGGGTTAACGGTAGTAAATCAACACCTTTCACCGTGGGCGTTGGACTTCGCTAAAGATGCGTCTTGTCACGTCTCCTTTTCATTACATGTATATGTGGACTGGATATTGCAGCGCAGTCGTGGTGAGGAGTGTTTCACATTGAGAGAGCTGGGGGTAAGCCATCTTCTTTGTGCAGATGACCTAGTTGTCCTCAGCGCGCGCTAGATAGGTTTGTGGCCGTATGTGTTGGTGCTGGAATAAGGGTTAACGTGGACAAGTCCAATGTTATGGCTTTTTCCAGAACACCTGTCCAATGCACTCTACATATTAGTGAAGTCCCATTGAAGCAGGTGGAGAAGTTTAAATATCTCGGGGTCTTCTTCACGAGTGACGGGAGGAGTAGAACTGAGCTTTCCTGCAGGAAGATCTGTAATCAGGAAGACCGAGCTTTGTGTCAAAGCCAAGTTAGCGGTTTTCAACTCAGTATTTGTTCCAACTCTCACCTATGGTCATGAAATTTGGGTATCGACCGAAAGAATAAGATCGCGAATACAAGCTGCCGAAATGAGATTTCTTCGTGCTGTTGTGGGAGTTACTCGCCGGGATAGATTGAGAAACACGGCAGTGCGCGCGGAGCTCAATGTTGAGCAGCTGCTTCTCCGAACGGAAAGGGCTATGCTTCGATGGTTTGGTCACGTAAGACGAATGTCGCCATCATCACGACTTCCGAAGCGTGCCTTCGATGCAATACCATCAGACAGGCGACCGCTTGGCAGACCCAGGACGAGGTGGTTGGACCAAGTCCAAAAACTCGCCTGGGTGCGCTTGGGCATAGCTCCTGATGAGTTAGAGTCGATGACGGAGGATCGAGTGGCCTGGAGATCCCGTGTGCGTGCATTACCCCCGCGACTCTTTTAGTGGAACATGCATGCCACTGAAAATGTATGTATGTATGTTCGATTTAGATTATTAGAAGCGAATTTTTGAAAAATAAAATGAAAATTGAATTCTTCATAGAATCCGTCCAGAAAGATCTTCTACTCCCATCGGATACGCCAGTGACCTTAGACACTAGACTCTTGCGAAGGTAAGAGCTGCAATGACTACCACTAGCAGTAGGAGTTCGGAGTGATGAATGTCCGCACATTCGAATTCAATAGTCCAGAGATCCCCGACTGGGATTTCAATTTTCTCTAAATCTATAAAAATAAATCAAATATTGAATATCCCCTCGACCCTCTGAACTCATATTTATCGCCGTCTCATCGGTATGCCCCTAAGCCCGCTGAATTTATCTGCTCCACTGCATATCTAATCGGGCATTTGAATACACCGAAAAAGGATTGCATAATTTTCGCCCATAGATTGACTTTTAGGTAGATAACATTGCCCATTAGCCATTCAAGGAGCCCCGAATCGCGCTGCATGTTGCGTACTATTTGTTTTAATATACTCACACCATTAATAAAGTTGTGGTATCGTCAGCTCGTATCCTTGCTGAAAATATGAAGAAAAACGAGTGAAGAGTGAGGCAAGGGATAGAAAGATGAATTCGTAATTTATGTGGTTGTTAGACCGTAGATACGAGCAATTGTGGCCAAGCTATGTAAGTAGGGCAGGGAGTATTGGTAAAATGGGGATTCAGCAGACTGAAACTAGATCAATCCAAGAAACGCGCCTGTCAAGGTCGCTCACAATTCATATGTTTGACTTTGAAAAACGTCGATCTTATTCCAAGTGGCAATCTGAAGCTCGAAAGCGGATTGCGCGAACGAATCCTCTGTGTCAGCGGAACGGATAATAAAAATGAAATATTTTTTGTTTACGTAATCATTCCATTATGCTATCTCGGCTACATAGCATCGAAGAAGCGTTCAAGCTTCAAGACCACATAGAATAGTTGCTGCCATCATGATGGAGAGCACGCGGGACAGGATAGAAGTAACGAGAATAGATACATTCCAGACTGTGTAATATTTAGTCTGGTTCGTCCCGATGATAGCGACGGTGGTATTGTCGGTGATGCTTTCTACGACTATACGGATACCATTTGTGTAATCTGTGCGTCAAGAATTTATCTAGCTAGAGGGACGACATCGTTGAGACATCGTTTACCCCCACATATACATACGCTCATCGCTCGTCGAGTGCGATGGATTGAGTGCGGCACGTTTGCCAAGAGTCCTTTTGCTCCCACCCCATTCCAAAGTCCATCATCCATCCTATGGCATTGTATTCGTTTCGTACTGTTCTAAGAGATATATGACCTTCGGTTTGGTTTTCCACATTCAAACAGTCACAGGGACAGGAGCAGATAAGAAAGGTTCGTATGCATGGGACGCAACGGGCGGGAGGTGAGTGTTCGTGTGTGAAATGATGTAATGGAATGCGGAACGTTTTGTATTCAGCTCACAATTCCGGACAGTCTTTATCTATTTGCATGTTTATTTTATCGGAAGAAAATAGCTAAAAAGTTACTCTCATCCACACGAACGCTGGAATGTTCCATGTTATTTCGAGGGCGACGTAATCTGAAAATCTGTATCGCTGTGCTGGGAGATGGCGGCTTTATGATGACCTAATGAAATGGGGGATTTACATCGTGATGATGGTGTTAGGTATGGACCGTATTTTTAAATAATATTTTCATAATCTCAGGTTTTTTCATTACTGTCGAGTGTAATATGTACTTCAGGAATGGTCCGGTCCCTCATTACCTTGCCTTCAATGACCTCAGTCTGACCATAACCCAGTTCTCTCTAAGCTTCGTTGGTCGAGACTGAGGAAAGTGCAACCTTTTTTACGTTAAAAAAAAAAAAAAACACGCCGAAAAATTGGTGAAGTGTACAGTGAGAATGTTTGTATGATGTGTTGTTACACACACAACCTGAACGGATTGCAGTAATTTGGGTCGTTGATGTTCGTTCAGAGGGCATGGGCTCGGACATACAGGGTAAAGTTGTTGATCGCTCTCAACCTGGCGAGATGCCAGCAACGATCCCTGTTTAAATGCCCGGGTCAAGTTGACATACGGCCTCCTCGCGGCGCCCTCTGGATAGCCTCTTCAACAACCCTGACCACAATGGCGGTTGTGCGGCGGGTCAACAATCCGCCCACGTAAAAAAAACTTAAAGTTATGAATAAGCAAGATGCCTCGTATACACGGACGGATACTCGACGACGACAACGCACGAAAAAGGAACACGATTTGCGAGTATGCTCCTGGAATGTCAGAACCCTGTACACTCCCGGAGCTGCTCATAAACTAGAAGGAATCCTAACGCAGTACAAGGCGGATACTACTGCGGTCCAGGAAATACGCTGGATAGGAAACGGTATTATTAGAAAGAAAAATTGCGACATTTATAACAGCTGTCACAAAAGGTTGCACTTGCTGGGATGCGGATTTGTCGTGGGAAAGCGGTTAAGGTCGAAGGTCATCGACTTTAAGCCTATAAGTGATCGCCTGGCTGTGATCCGCATCAGAGGCAGATTTTGTAACATCAGCCTTATATGTGCACACGCCCCTACCGACGAGGCTGAAGACCCTATCAAGGAGGACTTCTATGACCTCCTGGATAACGCCTACGGAGCTTGTCCGGAGTACGATGTAAAAATCGTGCTCGGGGACTTCAATGCCAAAATCGGAAAGGAAAACACCCTTGGCGGAGTGATCGGAAAGCACAGCCTCCACGATACAACAACAGATAACGGCTTCCGACTCGCTGACTTTGCGACAGCTCGTAATGCGGTGATAAGTAGCACAAGATTCCCTCGCATGCGAATCCACACAGCAACCTGGCGATCTCCGGACGGTCGAATCGCCAACCAAATCGACCATGTGCTCATTGACGCAAGGCACGCGTCAAACATCCTGGATGTGCGAACATTCAGAGGGGCAAATGTCGACTCTGACCACTTCCTCGTAGCAGCAAGATTCAGAGCTCGACTGTCCAATGTCAGAAAGCTGCACCAGCCCATCAGGAGGAGGTTCGACATTGGGCGCCTGAGCACACCGGAGGTTGCCAGAGTCTACAGGGAACAGCTGAGTGGCTGCATTGCCGCTCAGCCATTCAGGAAGTAGCCGAAACCACATTAGGATACCTACCACCCCCGACAAGAAACCCGTGGTATGATGGCGAGTGTGAGCAGAAAAAGGCAGCAACCGACGAGGCGTACCAAAAGGCGCTGCAGAGGAAAACCAGGGAAGCGCGAGAAGAGTACCGAGCCAGAAGAAGGGAGGAGAAGAAACTACTGCGACAAAAGAAAAGAATCTTCGCAGCCTCCCAGCTCAAGGATATCGAGGAGTCTAGGTATAAACATAAAATACGAGCCTTTTACAAGAAAGCCAAAGGCCTTGCAGGAGGCTTTAAAAAGGGCACCCTGGCTCTTCGAAACTGCGAGGGTAATCTTGTCACCGACCCGCAGGGAATAGTGGATGTATTTAAGCAGCACTTCCAGCAGCTGCTTAACGAGCATGACCAAGTGAGAGTGGTAGGGACCGAGGAAATCCCAACTCCATCCGCTGAAGTAGTCCTCCCACCCAGCATCGAAGTAGTCGGCACAGCTAATCAGAAGCTGAAGAACAACAAGGCCGCAGGCTCAGATGGCTTGCCATCAGAGCTCTTCAAGGCTGGCGGCGATGTTCTGGTGGGGAGCATGCACCAGATCATCTGCAGAATTTGGGAAGATGAGAGCATGCCCGACGACTGGAATACTAGCTCTATATGCCCCATCCACAAAAAAGGCGATCCCACCTCTTGCAAGAACTATAAAGGTATATCCCTGCTCAATGTCGCATACAAGATCCTGTCCAGCGTATTGTGGGAACGTCTAAAACCATTTTGCACCGCACTAATCGGCAGCTACCAGTGCGGCTTCCGGCCCGGCAAATCTATAGACCAAAGACTATAGACCAAATTTTCGCACTTTGACAAATCCTGGAAAAGACCAACGAGTTTCGAATCGATACACACCATCTTTTCATCGATTTCAAAGCCGCATTCGACAGCATTCATCGTGAAGAACTGTTTGGGGCGATGGCCGAATTCGGGATCCCGGTAAAACTGATCCAGGTGTGTCGCGCCACGCTAAAAAACACGTGATGCACCGTACAACTCGGTTCTAGGACCTCGGAACCATTCGAAACACGCACCGGATTTCAGCAAGGAGATGCGCTGTCATGTTACTTCTTCAACCTGGTGCTGGAGCAGATAGTGCGACGGGCAGACGTCAACAGGGAAGGCAATATCTTTTACAAGTCCATCCAGCTGCTAGGATACGCGGATGATATCGACATCATCGCGTGTTATCGCCATGGCATTGTGGAAGCATTCACGGCGATTGAAGAACAGGCGAAACGAGTTGGTCTTAAGATCAATGAGGATAAAACGAAATACATGCTGTCAAGCAAAAACCAATCCGTCGCTCACCACCTGGGACAAAATATAACAATTGACAGCTTCAATTTCGAGGTAGTTATGGAGTTTGTCTACCTCGGGGCAAACATAAATTCCATAAATGACACCACAGTGGAGATCCGGCATTGAATCGCCCTTGGCAACCGCTGCTACTTCGGCTTGTCCAAACAACTTGGGTCAAAACTCCTCACTCGAAAGACCAAAGTCATGCTTTATAAAACGCTCATACTGCCAGTCTTGCTGTACGGAGCCGAAAGCTGGGCGATAAGCAGGACAGCGGAGCTGATTTTGGGTTCTTTCGAAAGAAAAATTCTGCGCCGGATATTTGGTCCTGTCTGTGAGGAAGGTGAATGGACAAGAAGACACAACCGCGAACTCTACGAGCTGTACCGAAATGTGGATGTAGTCCGGAAGGCAAGGATCCGTCGACTACACTGGCTCGGCCACATCGAGCGCCTGGACATCAACGCTCCAGCTAAGAGGGTCTTCGACTCCGAGCCTCCTGGTTCGAGAAGAAGAGGAAGGCCGAACCTCCGGTATAAAGACCAAGTAATCGCGAATGTAAGACATCTTGGTCTTGACAACTGGAAGCCGCGTGCCCGGGAACGTCAAGGATGGAAGGCAGGTATAGCTCAGGCTCAGATCTTCCACGAATCGATGGCCTGATAAGTAAGTAAGATGTTCGTTCATTACTCTCAGGGGTGGTTGTCCTAGATAGGACGAGAGCCGACCAAATTCCGCTTTGGTTATAGTCCGTAATAATTCGTTCGCCCGATCCGAGTGGTTTGCTCGATTCCATTCTAAAAATGTCTTTGTCAAAGATGCGAGGTACATCTAGTCGGGCTGTTATTAAAAAGTCGATAAAATGCAATGACTGGTGCAACAGGGGTCATCCAAAAAGAACAAGCTAGCCAAAGAAACTCAACATTTAGGTGCCACATGATCAGAAATTGAACTATTTTTGAAGCAAATCATTACAAGTGGCGACTTTTTTCACTCTAAAAGGTACGGTGATCATGGTCAAAAACTGGTGATCATCCACTGAGTATTTGTGGGATTGAAGTGAATGGCCCATTATGAACTGGGGCAATCTGACGAAACAGTCAATTCGACGGTTTGTCCATTTATAATTCACAAAATGGTATCGCATTTGTTATTGGAAATCCTTCTAAATGGTATTGGCCACCCTACTATTAGGTCGCTAGCCTTACTAGCAGATCACACTGCGATACCCCACTACCAGACCCCACTGCCGAACCTCACTGCCAGATCCCGCTGCCATACCCCACCATCAGATCCATCTGCCACACCCCCGTCCAGTCCAGTCCCACCCAGTACAGTCAAGTCTAGTCCAGGCCAGCCCCGTCCAGTCCAGGCCCGTCCTGCCCAGTTCGGTCAAGTGCAGTCCTCTCCAGTCCAGTCCCATCCCATCCAGACCGGTCCAAGCCAGCCCCGTCCAGTCCAGTTCAATTCAGTACAGTCCCGTCTAGTTCAGTTCCATCCAGTCCAGTCCAACCCAATCCAGTCCACTCCCGTCCAGTCCAATCCAGTCCAGTCCACTCTTGTCCAGACCAGTCCTGTCCAGTCCGGTACAGACCAGCCCCATCCCTAACAGTCCAATTCAGTTCAGTCCCGTCCGGCACAGTCCCGTCCGCCCCAGTCCCGCCCGGCCCAGTCCTGTCCGGCCCAGTCCTGTCCGGCCCGGTCCCGTCGGGCTCAGTCCCGTCCGGCCCAGTCCCGTCCGCCCCAGACCCGTCCGGCCTAGTCCCGTCCGGTCCAGTCCAATCCAGTCCAGTCCACTCCCGTCCAGTCCAGTCCCGTCTATTCCCCTCCAGTCCAGTCCCATCCAGTCCGGTCCAGTCGAGTTCCGTCCATTCCTCTACAGTCCAGTCCCATCCAGTCCGATGCCCAGTCCCGTTCAGCCCAGTTCACTTCAGTCCAGTCCAGGCCAGTCCGATGCCCAATCCCGTCCAGCCCAGTTCATTTCAGTTCAGTCCAGGCCAGCCCCGTCCAGCCCAGGCCCGTCCAGTCCAGCCCCACCCAGTCCAGTCCCATGCAGTCCAGTCCAAACCAGCCCCGTAAAAACGAATCAAATAAAGGCACGTCCCGTCTGGTCCAGTACCCTTCAGTCCCGTCCAGTCCAGTCGCGTCCAATCCAGTCCAGTCCAGTTCCCTCCGTTCCCCCTCAGTCCAGTCCCAACCAGTCCGATGCCCAGTTCCGTCCAGCCCAGTTCAATTCAGTCCAGCCCAGGCCAGCCCCGTCCAGCCCAGGCCCGTCCAGTCCAGCCCCACCCAGTCCAGTCCCATGCAGTCCAGTCCAAACCAGCCCCGTAAAGTCGAATCCAATCCAGGCACGTCCCGTCTGATCCAGTTCAGTTCCGTCCGGTCCAGTCCCGTCCAGTCCAGTTCCGTCCAGTCCAGTCCAATCCAGTCCAGTCCACTCCCGTCCAGTCCACTCCCGTCCAGTCCAATACAATCCAGGTACGTCCCGTCCGGTCAAGTCCCGTCCAATCCAGTCCAGACCAGTCGACTTCCGTCCAGTCCAGTCCCACCCAGTCCAGTCCCATCCAGTCCAGTCCAAGCCAGCCGCGTCCAGTCCAATCCAATCAAGACAAGTCCCGTCCGGTCCAGTTCCGTCCAGTCCAATCCAGTCCAATCCACTCCCTTCCAGGCCAGTCCAGCCAAGTCCAGTCCAGGCCAGCCCCGTCCAGCCCAGGCCCGTCCAGCCCAGGCCCGTCCAGCCCAGGCCCGTCCAGCCCAGTTCTGTCGAGCGCAGTCCCCTCCAGTCCAGTCCCATCCCATCCAGTCCGGTCCAAACCAGCCCTGTCCAGTCCAGTTCAATTCAGTCGAGTCCCGTCCAGTGCAGTTCCATCTAGTCCAGTCCAATCCAATCCAGTTCACTCCCGTCCAGTCCAATCCAGTTCAGTCCACTCTCGTCCAATACAGTCCCGTCCAGTACAGTCCCGTCCAGTCCAGCCAGGTCCAGTCCCGTTCAGTTTGCCCCATATATTCCAGTCCCGTAGTCCAGTCCAGTCCAATCCAGTCCTGAACAGTTCAGTCCAATGCAGGCACGTCCCGTCCAGTTCAGTCCCGTCCAGTCCAGTCCCGTCCATTCCCCTCCAGTCCAGTCCAGTCCAGTTCCGTCCACTCCCCTCCAGTCCAGTCCGATGCCCATTACCATCCAGCCCAGTCCAGCTCAGTCCAGTCCCGTCCGGCCCAGCCCCATTAGGCCTAGTCCCGTCCGGTCCAGTTCCGTCCAGTCCAACCTAATCCGGTTCAGACCACTCCCGTCCAGTCCAGTCCAGTCTACTCAACTCCAGTCCAGACCCATCCAGTCCGGTCCAGTCCAGTTCAGTCCATTCCCCTTCAGTCCAGTCCCATCGAGACCGATGGCCAGTCCCGTCCAGCCCAGTTCAATTCAGTCCAGTCCCGTCCAGTCCAGTTCAATCCAGTCCAGTCCAATCCAATCCAGTCCACTCCCGTCCAGTTCAATCCAGTCCAGTCCACTCTCGTCCAATACGGTCCCGTCCAGTACAGTCCCGTCCAGTCCAGCCAGGTCCATTTCAGTCCCGTCCAGTCCCGTTCAGTCTAGCCCCATATTTTCCAGTCCCGTAGTACAGTTCCGTCTAGACCAGCCCCGCCAAGACCAGTTCCGTCAGGTCCAGTCCCGTGCAGTACACTCCCGTTAACTACAGTCCCGTCCTGTCTAGTCCCGTCCAGTCCAGCCAAGTTCAGTCCAGTCCAGCCCCGTCCAGTAAAGTCCCCTCCAGTCTAGTCCCACCCAGTCCGGTCCAGAACAGCCCCGTCCAGTCCATTCCAATCAAGCCAAGTCCCGTCCTGTCCAGACCCGCCCAGTCCGGTCCCGTTCACTCCAGTCCCGCCAAGCCCAGTCCAATCCAGTCCAATCCCGTACAGTCCAGTCCCGTACAGTCCGGCCCCGTCAAATCCAGTCCCGTCCAGTCCAGTCCTGTTTAGTCCAGCCCCGTCAAGTCCAGTTCCGTCAAGTCCACTCCCGTCCAGTACACTCCCGTTAACTACAGTCCCATCCTGTTCAGTCTCGTCCAGTCCAGCCAAATCCAGACCAGACCCGTCCAGCCCAGGCCCGTCCAGTCCAGCCCCTCCCAGTCCAGTCCCATGCAGTCCGGTCCAAACCAGCCCCGTTAAGCCGAATCCAATCCAGGCACGTGCCGTCCGGTCCAATACCGTCCAGTCCCGTCCAGTTAAGTCCCGTCCAATCCAGTTCCGTCCAGTCCAGTCCCGTCCGGCCCAGTCCCGTCCGGTCCAATTCCGTAAAATCCAGTCCAATCCAGTCAAGCCCAGTAACGTCAATTCCCCTCCAGCCCAGTCCCATCCAGTCCGGTCCAGTCCATTCCCCTTCAGTCCAGTCCCATCCAGTCCGATGCCCAGTACCGTCCAGCCCAGTTCAATTCAGTCGAGTACAGGCCAGCCCCGTCCAGCCCAGGCCCGTCCAGTCCAGCCCCACCCAGTCCAGTCCAAACCAGCCCCGTAAAGTCGAATCCAATCCAGGCACGTTCCGTCCAGTCCAGTCCCGTCCAGTCCAGTCCCGTCCGGTCCAGTCCCGTCCAGCCCAGTCCCGTCCAGTCCAGTCCAATCCAGTCCAGTCCACTCCCGAACAGTCCAGTCCCGTCCAGTCCAATACAATCCACGTACGTCCCGTCCGGTATAGTCCCGTCCAATCCAGTCCAATGCAGTCCAGTCCAATCCACTCCCGTCCAGTCCAGGCCCGTCCAATCCACTCCCGTCCAGTCCAGGCCCGTCCAGTCCAGTCCAATGCAGGCACGTCCCGTCTAGTTCAGTCCCGTCCAGTTCAGTCCCGTCTATTCCCCTCCAGTCTAGTCCCGTCCAGCCCGGTCCAGTCCAGTTCCGTTCATTCCCCTATAGTCCAGTCCCATCCAGTCCGATCCAGACAAGCCCAGTCCCGGCCAGTCCAGTCCAATCCAGTCCAGTCCACTCCCGAACAGTCCAGTCCCGTCCAGTCCAATACAATCCACGTACGTCCCGTCCGGTCCAATCCCGTCCAATCCAGTCCAATGCAGTCCAGTCCAATCCACTCCCGTCCAGTCCAGGCCCGTCCAGTCCAGTCCAATGCAGGCACGTCCCGCCTAGTTCAGTCCCGTCCAGTCCAGTCCCGTCCAGTCCAGTCCCGTCTATTCCCCTCCAGTCCAGTCCCGTCCTGCCCGGTCCAGTCCAGTTCCGTCCACTCCCCCCTAGTCCAGACCCATCCAGTCCGATCCAGACCAGCCCCGTCCTGTTGAGTCCAGTCCCACCCAGTCCGGTCCAGACCAGCCTCGTCCAGTCCAGTCCACTCCAGTCCAGTCCAATGCAGGCACGTCCCGTCCAGTTCAGTCCCGTCCAGCCCAGTCCCGTCTATTCCGCTCCAGTCCAGTCCCGTCCAGCCCGGTCCAGTCCAGTTCCGTCCATTCCCCTTTAGTCCAGTCCCATCCAGTCCGATCCAGACCAGCCCCGTCCCGTTGAGTCCAGTCCCGTCCAGCCCAGTCCAGTTCAGTCCAGTACAGTCCCGTCCAATCCAGCCCCGTCAAGTCCCGTCCCGTCCAGTAAAGTCCCCTCCAGTCTAGTCCCACCTAGTCCGGTCCAGACCAGCCCCGTCCAGCCCAGTCCCGTCTATTCCGCTCCAGTCCAGTCCCGTCCAGCCCGGTCCAGTCCAGTTCCGTCCATTCCCCTTTAGTCCAGTCCCATCCAGTCCGATCCAGACCAGCCCCGTCCCGTTGAGTCCTGTCCCGTCCAGCCCAGGCCAGTTCAGTCCAGTCCAGTCCAGTAAAGTCCATTCCAGTAAAGTCCCGTCCAGTCCAGTCCAATCCAGTCCAGTCCACTCCCGTCCAGTCCAGTCCCGTCCAGTCCAGTCCCGTCCAGTCCAATACAATCCAGGCACGTCCCGTCCGGTCCGGTCCCGTCCAATCCAGACCAATGCAGTTCGGACCAGTCCACGCCCGTCCAGTCCAGTCCTGTCCTGTCCAGTCCAATGCAGGCACGTCCCGTCCAGTTCAGTCCCGTCCAGTCCACTCACGTCTATTCCCCTCCAGTCCAGTCCCGTCCAGGTCGGTCCAGTCCAGTTCCGCCCATTCCCCTCTAGTCCAGTCCCCTCCAGTCCGATCCAGACCAGCCCCGTCCCGTTGAGTCCAGTCCCGTCCAGCCCAGTCCAGTTCAGTCCAGTACAGTCCCGTCCAATCCAGCCCCGTCAAGTCCCGTCCCGTCCAGTAAAGTCCCCTCCAGTCTAGTCCCACCTAGTCCGGTCCAGACCAGCCCCGTCCAGTCCAGTCCAATCCAGTCCAATCCCGTCCTGTCCAGTCCCGTCCTGTCCAGTCCCGTCCTGTCCAGTCCCGTCCTGTCCAGACCCGTCCTGTCCAGTCCCGTCCTGTCCAGTCCCGTCCTGTCCAGTCCCGTCCTGTCCAGTCCCGTCCTGTCCAGTCCCGTCCTGTCCAGTCCCGTCCTGTCTAGTCCCGTCCTGTCCAGTCCCGTCCTGTCCAGTCCCGTCCTGTCCAGTCCCGTCCTGTCCAGTCCCGTCCTGTCCAGTCCCGTCCTGTCCAGTCCCGTCCTGTCCAGTCCCGTCCTGTCCAGTCCCGTCCTGTCCAGTCCCGTCCTGTCCAGTCCCGTCCTGTCCAGTCCCGTCCTGTCCAGTCCCGTCCTGTCCAGTCCCGTCCTGTCCAGTCCCGTCCTGTCCAGTCCCGTCCTGTCCAGTCCCGTCCTGTCCAGTCCCGTCCTGTCCAGTCCCGTCCTGTCCAGTCCCGTCCTGTCCAGTCCCGTCCTGTCCAGTCCCGTCCTGTCCAGTCCCGTCCTGTCCAGTCCCGTCCTGTCCAGTCCCGTCCTGTCCAGTCCCGTCCTGTCCAGTCCCGTCCTGTCCAGTCCCGTCCTGTCCAGTCCCGTCCTGTCCAGTCCCGTCCTGTCCAGTCCCGTCCTGTCCAGTCCCGTCCTGTCCAGTCCCGTCCTGTCCAGTCCCGTCCTGTCCAGTCCCGTCCTGTCCAGTCCCGTCCTGTCCAGTCCCGTCCTGTCCAGTTCCGTCCTGTCAAGGCCCGTCCAGTCCGGTCCCGTTCACTCCAGTCCCGCCAAGCCCAGTCCAGGCCAGTCCAATCCAGTCCAGTTCCGTCCAGTCCAGTCCCGTACAGTCCGGCCCCGTCAAATCCAGTCCCGACCATTCCCCTCCAGTCCGGTCCAGGCCAGCCCCGTCCAGTCTAGTCCAATCCAGTCCAGTCCAGTTCCGTCCAGTCCGGTCCAGCCCAGTCCCGACCAGACCAGCCCAGCCCAATTCACTGACCTTTTCAACAAGGTCACCGACCTTTTTGACAAGGTCACTGACCTTTTCGACAAGGTCACCGACCTTTTTGACAAGGTCACTGACCTTTTTGACAAGGTCACTGACCTTATTGACAAGGTCACTGACCTTTTTGACAAGGTCACTGACCTTTTTGACAAGGTCACTGACCTTTTTGACAAGGTCACTGACCTTTTTGACAAGGTCACTGATCTTTTTGACAAGGTCACTGACCTTTTTGACAAGGTCACTGACCTTTTTGACAAGGTCACTGACCTTTTTTACAAGGTCACTCACCTTTTTAACAAGGTCACTGAAATCTTAAACAGTGGCCTTGAGTGGACTGGACGGAACTGGAATTGACGGGGCTGGACTAGACAGGACTGCACAGGACGGAACTGGACTGGACGGAACAGGACTTGACGGGGCTGGACTGGGCGGGACTGGACTGGACGGGGCTGGTCTGGACCGGATTGGATGGGACTGGACTGGGTGGGACAGGACTGGACGGAACTGGACTGGACGGGGCTGGCCTGGACTCGGCTTGACGGGACTGGACTGAACGGGACCGGACTGGACGGGCCTTGACAGGACGGGACTGGACAGGACGGAACTGGACAGGACGGGACTGGACAGGACGGGACTGGACAGGACGGGACTGGACAGGACGGGACTGGACAGGACGGGACTGGACAGGACGGGACTGGACAGGACGGGACTGGACAGGACGGGACTGGACAGGACGGGACTGGACAGGACGGGACTGGACAGGACGGGACTGGACAGGACGGGACTGGACAGGACGGGACTGGACAGGACGGGACTGGACAGGACGGGACGGGGCTGGATTAGTCTGGACTGGACGGGGCTGACCTGGACCGGACTGGATGGGACTGGACTGGACGGGATTGGACTGAATTGAACTTGGCTGGACGGGGCTGGTTTGGATCGGGCCGGATGGGATGGGACTGGACTGGAGGGGACTGCGCTGGATAGAACTGGGCTGGACGGGCGTGGGCTGAACGGTAGTGGCCTGGACTTCACTGGATTGGACTGGACGGGGCTGACCTGGACCGGACTGGATGGGACTGGACTGGACGGGATTGGACTGAATTGAACTTGGCTGGACGGGGCTGGTTTGGATCGGGCCGGATGGGATGGGACTGGACTGGAGGGGACTGCGCTGGATAGAACTGGGCTGGACGGGCGTGGGCTGAACGGTAGTGGCCTGGACTTCACTGGATTGGACTGGACGGGACGGGCCTGGACCGGATGGGACTGGACTGGACGGGGCTGGTCTAGACGGGAGTGGACTGGACCGGATTGGTATGGATTGGACGGAACTGGACCGGCCGGGGCTGGGCCGGACGGGACTGGACCGGACGGGACTGGACCGGACGGGACTGAACTGGATTGGACTGGAAGTATTGGGGCTGGTTTGGACCGGAAAGGACAGGACTGGGCTGGGTGAATGTGGACTGGACTGGATTGATCGGGACGGAAGTGGACTAGATTGAACTGAACTGGACGGGACTGTACTGGACGGGCCTGGACAGGACGGGACTGGACTGGATTGATTTGGACTGGACGGGGCTGGCCTGGACCGGACTGTACTGGACGGAACTGGACTGGACGGAACAGGACTTGACGGGGCTGGAATGGATTGGACTGAACTGGACGGGACTGTACTGGACGGGGCTGGTCTAGACGGGACTGTGCTGAACCGGACTGGACTGGAAGTGACCGGACCGGACGGGCTGGACTGGATTGGACTGGGTGGGACGAGGCTGGTTTGGACCGGACTGGACGGGACTGGACCGGACGGGACTGGACTGGATTGGACTGGAAGAGATGGGGCTGGAATGGATTGAACTGGAAGGGACGGGGCAGGTCCGGACGGGGTTGGACCGGACGGGACTGGATTGGATTGGACTGGACGGAGCTGGCTTGGGCCGGACTAGATGGGACTGGACCGGACGGGTCTGGGCGGGAGTTGACTAGACTTGGCTGAACTCGACGGGACTGGACTGGACGGGACTGGACTGGACGAAAACTGGACTGGACGGAACAGGTCTCGACGGGGCTGGACTGGACGGGACTGTATTGGACGAGAGTGGACTGGACTGGATTGAACTGGACGGACTGTACTGAACGGGACTGTCCTGGACGGAAATGGACTGGACGGAAAAGGACTTGACGGGGCTGGACTGGATGGGACTGGACTGGCCGGAACTGGACTGGGCGGGACCGGAATCGACGGGCCTGGACAGGACGGGTCTGGACTGGATTGGACTAGACTGGACGGGGCTGGTCTGGACCGGGCTGGGTGGCACTAGACTGGAGGGGACTTCACTGGACGGGACTGGACCTGACGGGGCTGGATTGGACGGGACTGTACTGGACGGGACTGTACTGAACGGGACTTAACTGGACGGGACTGGACTGGACTGGGCTGGACGGGACTGGACTCAACTGGACGGGGCTGGTCTGGATCGGACTGGAGGGGAATGGACGGAACTGGACTGGACTGGACTGGACGGGACTGTACTCAACAGGACGGGGTTGGTCTGGATCGGACTGGATGGGACTCGACCAGGAGGGAATGGACGGAACTGGACTGGACCGGGCTGGACGGGACTGGACTGTACCGGACTGGTCGGGACTACACTGGAGGGGACTTTACTGGACGGGACTGGACTTGACGGGGCTGGATTGAACGGGACTGTACTGGACGGGACTTTACTGGACGGGACTGGACCTGACGGAACTGGTCTTGGCGGGGCTGGTCTAGACGGAACTGTACTACGGGACTGGAAAATATGGGGCTAGACTGAACGGGACTGGACGGGACTGAAATGGACCTGGCTGGACTAGACGGGACTGTACTGGACGGGGCTGGCCTGGACTTGGCTTGATGGGACTGGACTGAACGGGACCGCACTGGATTGGACTGGACGGGTCTGGTCTGGACCGGATTGGATGGGACTGGACTGGGTGGGACTGGATTGGGCAGAACTGGACGGGACTTGCTTGGACTGGGTTTGGCGGGAGTGGACTGGACGGGACTGGACTGGACGGGCCTGGACAGGACGGCACTGGACTGGATTGGACTGGACTGGACGGGGCTGGTCTGGACCGGATTGGATGGGACTGGACTGGGTGGGACTGGATTGGGCAGAACTGGACGGGACTTGCTTGGACTGGGTTTGGCGGGAGTGGACTGGACGGGACTGGACTGGACGGGCCTGGACAGGACGGCACTGGACTGGATTGGACTGGACTGGACGGGGCCGGTCTGTACCGGATTGGATGGGACTGGACTGGGTGGGACAGGACTGGACGGGACTGGACTGGACGGGGCTGGCCTGGACTTGGCTTGATGGGACTGGACTGAACGGGACCGCACTGGATTGGACTGGACGGGTCTGGTCTGGACCGGATTGGATGGGACTGGACTGGGTGGGACTGGATTGGGCAGAACTGGACGGGACTTGCTTGGACTGGGTTTGGCGGGAGTGGACTGGACGGGACTGGACTGGACGGGCCTGGACAGGACGGCACTGGACTGGATTGGACTGGACTGGACGGGGCTGGTCTGGACCTGATTGGATGGGACTGGACTGGGTGGGACTGGATTGGATAGAACTGGACGGGACTGGCCTGGACTTGACTGGGCTTCGCGGGACTGGACTGAACGGGTCTGAACTGGACGGGACTGGACAGGACGGGACGGGGCTGGATTAGTCTGGACTGGACGGGGCTGACCTGGACCGGACTGGATGGGACTGGACTGGACGGGATTGGACTGAATTGAACTTGGCTGGACGGGGCTGGTTTGGATCGGGCCGGATGGGATGGAACTGGACTGGAGGGGACTGCGCTGGATAGAACTGGGCTGGACGGGCGTGGGCTGAACGGTAGTGGCCTGGACTTCACTGGATTGGACTGGACTGGACGGGCCTGGACCGGATGGGACTGGACTGGACGGGGCTGGTCTAGACGGGAGTGGACTGGACCGGATTGGTATGGATTGGACGGAACTGGACCGGCCGGGGCTGGGCCGGACGGGACTGGACCGGACGGGACTGAACTGGATTGGACTGGAAGTAATGGGGCTGGTTTGGACCGGAAAGGACAGGACTGGGCTGGGTGAATGTGGACTGGACTGGATTGATCGGGACGGAAGTGGACTAGATTGAACTGAACTGGACGGGACTGTACTGGACGGGCCTGGACAGGACGGGACTGGACTGGATTGATTTGGACTGGACGGGGCTGGCCTGGACCGGACTGTACTGGACGGAACTGGACTGGACGGAACAGGACTTGACGGGGCTGGAATGGATTGGACTGAACTGAACGGGACTGTTCTGGACGGGGCTGGTCTAGACGGGACTGTGCTGAACCGGACTGGACTGGAAGTGACCGGACCGGACCGGACGGGCTGGACTGGATTGGACTGGGTGGGACGAGGCTGGTTTGGACCGGACTGGACCGGACGGGACTGGACTGGATTGGACTGGAAGAGATGGGGCTGGAATGGATTGAACTGGAAGGGACGGGGCTGGTCCGGACGGGGTTGGACCGGACGGGACTGGATTGGATTGGACTGGACGGAGCTGGCTTGGGCCGGACTAGATGGGACTGGACCGGACGGGTCTAAACGGGAGTGGACATGGATTGGAGTGAACTGGACCGGACTGGACCGGACGGGTCTGGGCGGGAGTTGACTAGACTTGGCTGAAGTCGACGGGACTGGACTGGACGGGACTGGACTGGACGAAAACTGGACTGGACGGAACAGGTCTCGACGGGGCTGGACTGGACGGGACTGTATTGGACGAGAGTGGACTGGACTGGATTTAACTGGACGGACTGTACTGAACGGGACTGTCCTGGACGGAAATGGACTGGACGGAAAAGGACTTGACGGGGCTGGACTGGATGGGACTGGACTGGACGGAACTGGACTGGGCGGGACCGGAATCGACGGGCCTGGACAGGACGGGTCTGGACTGGATTGGACTAGACTGGACGGGGCTGGTCTGGACCGGGCTGGGTGGCACTAGACTGGAGGGGACTTCACTGGACGGGACTGGACTTGACGGGGCTGGATTGGACGGGACTGTACTGAACGGGACTTAACTGGACGGGACTGGACTGGACTGGGCTGGACGGGACTGGACTCAACTGGACGGGGCTGGTCTGGATCGGACTGGAGGGGAATGGACGGAACTGGACTGGACTGGACTGGACGGGACTGTACTCAACAGGACGGGGCTGGTCTTGATCGGACTGGATGGGACTGGACCAGAGGGGAATGGACGGAACTGGACTGGACCGGGCTGGACGGGACTGGACTGTACCGGACTGGGTGGGACTACACTGGAGGGGACTTTACTGGACGGGACTGGACTTGACGGGGCTGGATTGAACAGGACTGTACTGGACGGGACTTTACTGGACGGGACTGGACTTGACTGGGCTGGGCGGGACTGGACTCAACAGGACGGGGCTGGTCTGGAACGGACTGGATGGGACTGGACTGGGTGGGACTGGACTGGACGGAACTGGACTGGACGGGGCTGGTCTGGACCGGACTGGGTGTGACTACACTGGAGGGGACTTTACTGGACGGGACTGGTCTTGACGGGGCTGGATTGGACGGAACTGTACTGGACGGAACTTTACTGGACGGGACTGAACTGGACTGGGCTGGACGGGACTGGACTCAACAGGACGGGGCTGGTCTGGATCGGACTAGATGGGACTGGACTGGAGGGGAATGGACGGAACTGGACTGGACCGGGGTGGACGGGACTGGACTGGAGGGGAATAGACGGGACTGGACTGGACGGAAGTGGACTGGACTGGACGGGACTGTACTGCACGGGACAGGACTGGACTGGGCGGGACTGGACTTGACGGGACTGGTCTGGACCGAATTGGATGGGACTGGACTGGTTGGGACTGGATTGTATAGAACTGGACGGGACTTGCCTGGACTGGGCTTGGCGGGAGTGGACTGAACGGGACTGGACTGCACGGGCCTGAACAGGACGGGACTGGACTGAATTGAACTGGGCTGGACGGTACTGGCCATCGGCCTGGATGGGACTGGACTGAAGGGGAACGGATGGAACTGGACTGGATCGGACTGGATGGGTCTGGACTGCAGCGGAATAGACGGAACTGGACTGAACGGTAGTGGACTGGACGGAACTGGACCGGACGGGACTAGGCCGGATGGGACTGGACTGGATGGGACTGGACCAGGCTGGTCAGATTGGACTGGACTGAACTGGATGGGACTGGGCTGGTTGGCGCATAAATGAATTGTATCGGAATGGATAGTACCCGACGGGCGGATCTATAGCCAGCCCCCTCGTCCAGCCCAATCCGTTCCGGTCCAGTCTAACCCAGTGCACTCCCGTCCAGTCCAGCCCCGTCCAAGCTATGCGCTCAGTCCCATCCCATCCAGCCCCGTCCGAACTATGCGCTCAGTCCTATCCCATCCAGTCCGGTCCAGTCCAGCCCCGTCTAGTCCAGTTCAATTCAGTTCAGTCCCGTCTAGTTCAGTTCCATCCGGTCCAGTCCAATACAGTCAATTCTTTCTTTATTCAATTCTTTCTTTACTGATACATCATAAGTAATTAACATTTTGATATAATTATCTGCAAAGCCTTAGGGGCTTATCTGCAGAAGATTGGTTACACAGTATTCTTTCACATGTGAGTTGAGCTATCTACATATGTGTACATTTTTTAAATTTCGTGTTTACAAAAATTGACTAAATTAACATCAATACACGTTTACGTGCCTCATTTATTCTTTCCTATTCTATGTCAAAAACAACTGTTTTACTTTTTTCAATAAAAGGGGCTTTGAGAGATTTTTAAAATTAGTTGGAAGTTCATTAAATATTTTGGGGACTACTACTTCATATCGCCTTCGCCCGTACTCGTTCCAATGCCGTTGGATGGTGTATCGTCCTTGTTGTCTTCTTCGTGTGTTGAGGTTATGTTGCGCTGCAATTTTGTAAGTGTCATCGTTCCAGAATCTTGAGATAACTTCCATCTTATACAGCTGTTCGATGTTAAGCAGTTTCGCAATGTTGCTGTTTTGTTGTCGATTGTAGTGATGTCCTGTCTTTGCGCGATGTATCATTTTGTGGATTCTTGTTTGTATATTCTGCAGTGACCGCATCTTAGGCGCATTTCCCCATGCCAATATACCATGTCGTAGACGAGATTCCACTAATCCAAAGTAGCACTGTCGTAGAACATCTTCCGTGCATACGTTACTGAGATGAAAAAGGGCATAAGTTGACTGCCGTAGTTTTGTCTCAAGTTCTCTTATATGGTAGCTCCATTTGAAATTGTAGTCTACGATGACCCCTAGATACTTGTAGGTTGACACGCTTTCGAAAAAAGTTTCGCAGCTGTCATCTTTTTCAAGTTGCATAGGGTCCTTTGCATTATGAAGGCAGTTGGTGTCATGTATCCTAATTTTTGATAGTACTTTTTGGATATGCGGTGGGCGTATGTGCATCATTTTTGTCTTCTTTGCATTGATCAAGAGACCGTGATCATGGCACCAGGTAGTTACCGCATTGAATTCCTCTTGCATTATTTGTATTGCCTTCTCGGCACATCTGTGATTGACAACTATAGCTGTATCGTCTGCGTACGCGTACCCCCTACTCTGACGAAGAACAGAAAGAAGATCATTTATATATATAATGAAAAGTAGAGAACCGAGTTTTGATCCTTGCGGTACTCCGCATATTGATTTTTTTTGGGTTGCTATAGTGGTCTTTAATTTTAACTTTAAAGCTACGGTTTTCTAGGTAGCTTTCAAACCACTTTAATATCACTCCACGTACACCGATTCTGTCTAGCTGTCGTAATATATTTCCATGGCTCAAGGTGTCGAAGGCCTTTTTAAAGTCGATGAAAAGAACTATTGTGCTATGATTTCTATTCAGGCTACTATTTATTTGATTGGTGAACTCTCCCAATAGCTGATTTATACTTCTGTTCTTTCGAAACCCGAATTGGTTTTTGTATTGATATAGTCTTTCCGCTATTACCCCCTCAAGTACTTTGTCTACTACTGACAGGATAGAAATAGGTCTATAGTTTAGTATGGCATTTTTTGTACCACTCTAGAGACTTTAAGCATGTCAGGAACATGAGACTGTGTTATGCTTTTATTGATCAATTTGCATATTAAGGGTGATAGAATTATAGCGAATTCCTTAAGGTCTTTGGGTCGTATGCCATCTATTCCTGGTGATTTGTTGTCACTTAGTGTACATAATATATTCTGCACTTCTCTCACAGTCACTTCCTCCAAATACATTGACCATACTGCACTTGACGACGTTGTGCCGATAAAAGTTTTCCGACTGCACTGATGCACTATGTTGCTAATCTCACATGATAGTTGATTTGCAAACTTGTTCGCTAGACTTTCTATGTTGGATTCACTTGCAAAGTTTTTGGACAGGGTGTCATCCAGATTTAGAGATACTCTTCCCAATATGCGGTTAACGAGCTGCCATGTTTGTTTTGGGTTTGCTTTTGCAACGCGAAATTTCTCTTTGTAATATCCAAATTTTGTGGCATTTATCCTCTTGTTTAAGGTGTTTCGAAAAGCTTTGTAGTCCCTTTCATATTCTTGGTTTCTTCTATTGTTCTTGTATCTTCTGTATAATCTGTCCCGTTCTTTGCAAGCCTGCTTAAGTTCCTTTGTCATCCATTCACACTCGATATTTCTTCGCTTTTCTTTTTTTGTCATTGTAGCTTCTTTCAGAATTTCCATGTACCTTTTTCTGAATTGTTCATAGATTTCGTTTACGCAGTCATATCTTTCAATTTGATCCCAATTAGTATTATTTATTCCTTCTGCAATTTTACGCATATTAATGTAATGCTGCATAGTTTTGGGCCTCCTTTCTGTGCTATTTTGCGTAACAAGCCTGGAGAATGTAGCATAATGATCGGATATGTTTAGTTCTATAACCGCTGACTCTATTCTTTTGCCTATGGCACGAACTAAGATGTGATCTATCAGAGTGCTTGTGTTTCGAGCGAGATCGGTTCGAGTGTCAGATTCTATGACATTGCATAGCCCTTTTGATGCAATCATTGATAGATATTTTTTTGCATGGGATCCATTCTGTTCCTTGACATTGAGGTTCATATCACCAAGAATCACTAGCGTTTCTTTCTTTCCCACCATATCGATGTTTGCTGCCAGTTCATTAATGAATTCGTTTATGTATGGGTGTGGCGGTCTGTAGACACAGATTGTTGTGGCTTTAAGCTCATAACGCTTAACTTTTAATATCAAACGATCATAAAAACCGGTTTCTGACTCACTTACAATGAATTTTTCTTCAAGTTCGTAAGTAATGTTATCTTTCAAAAATATTGCGATGCCACCACGTCCTGTTTGTCTGTTTGAGTATTCGCAATTAAAACCATTTATTTTATATAAGTTGTTTTCTTCTTTATATATATTCATTTCTGTTACTGCAATTAAGTCTAGGTCTTGCAGTAAATCACTAATACTTAACATAAATGCATTCCAGTTTTTTCTTGCTGATCTTATGTTAAGATGTAAGCACGAAAATCCATTTCTGTATTTTATGTATTTTTCTATTTCTGTTTGTGTTTTTAGATTAATAAAATTTACATTTAAAATTTCACTTAATTCATTTTCATTCATGTGTATGTATACTTTTGGTCGCAAATGTGCATCATTATATTAATTTTATGTTATGCTCTCATTTTCTCGATATCGTTCTCAGTGGCTATTTCGATGACGCGGCCACCGTCTGTTTTCCTGGCTAGAATTTTGTTGTTGGCAAACCAAACGTACTTCCAATTAACGGCTTTTTCTTGTGTTTTTGCCAGCCATAGCATTTTCTTATTGTGGGCTGTGAGAAGAGTACTTATATAAACATTTTGTTTGGCGTATACCGGGTTCTGTTCTTTGTTCATTACGTCACACACCTGTTCATATTTAATTGTGCCAGTTGCTTTTGATTTTTTGAGGAATATTTGTTTGGTTTGTTTCCGTGAGAACCTAACTGTCATATTCGTCAGTTGTTTGTTCTTCCTGTCGGGATATGTACGAATGTCATCTATATCCGACTCTTTTATTTCGGCGTTTATTGCTTTGCCCACCGCAGCGACAATATCAAGCGCGTTATCGTTGTTACGTATAGGGATATTTTTTATTTCGACGCTATTTTCTAATTGTCTTTGATCTGGTTCGTTAACCCTCGCTTGTAAATACGCTATAATGTCATCTTTTATTTTATTTTGTCTCTTGTATTCGCCAATTTCATTCATCAGCTTCGTTCGTTTAGTTTTTTGTCAATGCGCTGTTAATTTCGTCGTACTTCGTGCTAGTGAACTCAATTGCCTTTGCATAGTCCTTGATCATTTTTTTGATTTCTATTAGATCGTTTTGTACAGACTGAGATGTTTCCTGTTGCAGTGAGTCACTTTGTGTACTTGGGCCTGCTGTTGAGCGTGGGGACTCCGTTGGTCTGGCTCTTTTTGATGATTGGACGTCTTCATCAGTCCTGGTTTTTCCTCTACATATTCCACATTTCCACGAATTTTTTGTTTGTGTGGTCATTTTCCTATATGTAGTGTAGGAGACAGTGGAGCACTCAAAGTGAAATTGACCTTTACACGCTGAGCATGAAATAAAATCTCCGTCAGCGGGAAGAGGATCGTTGCACCTAGCACATTTAGCCATAATAAATAATGTTTACCGTTTAAATGGTTATTTTTTATAACGAGCTGTGCAAAAAAAAAAAAAAGAGTGCAGTTGACTATTCAATAAATCGAAATCACAACTCAAATAAAATCAAAACCGTTGACTGTGTTTTATTAATTTTACGGGTAATTTAATCTGGACTTTTAGAGAACACGTCTTAAGCTCACGAACTCACTGGTCTGACTGTCCACACCCGTCCAGTCCAATCCAGTCCAGTCCACTCTTGTCCAGTCCAGTCCTCTCCAGTCCGGTCCAAACCAGCCCCGTCCCTTCCAGTCCAATCCAGTCCAGTCCCGTCCTGCCCAGTTCCGTCCGGCCCAGTCCCGTCCGGCCCAGTCCTGTCCGGCCCAGTCCCGTCCGGCCTAGTCCCGTCCGGTTCAGTCCAATCGAGTGAAGCCCACTCCCGTCCAGTCCAGTCCCGTCTAATCCCCTCCAGTCCGGTCCCATCCAGTCCGGTCCAGTCCAGTTCCGTCCATTCCCCTTCAGTCCAATCCCATTCAGTCCGATCCAGACCAGCCCCGTCCTGTTGAGTCTAGTCCCATCCAGCCCAGTCCAGTTCAGTCCAGTCCAGTCCCGTGCAGTAAAGTCCCGTCCAGCCCAGTATACTTCCGTATAATCCAGTCCCGTCTATTCCGCTCCAGTCCAGTCCCGTCCAGCCCGGTCCAGTCCAGTTCCGTCCATTCTCCTCTAGTCCAGTCCCATCCAGTCCGATCCAGACCAGCCCCGTCCTGTTGAGTACAGTCTCGTCCAGCCCAGTCCAGTCCAGTCCCGTCAAGTCCTGTTCAGTACAGTCCAGTTCCGTCCTGTCCAGGCACGTCCCGCCCGGCCTAGTCCCGTCCGGTCCAGTCCAATCGAGTCCAGCCCACTCCCGTCCAGTCCAGTAACGTCTATTCCCCTCCAGTCCAGTCCCATCCAGTCCGGTCCAGTCCGGTTCCGTCCATTCCCCTCTAGTCCAGTCCCATCCAGTCCGATCCAGACCAGCCCCGTCCTGTTGAGTACAGTCTCGTCCAGCCCAGTCCAGCAAAGTCCCGTCAAGTCCTGTTCAGTACAGTCCAGTTCCGTCCTGTCTAGGCACGTCCCGTCCGGCCTAGTCCCGTCCGGTCCAGTCCAATCGAGTCCAGCCCACTCCCGTCCAGTCCAGTCCCGTCTATTCCCCTCCAGTCCAGTCCCGTCCGGCCCAGCCCCGTTCGGCCCAGCCCCATCCGGCCTAGTCGCGTAAGGTCCAGTTCCGTCCAGTCCAATCTAATCCAGTCCAGGCCCACCCAGTCCAGTCAAGTCCAGTCTAGGCCAGCCCCGTCCAGCCCAGGCCCGTCCTGCCCAGTTCTGTCCAGTGCAGTCCCCTCCAGTCCAGTTCCATCCCATCCAGACCGGTCCAAACCAGCCCCGTCCAGTCCAGTTCAATTGAGTAAAGTCCCGACTAGTTCGGTTCCATCCAGTCCAGTCCAATCCAGTCCAGTCCACCTCCGTCCAGTCCAATCCAGTCCAGTCCACTCTTGTCCAATCCAGTCCTGTCCAGTCCGGTACAGACCAGCCCCGTCCCTTCCAGTCTAATCCAGTTCAGTCCCGTCCGAGCCAGTCCCGTCCGGCCCAGTCCCGTCCGGCCTAGTCCCGTACGGTCCAGTCCAATCCAGTCCACTCCCGTCCAGTCCAGTCCCGTCTATTCCCCTCCAGTCCAGACCCATCCAGTCCGGTATACTTCCGTATAGTCCAGTCCCGTCTATTCCGCTCCAGTCCAGTCCCGTCCAGCCCGGTCCAGTCCAGTTCCGTCCATTTCCCTCTAGTCCAGTCCCATCCAGTCCGATCCAGACCAGCCCCGTCCTGTTGAGTACAGCCCCGTCCAGCCCAGTCCAGTCCAGTCCCGTCAAGTCCTATTCAGTACAGTCCAGTCCCGTCCGGCCCAGTCCCGTCCGGCCCTGTCCCGTCCGGCTCAGTCCCGTCCGGCCCAGTCCCGTCCGGCCCAGTCCCGTCCGGCCTAGTCCCGTCCGGACCAGTCCAATCCAGTCCAGTCCACTCCCGTCCAGTCCAGTCCCGACTATTCCCCTCCAGTCCAGTCCCATCCAGTCCGGTCCAGTTCAGTTCCGTCCATTCCTCTTCAAACCAGTCCCATCCAGTCCGATGCCCAGTCCCGTCCAGCCCAGTTCAATTCAGGCCAGTCCAGGCCAGCCCCATCCAGCCCAGGCCCGTCCAGTCCAGCCCCACCCAGTCCAGTCCCAGGCAGCCCAGTCCAAACCAGCCCTGTAAAGTCGAATCCAATCCAGGCACGTCCCGTCCGGTCCAGTACCGTCCACTCCACTCCCGTCCAATCCAGTTCCGTCCAGTAAAGTCCCGTCCAGTCCAGTCTCGTTCAGCCCAGTCCCGTCCGGCCCAGTCCCGTCCGGCCCAGTCCCGTCCGGCCCAGTCCCGTCAAGCTCAGTTCAATTCAGTCCAGTCCAGGCCAGCCCCGTCCAGCCCAGGCCCGTCCAGTCCAGCCCCACCCAGTCCAGTCCCAGGCAGTCCAGTCCAAACCAGCCCTGTAAAGTCGAATCCCATCCACGCACGTCCCGTCCGGTCCAGTCCCGTCCACTCCACTCCCGTCCAATCCAGTTCCGTCCAGTAAAGTCCCGTCCAGTCCAGTCTCGTCCGGCCCAGTCCCGTCCGGCCCAGTCCCGTCCGGCCCAGTCTCGTCCGGCCCAGCCCCATCCGGCCTAGTCGCGTCCGGTCCAGTTACGTCCAGTCCAATCTAATCCGGTCCAGTACACTCCCGTCCAGTCCAGGCCCGTCTGTTCCCATCCAGTCCGGTCCGGTCCAGTGCCGTCCGTTCCCCTTCAGTCCAGTCCCATCCAAACCGATGGCCAGTCCCGTCCAGCCCAGCTCAATTCAGTCCAGTCCCGTCCAGTCCAGTTCCATCCAGTCCAGTCCAGTCCAATCCAGTCCACCCCCGTCCAGTTCAATCCAGTCCAGTCCACTCTCGTCCAATACAATCCCGTCCAGTACAGTCCCGTCCAGGCCAGCCAGGCCCACTCCAGTCCCGTTCAATCTAGCCCCATACATTCCAGTCCAGTAGTACAGTTCCGTCTGGTCCAGCCCCGTCAAAACCAGTTCCGTCAGGTCCAGTTCGCTCCCGTTAACTACAGTCCCGTCCGGTTCAGTCCCGTCCAGTCTAGCCAAATCCAGTCCAGTCCCGTCCAGTCCAGCCCCGTCCAGTAAAGTCCCCTCCAGTCTAGTCCCACCCGGTCCGGTAAAGAACAGCCCCGTCCAATCCAGTCCAATCAAGTCCAGTCCAGTCCTGTCCAGGACCGCCCAGTCCGGTCCCGTTCACTCCTGTCACGCCAAACCAAGTCCAGGCCAGTGCAATCCAGTCCAGTCCCGTCCAGTCCAGTCCCGTACAGTCCGGCCCCGTCAAATCCGTCCCGTCCAGTCCAGTCCCGTCTATTCCCCTCCAGTCCAGTCCAGTCCAGTTCCGTCCATTCCCCTCCAGTCCAGTCCGATGCCCATTACCATCCAGCCCATCCGGTCCAGTCCCGTCCAGTCCCATCCACTGCCTTCCAGGCCAGTCCCGTCCAGTGCAGTCCCACCCAGTCCAGCCAGTTCCAGTCCAGGCCAACCCCGTCCAGCCCAGGTCCGTCCTGCCCAGTTCTGTCCAGTGCAGACCCCTCCAGTCCAGTCCCATCCCATCCAGTCCGGTCCAAACCAGCCGCGTCTAGTCCAGTTCAATTCAGTCCAGTCCCGCCTAGTTCAGTTCCATCCAGTCCAGTCCAATACAATCCAGTCCACACCCGTCCAGTCCAATCCAGTCCACTCCAGTCCTGTCCAGTCCAGTCCAATGCAGGCACGTCCCGTCCAGCTCAGTCCCGTCCAGTCCAGTCACGTCTATTCGCCTCCAGTCCTGTCCCGTCCAGCCCGGTCAAGTCCAGTTCCGTCCATTCCCTTACAGTCCAGTCCCATTCAGTCCGATCAGGACCAGCCCCGTCCCGTTGAGTCCAGTCCCGTCCAGCCCAGTCCAGTCCAGTCCCGTGCTGTAAGGTCCCTTCCAGTCCAGTCCACTTCCGTCCAGTCCAGTCCCGTCTATTCCCCTCCAGTCCAGTCTCGTCCAGCCCGGTCCAGTCCAGTTCCGTCCAGTAAAGTCCCCTCCAGTGTAATCCCACCCAGTCCGGGCCAGACCAGCCCCGTCCAGTTCAGTCCACTCCAGTCCAGTCCCATCCCATCCAGTCCGGTCCAAACCAGCCGCGTCTAGTTCAGTTCAATTCAGTCCAGTCCCGCCTAGTTCAGTTCCATCAAGTCCAGTCCAATACAATCCAGCCCACACCCGTCCAGTCCAATCCAGTCCACACCCGTCCAGTCCAATCCAGTCCACTCCAGTCCTGTCCAGTCCAGTCCAATGCAGGCACGTCCCGTCCAGTTCAGTCCCGTCCAGTCCAGTCACGTCTATTCGCCTCCAGTCCAGTCCCGTCCAGCCCGGTCAAGTCCAGTTCCGTCCATTCCCCTATAGTCCAGTCCCATTCAGTCCGATCAAGACCAGCCCCGTCCCGTTGAGTCCAGTCCCGTCCAGCCCAGTCCAGTCCAGTCCCGTGCTGTAAAGTCCCTTCCAGTCCAGTCCACTTCCGTCCAGTCCAGTCCCGTCTATTCTCCTCCAGTCCAGCCCAGTCCAGTCCAGTCCCGTCCAGTAAAGTCCCCTCCAGTGTAATCCCACCCAGTCCGGGCCAGACCAGCCCCGTCCAGTCCAGTCCACTCCAGTCCTGTCCAATGCAGGTACGTCCCTTCCAGTTCAGTCCCGTCCAGTCAAGTCACGTCTATTCCCTTCCAGTCCAGTCTCGTCCAGCCCGGTCCAGTCCAGTTCCGTCCATTCCCCTCTAGTCCAGTCCCATTCAGTCCGATCCAGACCAGCCCCTTCCCGTTGAGTCCAGTCCCGTCCAGCACAGTCCCATTCAGTCCAGTACAGTCCCGTACAATCCAGCCCCGTCAAGTCCAGTCCCGTCCAGTAAAGTCCCCTCCAGTCTAGTCCCACCCAGTCCGGTCCAGACCTGCCCCGTCCAGTCCAGTCCAATCCAGTCCAATCCCGTCCTGTCCAGGCCCGTCCAGTCCGGTCCCGTTCACTCCAGTCCCGCCAAGCCCAGTCCAGGCCAGTCCAATCCAGTCCAGTTCCGTCCAGTCCAGTCCCGTACAGTCCGGCCCCATCAAATCCAGTCCCGTCCATTCCCCTCCAGTCCGGTCCAGACCCGCCCCGTCCAGTCCAGTCCAATCCAGCCCAGTTCCGTCCAGTCCCGTTCAGTCTAGCCCCATACATTCCAGTCCCGTACACAGTTCCGTATAGTCCAGCCCCGTCAAGACCAGTTCCGTCAGGTCCAGTCCCGTCCAGTACACTCCCGTTAATTACAGCCCGCCCTGTCCAGTCCCGTAAAGTCCAGCCAAGTCCAGTCCAGTCCCGTTCAGTCCAGCCCCGTCAAGTCGAGTTCCGTCCAGTACACTCCCCTTAACTACAGCCAAGTCCAATCCTGCCCCGTCCAGTCCAACCCCATCCAGTCCCGTCCAGTCCAACCCCATCCAGTCCCGGCCAGTCCAACCCCATCCAGTCCAGTCCCATACAGTTCCGTCCTGTCCAGTCCAGTCATGTCCAGTCCAGCCCCGTAAAGTCCAGTTCCGTCCAGCCCAGTCCCGTTGAGTATGGTCCCGTCCAGTCCAGTGCACTCCCGTCCAGTCCAGTTCCATCCAGTCCAGTCACGTCCCGTCCAGTCTAGGCCAGCCCAGTCCAGTTCAGCTCAGTCCAGGCCAGCCCCGTCCAGTCCAGTTCCGTCCCGTCCAGGCAATGCCAGACCAGCCCCGTCCAGCCCAGTTACGTCCAGGTCAGGCCCGTCCAGTCCAATTCTGTCCAGTCCAATCCCTCCCAGCTAAGGCCCGTCCAGTACAGTCCTGTCCAGTCCAGTCCCACCCAGTCCAGTCCAGTTCCGTCCAGTCCGGTCCAGCCAGTCCCAGACGGGACTGACCTTTTTGACAAGGTCACTGACCTTTTTGACAAGGTCACTGACCTTTTTGACAAGGTCACTGACCTTTTTGACAAGGTCACTGACCTTTTTGACAAGGTCACTGACCTTTTTGACAAGGTCACTGACCTTTTTGACAAGGTCACTGACCTTTTTGACAAGGTCACTGACCTTTTTGACAAGGTCACTGACCTTTTTGACAAGGTCACTGACCTTTTTGACAAGGTCACTGACCTTTTTGACAAGGTCACTGACCTTTTTGACAAGGTCACTGACCTTTTTGACAAGGTCACTGACCTTTTTGACAAGGTCACTGACCTTTTTGACAAGGTCACTGACCTTTTTGACAAGGTCACTGACCTTTTTGACAAGGTCACTGCCCTTTTGACAAGGTCACTGACCTTTTTAACAAGGTCACTGACTTTTTAACAAGGTCACTGACCCTTTAAACAAGGTCACTGAAATCTTAAACAGTGGCCTTGAGTGGACTGAACGGGACTGGACTGGACTGGGCGGGACTGGACTGGACGGGACTGGACGGGACTGTAGTTAACGGGAGTGTGCTGGACGGGACTGGACTTGACGGAACTGGACTTGACGGGGCTGGATTGGACGGGACTGTACTGGAGGAGACTGTACTGAACGGGACTGTCCTGGACGGAACTGGACTGGGCGGAACAGGTCTTGACGGGGCTGGACTGGACGGCACTCGACTGGACGGAACTGGACTGGGCGGAACAGGACTTGACGGGGCTGGACTGGACGGGACTGGACTGGGCAGGACTGGACTGGACGGGATCGGAATGGACGGGAATGTACTGGACTGGATTGGTTTGGACTGGACGGGGCTGGCCTGGACCGGACTGTACTGGACGGAACTGGACTGGACGGAACTGGACTGGACGGAACTGGACTGGACGGAACAGGACTTGACGCGGCTGGATTGGACGGGACTGAACTGGACGGGACTGTACTGGACAGGACTGTACCGGGCGGGGCTGGTCTAGACGGGACTGGGCTGAACCGGACTGGACTGGAAGGGACCGGACTGGACTGGAAGGGACCGGACCGGACGGGACGGGACCGGACGGGCTGGACTGGATTGGACTGGATGGGACGAGGCTGGTTTGGACCGGACTGGACGGGGCTGGACCGGACGGGGCTGGACCGGACCGGACTGGACCGGATTGGATTGGACTGGACGGAGCTGGCTTGGGCCGGACTAGATGGGACTGGACCGGACGGGTCTGGACGGGAGTGGACATGGATTGGACTGAACTGGACGGGACTGGACCGGACGGGTCTGGACGGGAGTGGACTGGAATTGGCTGGACTGGACGGGACTGGACTGGACGGAACTGGACTTGACCTGGCTGGAATGGATGGGACTGGACGGGACGGGACTGTATTGGACGAGAGTGGACTGGACTGGATTGAACTGGACGGGCTGTACTGAACAGGACTGTCCTGGACGGAACTGGACTGGAGGGAACAGGACTTGACGGGGCTGGACTGGATGGGACTGGACTGGATGGAACTGGACTGGACGGAACAGGACTTGACGGGGCTGGACTGGACGGGACTGGACTGGACGGAACTGGACTGGACGGAACTGGACTGGACGGAACTGAACTGGACGGAACAGGACTTGGCGGGGCGGGACTGGATGGGACTGGACTGGGCGGGACTGGACAGGACGGGACTGGACTGGATTGGACTGGACTGGACGGGTCTGGTCTGGACCGGACTGGGTGGCACTAGACTGGAGGGGACTTTACTGGACGGGACTCGAATTGACGGGGCTAGACTGTACGGGACTGGACTGGACGAGACTGGACTGGATTCGACTGGCCTGGACTGGGCTAAGCGGGACTGAAGTGAACGGGACCGGACTGGACGGGCCTGGACAGAACGGAACTGGACTGGACGGAACAGGACTTGACGGGGCTAGACTGTACGGGACTGGACTGGACGAGACTGGACTGAATTGGACTGGCCTGGACTGGGCTAAGCGGGACTGAAGTGAACGGGACCGGACTGGACGGGCCTGGACAGAACGGAACTGGACTGGACGGAACAGGACTTGACGGGGCTGGACTGGACGGGACTGGATTGGACGGAACTGGACTGGATTGGTCTGGACTGGGCTTAGCTGGACTGGAGTGAACGGGGCCGGACTGGACGGGCCTGGACAGGACGGAACTGGACTGGACGGAACAGGACTTGACGGGCTGGACTGGAAGGGACTGGACTGGACGGAACTGGACTGGATTGGACTGGACTGGACGGGGCTGGTCTGGACCGGACTGGATGGGACTGGACTGGACGGGACTGGACTGAATTGAACTTGGCTGGACGGGGCTGGTTTGGACCGGACTGGATGGGATGGGACTGGACTCGAGGGGACTGCGCTGGACAGAACTGGGCTGGACGGGCGTGGGCTGAACGGTAGTGGCCTGGACTTCACTGGATTGGACTGGACTGGACGGGACTGGATTTGACGGGGCCGGACTGGACGGGACTGGACTGGATTGGACTGGCCTGGACTGGGCTTAGCGGGACTGGAGTGAACGGGACGGGACTGGACGGGCCTGGACAGGACGGAACTGGACTGGACGGAACAGGACTTGGCGGGGCTGGACTGGACTGGACTGGACTGGACTGGACGGAACTGGACTGGACTGGGCTTAGCGGGACTGGAGTGAACGGGACCGAACTGGACGGGCCTGGACAGGACGGAACTGGACTGGACGGAACAGGACTTGACGGGGCTGGACTGGGCGGGACTGGACTGGACGAAACTGGACTTGATTGGACTGGACTGGACGGGGCTGGCCTGGACCGGACTGGATGGGACTGGACTGGACGGGACTGGACTGAATTGAACTTGGCTGGACGGGGCTGGTGTGGACCGGACTGGACGGGATTGGATTGGACTGGCCTGGACTGGGCTTAGCGGGACTGGAGTGAACGGGACGGGACTGGACGGGCCTGGACAGGACGAGACTGGACTGGATTGGTTTGGACTGGACGGGGCTGGCCTGGACCGGACTGTACTGGACGGAACTGGACTGGACGGAATTGGACTGGACGGAACAGTACTTGACGGGGCAGGACTGGACTGGACTGGACTGGACGGAACTGGACTGGACGGAGCAGGACTTGTCGGGGCTGGACTAGACGGGACTGCTCTGGGCGGGATTGGACTGGACGGGATCGGAATGGACGGGCCTGGACAGGACGGGACTGGAGTGGATTGGACTGGACTGGACGGGGCCGGTCTCGACCGAATTGGGTGGCACTAGACTTGAGGGGTCTTTACTGGATGGGACTGGACTTGACGGGGCTGGATTAGACGGCACTGTACTGGACGGGAGTGTACTGAACGGGTCTGCCCTTAACGGAACTGGGCTGGACGGAGCATGACTTGATGGGGCTGGACTGGACGGGACTGGACTAGGCGGGACTGGACTAGGCGGGACTGGACTGGACGGGGCATGTCTGGACCGGATTGAATGGGACTGGACTGGGTGGGACTGGACTGGACGGAACTGGACTGGACGGGACTGGTCTGGACCGGACTGGGTGGGACTAGACTGGAGGGGACATTAATGGACGGGACTGGACTTGACGGGGCTGGATTGGACGGGACTGTACTGGACGGGACTGTACTGAACGGGACTGTACTGCACGGGACTGTACTGGACGGGACTGTACTGGATGGGACTGTACTGGACGAGGCTGTACTACGGAACTGGACTGGATGGGGTTGGACTGGACGGGACTGGAACTGACTGGACTAGAACTGACTGGACTGGACTTGGCTGGACTGGACGGGACTGGATTGGACTGGACTGGACGGGACTGGATTTGACGGGGCCGGACTGGACGGGACTGGACTGGATTGGACTGGCCTGGACTGGGCTTAGCGGGACTGGAGTGAACGGGACGGGACTGGACGGGCCTGGACAGGACGGAACTGGACTAGACGGAACAGGACTTGACGGGGCTGGACTGGACGGGACTGGACTGGACGGGACTGGCCTGGTCTGGACTGGGCTTCGCGGGACTGGACTGAACGGGACTGGGCTGAACGTGTCTGGACAGGACGGGACTGGACTGGATTGGACTGGACTGGACTGGACGGGACTGGACTGGACGGGACTGGCCTGGTCTGGACTGGGCTTCGCGGGACTGGACTGAACGGGACTGGGCTGAACGTGTCTGGACAGGACGGGACTGGACTGGATTGGACTGGACTGGACGGGGCTGGTCTGGACCGGACTGTAGGGGAGTGGACGGGACTGTACTGGACGGGACTGTACTGGACCGGACTGTAGGGGAATGGACGGGACTGTACTGGACGGGACTGTACTGGACGGGACTGCACTGGACGGGACTGTACTGGACGGGACTGTACTGGACGGGACTGTACTGGACGGGACTGTACTGGACGGGACTGTACTGGACGGGACTGTACTGGATGGGACTGTACTGGACGAGGCTGTACTACGGAACTGGACTGGATGGGGTTGGACTGGACGGGACTGGAACTGACTGGACTAGAACTGACTGGACTGGACTTGGCTGGACTGGACGGGACTGTATTGGACGGGACTGGACTGGACGGAACTGGGCTTGACGGGGCTGGACTGGACAGGATTGGACTTGACGGGACTGGTCTGGACCGGATTGGATGGGACTGGACTGGGTGGGACTGGATAATACAGGACTGGATACGACTTGCCTGGACTGTGCTTGGCGGGAGTGGACTGAACGGGACTGGACTAGGCGGGCCTGGACAAGACGCGACTGGACTGGATTGGACTGGACTGGACGGGGCTGGTCTGGACCGGACTGGATGGGACTGGACTGGACGGGACTGGACTGAATTGAACTTGGCTTAACGGGGCTGGTTTGGACCGGACTAGATGGGATGGGACTGGACTGGAGGGGACTGCGCTGGACAGAACTGGGCTGGACGGGCGTGGCCTGGACTTCACTAGATCGGACCGGACTGGACGGGCCTGGACAGGACGGGACTGGACTGGATTGGACTGGACTGGACGGGGCTGGTCTGGACCGGACTGGGTGGGACTAGACTGCAGGGGACTTAGCTGGACGGGACTGGACTTGACGGGGCTGGATTGGACGGGGCTGTACTGAACGGGACTGTCCTGGACGGAACTGGACTGGGCGGAACATGACTTGACGGAACTGAACTGGACGGAACAGGACTTGACGGGGCTGGGCTTGACGGGACTGGACTGGGCGGGACTGGACTGGACGGGGCTTGTCTGGACCGGATTGGATGGGACTGGACTTGGTGGGACTGGACTGGACGGAACTTGACTGGACGGGACTGGCCTGGACTGGACTGTACTACGGGACTGGACTGGATGGGGTTGGACTGGACGGGACTGGAACTGACAGGAACTGACTGGAACTGACTGGAACTGACTGGAACTGACTGGAACTGACTGAAACTGACTGGACTGGACTTGGCTGTACTGGACGGGACTGGACTGGGCGGGGCTGGACTGGACGGGGCTGGTGTGGACCGGATTGGATGGGACTGGACTGGGTGGGACTGGATTGGACGGAACTGGACTGGACGGGACTGGCCTGGACTGGACTTAACGAAAGTGGACTGGACTGGATTGGTCTGGACGGGAGTGGACTGGATTGGACTGAACTGGACGGGACTGTACTGGACGGGGATGGTCTAGACGGGACTGGGCTGAATCGGACTGGACTGGAAGGGACCGGACCGGACGGGACTGGACCGGACGGGCTGGACTGGATTGGACTGGACGGGATGAGATTGGTTTGGACCGGACTGGATGGGAATGGACCGGACGGGACTAGACTGGATTGGACTGGAAGGGACGGGGCTGGACCGGACAGGGCTGGACCGGACAGGGCTGGACCGGACGGGGCTGGACCGGACGGGACTGGACAAAATTGGATTGGACTGGACGGGGCTGGCTTGGGCCGAACTAGATGAGAGTGGACCGGACGGGTCTGGATGGGAGTGGACACGGATTGAACTGAACTGGACGGGACTGGACCGGATGGGTCTGGTCGGGAGTGGACTGGACTTGGCTGGACTTGACGGGCCTGTGCTGGACGGGGCTGGCCTTGACGGGATTTGTGTCTACTGGATGGGACTGGAACTGGACTGGACTGAACGGGACTGGACTGGACTTGGCTGGTCTGGACGGGACTGGAATCGTCTCCATCTGGCACTGTCTATGCCAGCTGCCTCCAGCGCCGCACGACAAGTTGCTTAAGGTCCCCTTCCACCTGTGTGCGCCACCGCAGATGCGGCCGTCCTTTGGCGCGCCTTCCTCCCGGGGTGGATTAAAAAACTGTTCGGATCGGAGCTGTATTTTCCATGCGCTCTACATGGCCTAGCCATCTTAGACGCTGTATCCGTAGACGTCGTACCAGGCCGATGTCACTGTACAGTTCTTCGTTAAATCTTCTCCTCCGTACTCCGTTTGAACAAACGGGACCGTAGATGGAGCGCAGAATTTTCCTCTCGAAACCACCAAGGGCATCTTCATGCGCTTTTGTTAAGGTCCAAGCCTCTGCGCCGTAATGGAGGAATGGGATGATCAAGGTCTTGTATAGTGTCACCTTGGTTTTCCGAGAGAGGGCTCTACTTCTCAATTGGCTCTTGAGCCCAAGGAACGACGATTGGCAAGAGTGATTCTGCTGTTTATCTTAGCGCTGGTGTTGTTGTCGCTGGTCATCAGTGAGCCAAGGTAGACGAATTCCTTGAGCACTTCAAAGTTATATCCGCCCATGGTGACGTTTTGGCCAATACGTCGGTGTTCACTGTCTCTTTTAAATGAAAGCAGACATTTGGTTTTACCCTCATTAACCTTGAGACCCATTTTAGCCGCTTCTCCCTCGATGCTTATAAAGGCCTCACTGACGTCTCGCTGTGTCCACCCAATCACGTCAATGTCGTCGGCGTACGCAAGCAATTGTGTGGACTTGAAATAAATCGTACCTCTTGTGTTGGCCAGTGACTTGTGCACGATCTTTTCAAGCACGATGTTGAAAAAGTTGCATGACAGCGCGACACCTGGCCTAAATCCCTTTTTAACATCAAAAGTCTCGGTTTGCTTATTACCAATCTTAATGAAGCAGCGAGAATTCTCCATTGTCTTCCTGCACAGTCGGATGCTAAAACTAGACATGGCTTTGTATACCTCATCTCCATACACGCCGTCATATGCAGCCTTAAAATCGACGATAAGGTTGTGAGTGTCGATTTGGTATTGCTGGGTCTTCGACAAGATCTGCCGTAGCGTAAATATTTGGTCTATTGTGGAGTCACCTGGCCTGGAACCACACTGATAAGAGCCGATCAGGTTATCCACAAACGGTTTCAGGCGTTCACACAATATGGCAGAGAAGATCTTATATGCGATGTTAAGAAGACTTATTCCCTACAGTTGTCGTAGTTCTAGGGGTCTCCTTTCTTATGGACCGGACAAACGATGCTGAGATTCCATTCGTCGGGCATGCTTTCCTCCGACTATAGCTTGCAAATAAGATGGTGCATGCACCTTACCAGCTCATCTCCAGCCGCCTTAAGAAGCTCAGCAGGCAGGCCGTCTGCGCCGGGGGCTTTATTAGACTTAAGTCTTGATATCGCTATTTTGACTTCGTCTAGGTCGGGTGGACGGAATCCTCTTACATCGTCGTCCATTACGAACGGATCGTTCTGCCTGACAGCGGTATCTTGTCTGTCATCGCCGTTATACAGTCTGCAGAAGTGGTCTTTTTTTTTTTTATAGTTCGCGCAGGCTCAAGAGTTATACTCTTATGTTGTTTGGCACACAACCTGAACGGAGTGCACTGGTTTGGGTCGTTTGATGTTCGTTCACTACTCTCAGGGATGGTTGTCCTAGATACGACGAGAGTCGACCGAATTCTGCGTTGGTTATAGTCCGTAGTAATTCGTTCGAGCACTTTAGTATAGCATACGCAGAGGATGAATTTCAGTTGACCATATACTGTGAGTGTTATGCCTGCAGCAGTACGTCTGGTCACTTTCCATTCACAACTGCGTTGCATACTTTTTGTCCGGTATAGGAATTACTTTTTCTTGGCTATGAAGCGAATTTGAACTATAGACCTTCCGCTCGGCGGTCGATGGTGTTAACCACTGCACCACGGCCACCCCCAACATCCTCGGCATCGACTGTGATTCCACTATCAGTTCTCCATTTTAAGCCCTGCAGGCCTCCGCTCTGGCTTTGTAGCCATTGCACGTTCGTTTTACGTTATTGTAAAACTTCCGGGCGTCATTCCTGCGGAAGCATCTCTTTATCTCCTCGATCTCACGCTTTCCGTATTCTCTTTTCTTTCATCTGGAAAGCGTGTGTTCCGCTCTTCTCTTCTGCTCATAGATTTCGCGAGCAGCTCTCGTCCGTCGTTGCAGCATGGCTTTATATGCCTCTTGTTTTGTTGCATGGGCTTGTTCGCATTGTTCATCGAACCAGGGATTTCTAGGTGGTGGCGGTTTGAAACCCAGCACCTCTGAGGCAGCGTCTCTGACGGCGCTCTGGCAAGGCGCCCGTTCCTGTTCTATTGTTTGTGCTGCTGTGGGCGGATTTAGAGGTCGGCAAAGATTCTGGCAGTCACTTGCGATTGTAGCTTTCCGACGTCAAAATCACGTTGCCCTATTCGAATCCTTAGCATTCTTGATATTCTCATTCGTACCTTGGCTACAACAAGGTAGTGGTCCGAGTCGATGTTGGCCCCTCGGAAGGTTCGTACGTCGAGAATACTGGAGAAGTGTCTGGCGTCGATCGCAATGTGATCAATCTGGTTGATGGTTGATTGATCAAAAGACCGCCAGGCACCCTTGTGGAGGTTGAGAAGTGGTGTTATCGACTCAAATATCTCCTCTTTGCCCAGTTTTGCATTAAAATCTCCTAGACCTATTTTTGTGTCGTAGCTGGGACATTGGGCATAGGTTCTATCTAGGAGATCGTTGAATTCTTCTTTGAGTCCATCGTCCTTATCTTCCGTTGGGGCGTGAGCGCATATTAAGCTAACGTTTCCAAATTTAGCTTTGATGCGGATTGCTATGAGGCGTTCGCTTACATTTCGGAAGCTTAGGACTTTTTGTCGGAGTCTTCCTCGAATAACGAATCCGCACCCGAATAGGCGCTGTTTTTTCTTCTTGTAGCAGTTCCCGTAGTAGATGTTGCAGTTTTTCATCCGTCTTTTGCCTGGTCAATCCCATCGCACTTCTTGGAGTGCGGTTATATCTGCTTTATAGCGATATATATAGTTGAGGGTCTGTTCCAATTGATCGCCTGCACCCGGTCTGTTAAGGGACCTCACATTCAGGTGCAGACTCTCAAGTCCGTTAGTCGTTTGCAGGAGTTGTCAGATTTATATCCGTTCGTATCCGAGGCTTGTAGTTGTTTTGGAACAAGTGAGTTTTTACGTGATAGGGATGTTACCCCTAAACGCAACCCCCAACCTGGAGGGCCAGGTTTCTCTTTCGCTGCACACATTGGTTCACTACCTGGCGGGTGGCAGGGTAGCTATCCGGGGGGGCCACGCGGAGGCTTTGTGTCAACTTGGATTGAGCAGGGACAGAGAGTGAAGCTGCCGTTTTTCATGTTAAACGCGATCAACTTCGATCATGTATCGATGAATTTGATGTATTCAAAGCTATTAGCTCTAAATCGAATGCCATAGGACCCGATGGTATCTCACCTAGATTTCTTAAACTTATACTGCCTCACATCATTTGCTACATACATCACATATTTAATTACTGTATCTACAGCTCCCAGTTCCCGGATAGTTGGAAAATGGCCAAAATCATTCCTATACCCAAAAAGCTTAGTCCTAATTGCCCTGCCGACTTTAGACCAATTAGCATTTTGTGTTTTTTGTCAAAGGCTTTTGAAAAAATTTTATCTCTCCAAATGCGGACATTCTTCGATGATAATAATAAGCTCTCAAAATGGCAATCCGGTTTTCGAAGCAAACACAGCTGTGAATCTGCTGTTCTAAAAGTTACTACTGATATTCGATCTGCTTTAGACCGTAACGATATCAGCATAGCTGTTCTTCTAGAGTTCACCAAAGCCTTCGACTGCATTGACCATTCTCTATTACTGTCAAAGATTAAAAGTGGCTTTAATTTTTCAAACTCTTCCACCAAGCTATTAAGCTGTTATTTAAGAGATAGAGTACAGTCGGTCGTAACTGAGCTTGGTTGCTCAAATTTCAAAGTTACTCATGCAGGGGTTCCGCAAGGCTCCGTTCTGGAGCCACTTCTGTTCTCTCTTTTTAACAATGAAATCCCAGATATTGTTAAAAATTGCAACATTCACATGTACGCTGATGATGTGATTATATATTTTACGCGTCCTATTGGTCTTATAGAAGATTGCACTGCCAGGGTGAATGCTGACCTCGATAATATATCCAACTGGTCAAAAGGCAACAAGCTGAAATTGAACCCTATCAAAACAGTTTGTATCGTTTTTTCAAATAATGAAGTCTGTTCAGATTATTGTCCTCCTGTTGTCCTTGATGGTAATCCCGTTACCGTTGTAAATTCTGTTAAATATCTTGGTTTTCACATTAACTCTTCACTGTCCTGTTGCGACGCTGTAAGGGATACCCTGAAAAAAGTTTATTGTGGATTGCGTAAATTACGATACTCAGCGAACTACTTGCATCGACTCGTAAAAATAAGACTAGTGAAGACGCTCATTATACCTTACATTTTATTTAATTGTTCTGTGTTTCCCTGTCTTGACTCTGTTTGTAAGCATAGGCTTAATGTTGCGTTTAATGACTGTGTCCGTTTTATTTATAACATGCCAAGATCTAATAGTGTGTCCAGCTTTACATCCTCAGTTTACGGTCTGATTCTACATTTGTATTTAAACTTCCGCAATGTATTAGAATTATTTAAAATCATGCAAACTAGGTCTCCTAGTTATCTTTTTGAATTACTACAGTTTGCTCAATCTAATAGAGGAAAGAAACTTATCATTCCTTCATTCACATGATGCATCGGAGAGCGATCCTTTTTTGTATCTGCAATTCGCGCCTGGAACCATCTTCCACATGAATTGCAGGTAATCAACTCATAGGCCGTCTTTCAGAAAAAGCTTTTTCTTTATCTTTCCAATAATCATTTCAATTTTTGATTTTTATCTTGATTTTGACTACCTTATTTGTTAATTTAGCGTATAATTTGTAACGTCTGGAAAACTATACTTTTAAAAGATATCCAATCTGGTAGTATAAATGTAATTTCACTTTTAAATACAATACAATACAATACAATACAACTTCTTTGCTCTGTTTGCTCGCTCCCTCTCCTCCTGATACCATACATGCCACGACGAAACTCGTCTCGGATATCCAGTGGGAATAAATGCAAGAACCAATGCACGGGTGCCTGCCTGGTTAACTTGGAAAAAGCCTTCGACACCGTATGGTTGGAAGGACTCTACTACAAGCTCAAACGAATGGGCGTAAGAAAACCATTCATGATATGTTAACGAGTAGAAAGTTCGTTGTGAAAATAGCCAACGTGACTTCTGCTCAAGCATTTCACATTAAAAATGGATTGCAACAGGGTATGGTCAACTCGCCGATCCTTTTCAGGCATTTACATCAGTGATTTGATAGTTTCTCTTCACCACTCAATAGCGTACGCGGACCACATGATCGCGTCCAGATCAGGTTCAACGATCGAGGTCATTGCTATTCTATTGCAACGTGACCTCGATCAAATTCAGCAGTTCTGTGATGACTGGAAGTTGAAAATCAGTCTCCAGATATTGGAGACTATTTTATTCAGAACGTCTTTGTGTAGGGCTTCTAGGGATACCAGAAAACATTGGTGAAACTTCCCAATCATTGGGCCGGACGGGCATCCACTACACTAAAAGTGTAGCCAGGTATCTCGCGATCTGGCTGGATCAGTATCTATATTTTAATAACAATATGTATATGCTGTTCTGGAAAGAGCTCGGGCGCTCTGGCAAGGTGGCTCGTTCATTGCAGCCAACTTGAATGTAGGGTGAAGGTAATCTGATAGATGGCTTTAATCAGGCCTATGATTGCCCATGGATGTCCCATCTTTCAGAGACAATGTCTGAGGACTTGTCTTTGATTGCACAGAACACCAGAGCCTGAGTACAGAAAGCTCTACGCCAACGAGGTCCTATACGATAGGCAAGCATTTTACGGATAGGCAACTTTCTGATAAAACAGATTCGAGGAGGTCGCGTTGCAAGGGCAATGACGTTGATCAATAACTTGATCTTTGGGGCTTACTACCCTAATGTAGGTAGGTTGGCGTTACAGTCCATGAAGAACCAAAGACGAGCTTCTCTCAATCACCCTAATACCATTTACATATTTTGAAAAAGTGTGTCTGAATGAGTTTATGCCTCCGGAAGCATTTCTTTATTTTGATAATTGTGGCCTGATCCAGGATAGATAAGCGGTACCGCTAATCTTCCATGTGGTCCGTAATTTTATGGAGCGGCGACTCCTTTACGAGCCTGACGTAGTGCTCTATGAGCCCTAGCGTCTCAGATTCGGTAGAGCGGTTTCTCGCCGAGATTGAGAAGAAGTTGTCCGACAGCATCAACTCTTTTGGCGGCTGGAACGGACTCCGTAGTGGAATCTTTAAGATAGCCTCTTTAAGGCAAAGCCCGTCGACACCAATGGCGAACTTGTATTAAGCTAGTTTTAGTCATTTTGTCTAGCCCGTAAGATAGTTACAACTATCCAGCGGCGCATGGAGGTTCCGAGCCTGAGCTATAGCTGCCTTCCATCCTTGACGGTTCCGGGCACGCTGCTTCCAGTTATCAAGACCAAGATGACTTACATCCGCGATTACTTGGTCTTTATACCAGGGGTTCGGTCCTTCTCTTCTTCTCGAACCCGGAGGCTCGGAGTCGAAGATCCTCTTAGCTGGAGCGTTGATGTTCATGCGCTCGATGTGGCCGAGCCATTGTAGTCGACGGATCTTTGCCTTCCGGACTACATCCACATCCTTGTTCAGCTCGTAGAGTTCGCGGTTATATCCTCTTCTCCATTCAACTTCCTCACAGACAGGACCAAATATCCGGCGCAGAATTTTTCTTTCGAAAGAACCCAAAATCAGCTCCGCTGTCCTGCTTATCGTCCAGCTTTCTGCTCCGTACAGCAAGACTGGCAGAATGGGCGTTTTGTAAAGCATGACTTTGGTCTTTCGAGTGAGGAGTTTTGACCCCAGTTGTTTGGACAAGCTGAAGTAGCAGCGGTTGCCAAGGGCGATTCTATGCCGGATCTCCACTGTGGTGTCATTTGTGGAATTTACGTTTGCCCCGAGGTAGACAAACTCCTTAACTACCTCGAAATTGTAGCTGTCAATTGTTATATTTTGTCCCAGGTGGTGAGCGACGGATTGGTTTTTGCTTGACAGCATGTATTTCGTTTTATCCTCATTGATCTTAAGACCAACTCGTTTCGCCTGTTCTTCAATCGCCGTGAATGCTTCCACAATGCCATGGCGATAACACGCGATGATGTCGATATCATCCGCGTATCCTAGCAGCTGGATGGACTTGTAAAAGATATTGCCTTCCCTGTTGACGTCTGCCCGTCGCACTATCTGCTCCAGCACCAGGTTGAAGAAGTCACATGACAGCGCATCTCCTTGCCGAAATCCGGTGCGTGTTTCGAATGGTTCCGAGGTCCTAGAACCGAGTTGTACGGTGCATCGCGTGTTTTTTAGCGTGGCGCGACACAACTGGATCAGTTTTACCGGGATCCCGAATTCGGCCATCCCCCCAAACAGTTCTTCACAATGAATGCTGTCATATGCGGCTTTGAAATCGATGAAAAGATGGTGTGTATCGATTCGAAACTCGTTGGTCTTTTCCAGGATTTGTCGAAGTGTGATAATTTGGTCTATAGTCGATTTTCCGGGCCGGAAGCCGCACTGGTAGCTGCCGATTAATGCGGTGCAAAATGGTTTTAGACGTTCACACAATACGCTGGACATGATCTTGTATGCGACATTGAGCAGGGATGTACCTCTATAGTTCTTGCAAGAGGTAGGATCGCCTTTTTTGTGGATGGGGCATATAGAGCTGGTATTCCAGTCGTCGGGCATGCTTTCATCTTCCCAAATTCTGCAGATGATCTGGTGCATGCTCCCTACCAGAACATCGCCGCCAGCCTTGAAGAGCTCTGATGGCAAGCCATCAGAGCCTGCGACCTTGTTGCTCTTCAGCTTCTGAATAGCTGTGCCGACTTCTTCAATGCTGGGTGGGAGGACTACTTCAGCGGCTGGAGTTGGGATTTCCTCGGTCCCTACCACTCTCTCTTGGTCATGCTCGTTAAGCAGCTGCTGGAAGTGCTGCTTAAATACATCCACTATTCCCTGCGGGTCGGTGACAAGATTACCCTCGCAGTTTCGAAGAGCCTGGGTGCCCTTTTTGAAGCCTTCTGCAAGGTCCTTGACTTTCTTGTGAAAGACTCGTGTTTGATGCTTATCCCTAGATTCCTCGATATCCGTGAGCTGGGAGGCTACGATGATTCTTTTCTTTTGTCCCAGTAGTTTTTTCTCCTCCCTTCTTCTGGCTCTTCTTGCGCTACCCTGGTTTTTCTCTGCAGCACCTTTTGATACACCTCGTCGGTTGCTGCCTTTCATTCCACGGGTTTCTTGTCGGGGGTGGTAAGATGGTTTCGGCTACTTCCTAAATGGCTGAGCGGCAATGCAGCCACATATTCTTCTTTAGCGGGGTTACAGCCCATGAAGGACCAGAGCTCAGCTTCTCTCAATCACCCATGTTGTGTGTGATTTATTTTTCACACAGGTGAAAGGGACCTACAGTTTAATGCCGATTCCGAACGGCGTGAGTCGAGAAGCTTTTTCAGGGCAAGTTTACTACGGGGGGTTTTGCCGGTACCCCGCCGAGGAGGAACGTCTCGAAATAAATATTCGATGGCGTTGGTGTTATCGGGATCCGAACTCGCTCATCGTGCGCCAGAGTCCAACACATTAACCACTGCGCCACGGCGCAGCCACATATTATTGGCATTTATGTTTGACTTAGGCATACCGTAGAGTCTTTCGCTCAGCTGCTCCCTGTAGACTCTGGTAACATCCGGTGTGCTCAGACGCCCAATGTCGAACTTCCACCTGGTGGGCTGGTGCAGCTTTCTGACAATGGACAGTCGAGCTCTGAATCGTGCTGCTACGAGGAAGTGGTCAGAGTCGACATTTACCCCTCTGATTGTTCGCACATCCAGGATGTTTGACGAGTGCCTTGCGTCAATGAGCACATGGTCGATTTGGTTGGCGGTTCGACCGTCCGGAAATCACCAGGTTGCTGTGTGGACTCGCTTTCCGATCACTCCGCCAAAGGTGTTCTCCTTACCGATTTTGGCGTTGAAGTCCCCGAGTACGATTTTAACATCGCACATATAAGGCTGATGTTATGAAATCTGCCTCCGATCCGGATCACAGCCAGGCGATCACTTGAGTTTAAAATCGATGACCTTCGACCTTAACCGCTTTCCCACGACATCTTTTGTGACAGCTGTAATAAATGTCGCAATTTTTTTTCCTAATCATACCGTTTCCTATCCAGCGTATTTCCTGGACCGCAGTAATATCCGCCTTGTACTGCTTGAGGATTCTTTCTAGTTTATGAGCAGCTCCGGGAGTGTACAGAGTTTTAACATTCCAGGAGCATACTCGCAAATCGTGTTCCTTTTTCGTGCGCTGTCGTGGTCGAGTATCCGTCCGTGTATCCGAGGCATCTTCCTCCTTCATAACTTTTAGGTTTTTTACGTGGTCGGATTGTTGGCCTGCCGCACAACAGCCATTCTGGTTGGGGTTTTGTCCCCAACGGTTGTTGAAGAGGATATCCAGAGGGCGCCGCGACCCGGGCATTTAAACAGGGATCATTGCTGGCATCTCGCCCCGTTGAGAGCGATCAACAACTTTACCCTGTATGTCCGAGCCCATGCCTTCTAAGATAGTTATAAGCTGTCAAAAATAAAATTGTAGCAGCCGTCCCATTTTTTTTTTTATTTCTTTCTTTTGCTCATTATTTTATTCTTTGAACTGTTTTTGAAGAAAAAAAAATCAACCCTTCCATGTAAACGCAGCATCTGCAATAAAATGTGACGTGTTGTCTCTTTATGCATATACAGTGGTGTTCTTATAAATAGCACACCCTTATTCAAATGTGTATTTGCTTGCAATACACACTGTACTTACAAGCTGCACAGGAGTATAGCCATAATATACGAAGGTACTACCGTTATGAATATGAAAACATACTACAAGGAAGGTCCTGTTAGGTTTTCCTGGTTTTGCAATCGTTAGAGCTAGTGATCATTGCAAATTGGGTGTTCATATAAATAGCACATATCACGATGTGTCAGAAAAAAAAAATGTTCGGTGATTTAAGTGAGGTTGGTGTGAATGTTTTTTAAGTATAGCCATAATTACACTCATTTCTTACACACAATAGTATTTAAAATAGGCAGAGGTAAGCGTTGCACGGAGGAAAGGAGGCAAATAGTCGGTACTATGATACAGGATGGAAAGACTATTTCAGGGGTCGCAAGGACATTAAGGTGCTCTAGGAAGCTTGTTCAAAATGCAAGCAAAGGTCATACGGCCAAAGCCAATCTTCCGCAAATCCCGTAAGGAATAACAGAAAAAGAAAAACGTCAGAAGTGACTGACAGAATTATCCACAAAATCAGTGGCAGCGACCTTTTCATAACTTCCCAGGAGATAAAGCAACAACTACCTGATCAACACAATGTCCAAATATCAGCCGTAACTGTAAGTCGCCAGTTAATTGAATTCCAGCTTCATGGAAGAATCGCCAGAAAAAGACCTCTTGTCTCAAAAAAAAAAAAAAAAAAAATCCGAAAGAGAAGACTTATTTTCGCAAGCGCTCACAAGAACAAACTCTTGTCTTTTTGGAAAAATATCTTGTGGAGCGACGAAAATAAGTTCAACAGGTTGGAATCAGATGGAAAAAAATATGTACGAAGGCCAACGAACCAAGAGTCTCATCCCAGATACACCATTAAGACTGCCCAGCTTGGCGGTGAGACCATAAGGGTTGGGCGGCGATGCCATGGCATGGCGTTGGACCAATTGTTCAAATAAATGGCATTATGAATCCACATCAATATAAGCTAAACCTGGAGAACAAAATGGAGCCATATACCGACTCTATGCCTGTATTACGCATTCTTATGCATGACAATTATCCAAAGCATACTTCGCGGATAGTGAAGAATTGGCTTTCGGCGCGACAAATTTTCTTGCTTGATTGGCCGGCTCAAAATCCCGATCTGAATCCTATCGAGAATCTTTGGACTGACGTTGACTCCCTTGTTAAAGACACCAGCTCAAAAGATTTTGAAGAATTTCGGCAAACCATAAAGGCTGCTTGGGAAGCTGCCCAGAAATGTAAGCGCTTAGTAGAGAGTTTGCAAAAACGTTGTCAAGAGTGATAAGGAACATGGAATATCCTACAAGATATTAATATTAATATTTACTTATACATACAGCGAAGCAGGATGCATATAAGGCCTCGCTGCATAAAAGAACAAGAGCAGCTCGTGAGCTCTACGAGTTAAAAAGAAGGGAGGAGCATAAGCTTCTTAGAAGAAAGAAGAAAGAGCACGAGAAGCGCGCGATTGAGGATTTGGAGAGGTGTTACTGCAGGCGTGACGTTCGAAAGTTTTATCAACAGATAAAGCGAACATGCCAAGGTTATAAAGCCAGAACGGAAGTCTGCAGGGATAAGAACGGACACCTAGTAGTAGAACCGCAGTCGATGCTGAGAATATGGACAAACAACTTCTGCAGACTGTATAACGGCGATGTTAGTCAATATACCGCTGTCAGGCAGAATGATCCATTTCTAATCGACGGAGACCGCAGAGAATTCTGTCCCCCTGACCTCGACGAAGGTAAGATTGCCATATCGAAGCTCAAGTCGAATAAAGCTGCTGGCGCAGACGGACTGTCTGCTGAGCTCTTCAAGGCAGCTGGGGATGACCTGGTTGGGAGCATGCACCAGCTCATCCGTAAGATATGGTTAGAGGAAAGCATGCCCGAGGAATGGAGTCTCAGCATCGTATGCCCGATCCACAAGAAAGGAGACCCCTCTGATTGCGCCAGCTATAGAGGAATAAGTCTCCTTAACATCGCCTACAAAATCTTCTCTGCCGTTTTATGTGAACGCCTGAAGCCTTTTGTAAGTAAGCTGATAGGTCCTTATTAGTGCGGATTCTGGCCAGGGAAGTCCACCATCGACCAAATCTTCACACTACGGCAGATACTGAAGAAAACCAATGAATTTCAAGCCGACACTCACCACCTATTTGTCGACTTCAAAGCCGCATACGGCAGCGTAATTAGAGACGAGCTATACAACGCTATGTCTACCTTTGACATACCTGCTAAGCTCGTCAGACTATGCAGGATGACTTTGGAGAATGCTCGCTGCTCCATCCGAATCGGTGAACACCTTACCGATAGCTTTGATGTCAAAAAAGGATTTAGGCAGGGCGATGCGCTGTCGTGTGATTTCTTCAACATCATATTGGAAATGATTGTGCAAAAATCACTGGCCAATAGAAGAGGCACAATCTATTTCAAATCCTCGCAACTCCTTGCATACGCCGACGATATTGACATAATAAGTAGGTCAATGAGGCGTTTGCGAGTATTGAGATGGAGGCGGCGAAAATTGGTTTGGCGGTAAACGAGGGCAAAACTAAATATATGCTGTCATCAAAAAAGGACGCTCAACACCGACTTCTCGGCCAGAAGGTTTGTATAGGCAGATATAAGTTCGAGGTAGTTAAGGACTTCGTCTACCTTGGCTCCGCAGTGACCTGGAACAACAACATCAATTCCGAAATCAAACGCAGAATCACTCTTGCCAATCGCTGTTTCTTTGAGCTCAGGAGGCAACTGAATAATAGAGCCCTCTCCCGAACGACAAAGTTGACTCTATATAAGACCCTTATCATCCCGGTCCTGTTGAACGACGCAGAAGCATGGACACTATCAAAAGCGGATGAGGAGGCCCTTGGTCGGTTCGAGAGAAAGATTTTGCGCGTGATTTTTGGGCCTATAAGCGCAGACGGGGGATGGAGGAGAAGGTTCAACCACCAACTTTACGGGCTGTACAGCGACATGAGCCTAGTCAGGCGTCTACGGATTCAACGCCTAAGATGGCTGGGCCATGTAGAGCGAATGGACACCACAGCTGCAACCCGGAGAGTCTTTGAATCCAACCCCGAGGGACGAAGAAGCAGAGGACGGCCGCCCTTAAGATGGCGCACACAGGTGGAAGGGGACCTCAGCCAACTGGGTGTGTGGCAATGGAAAAGGCTAGCGAAAGATCGTGCTAGATGGAGGGGCATGTTGGTTGAGGCCCAGGTTCACCCCGAACTGTAGCGCCCACTAAGAAGAAGAAGAAGAATATTTACTTATACATTCATTTTTTCAGAGTATTTATTCATTTTTTTGAGTATTCCGCTGACTGTGCTATTTAAATGAACAACTCCTTTTTTATTTTTTTCCCCTTTTGAATTATTATTTTTGAGTTGATTGAAAGGAATTACGTGTTTTTTAATAAAGTACATATGTATAAACGCACATCAGTTATAAAACAAAAAAAATCTGAACCTCTTCTTAGACTTTTAGCACAACATAATATATGAGAACATAATGTATGGGTGTGCTATTTATCTGAACACCACTGTAATTGAACAAGTGTCAATAAAGAAATATCAAAGTACCGTTTCAATTATGTGTATAAAAGAGCGACGCGAGTAGGAGTAGGTCAGTAGTCTTGCGCAGGGATAAAGAATGAGGTACCAATCTTTCGTACGTCGGCCCTTGATCCCCGCAGGGGTTGGTTTTTTTTTTTTTGGTTTTATTACACCGATACTATGCGTGTTATTCTCCGTTTGAAAACGACGCTTTTGACTAAAACAATGATAGTCTCAAGACGTCGATGTGTAGAGTCAAGACGTGGCAAAATGGTCGCAACAAGGCAGAATGACATAGTCAAGACGCCGCCAAACCGCAACGCGTTTGTAGGGGCTAGTTGTCAAAACGCCTGTCAAGGCCAGCTTTATCCCTGGTCTTGCGATGACAGTATAAGCATACAAAGGCTTTTGGAGCTATACTGCTAGCAATATTGTTTTTTTGGCGAGTGGACAAATTGAACAACCCCAATCGGTCATTGGACCTCTAAATCGTTTTTGGGTTTCCCCTGGGTTACTTTTCTCTTAAAAAAAAAAAAAATGTAAAAGTTCATGCATTGAAACCAACATCTTTTTTGTCCGCCTACAGCTGACGACCAACTTGGTAGCTACAAGTGACTACAAGTAAGTTACAAAGTGAATTTAAAAAGTCAAATGTCTGACACATTACCACTGCACTACGGCGTCTTCTGGTCTAATTACATATGTACTTAAATTGTGCCTGTGCTTAAGACATGCCTCAGGGTGACTGTCTTTAACACGAATGCAGTGTCCTCTCATCCATTCAGACCAGACCTTCTAGTACCTTCTGGAGCTCTATATGCACTCATGGACTTTTCAAAACAAGAAACATCTGATCCAGACACTGTCACGGTTCCGCTCAAAAACGAAACCAAAAATCTGGAAAAAATGCATAAATGCAAATGAGACAAACAACTTTGCCGCCCCCATAAAGCCAACGTGACACAAGCGGGTGCAATAAAAACGACGATAGCAGCAGCTTATCCCAACATCAACATCATAATCATCGTAGTCATCTACAATCCACACCACCTGATGTGTGGGGCTCACAAAGGACTAATCGCCCGACACACCACTTCACGTGTCAACACATTTGGTGTATGACGTTATCCTGGTGCAACATTCGTCTTTAAGTTTCTTGTTCTTGCGCTAGTGACGGCAGTGGTGGCGAACGTGGTAGCACCAGTAGGCCACTATCAGGAAATTGCATTTCATATTCATGACGAAGACTTTATTATGATACCCGGACCGTGGCATAGATTCTTTCACTGAATTGTTTCACACACGCGATCCATGTGTTCCATGTGTTCCATTCGCTTGTCTTTTTTGTTTTTGTTTTTTTGGTTATGGGTTATAGTTAATCCCGATCCCGAAAGGGATATGTGGTGTATATCGGTTTGTGACAACAATTTTCTAAGTACTCGACGCCTTTTTCCATCAAATTCCACCGACCCTGTTCGTATGCCATTTGCCAGGTGCCAGGAAACGATTTTTTCGTGCAGAATTAGTTTGATGGACGTACTCGTATGTTCCAATATTAGAAAAAAGGGAAAAAACTTTATTAGATGGTAACCACCAGAAACCAACTTTCCCCTTCTGGCGTAGTTTGAGGTCCGCTTTCCGTACAAGTCACAGCGGTATGCAAATTAAGTTGTTGAGCTGGCAAATCGGACTCGAGAACATCGGTGGGCGCATCGTCTCTCTTTCCCTTGACATACGAAGGCTGCAGTCAAGTAGCTGAGTTAGCGCCACTCAATTCACTCGATCCATACACATCCAAAGTGGTTTTCGTCTGAGGATTATTGCTAACGTCATCCTTGCTTTTACTGCCGTTGCACGTCAAGCATGTGCTTCGTAGTGACGTCCTGGTGCTCGACATACGTATATGTATATGCATATGAGTGTATTTGCGATTTCCTTTGGCTAAGAAATTATTGCAGCAATTGGTTGAATGATTGACGCGTTTATTGCAACACTAACAAGGAACAGCGGCACAGCAGGTTGCTCCAAATCCCCCGGTAGTAAGTACCATGTATACTCCGTGCATAGTGTTGGCGTTTTGAGTTGAGTAAGGAACCATTCGTCTGGAATTGAAGGTGCTTTGTATCCGGTTTTATTTGAAGCACCCCGATTGGAGGGTTATACTTTGGTAAGTGCCAGTGCAACTGGAAAAGCGGTTCCTTAATGGAAACTGAGAGACGGTGGTATACCGGCTCCTGGGCGATGTTATTATGTATAATTCAAAGGAGCTGCACAACACTCGTACATTTTCGTCCTGATAGTCAAATATGAAGACATTCTCCTGGCAACTCATAGGTTGTCACGTCCTTTGCTTTCATGAAATTCTCGAAATTCCGTAAACCTATTAGTGACCGCCTCCGATTCACGACATTCAATTAGCCTCTGTCCTTGCCTCTGTGGAGCAAGGACATTGGCCGCCGAACCTTTCTCCTCAATCGAATGATTGAAACACGGCAGCACATACTCGTTTCGTGTACACCACTGTCCATCGTGTCTCCTTCGATGTCAAATGGAGAAAATTGTTTTCAATTAAGAAAGTTTGCCAAGGAGCGAGCCAACAGCAATTAAAACCGTAGAATTCCAACATGTCTACATTGCCAGACAATTTGTAAATTTATAAACTTTCCTCTCAAGTGGATCGATGGTGCCGAAGGATGTGGAACGTCTGGATGTGTGAATGGAGGCGTGTGGTGTGGTACAATGAATTTACTCGTGGCTTCCGGCGAAAAGTTTTGTGTGTGTGCGGTTGCAATTGTCCTGTCACTAGCATGCACAACTTGTACGCTTAACGCCAAGTGGACAAAGTGCTTGGGTGAACCATTTAACCAGTTACGATGTGTACCTTGTTATTACTTGCAGTTAAATAGTGTCAGCATTATTGTTTCCTTTTCTTTGCTTGGAATTGGTGTGGTCGTGTACAGTGTTGTGGGGGGACGCGTTGCCACATGTTTCGAGAGATGTGAATTAGGGCGGTCTAGGAAGTTTGCTAATCTACGTATGAGTGGAACGATTGGTAAGATTTCGTTGAGTCAATGCACTCTGAGTGCTGTGGTTTTGGACTTAATCCTAATCTGATGCATTAGCATTTAACGTCGAAAAGCTGCAATCGCAGGAGACCTCCAGGACCTTCGCCGATCAAGTCTACCTCAAGCTCTCTTAAGTCCCGATGCAATCTGCACAAACCATAGAATAGCAATGGAGTCGTTGTCAGAACGCCATGAGGGAGGCCGTCTCAGATGTTCTCGGTTTGAAGCCACCACCTTCGAGAAACAACTGGTTTGATGACGAGTACAGACAGGCCCATGCAGTGAAACAGAATGCCTAGATGGCGACGGACGAGACCTGCCCGCGAGCTCTATGAACAGGAAATGAGAGAGGAGCATGCGCTTCTGAGAAGAAAGAACGAGCACGAGATGGAGGAGATGGAAAGGTGTTATTGCAGGAATGACGTTCGAAAGTTTTACCAAAAAGTAAAACGAACATGTCAAGGCTATAAAGCCAGAGCAGTAGCCTGCAGCGGCGAGCACGGACAACTAGTAGTGGAGTCACAGTCGATGCTGAGGATGTGGAAGGACCACTTTTACAGACTATATACAGTCAAAATGCTGCCGTCAGGCAGAACGAACCATTCACAATGGACGAAGACTAAAGAGAATCCCGTCCACTCGACCTAGACGATGTTAAGATAGCGATATCGAATATTAAGTCTTATAAAGCTGCTGGAGTAGACGGATTTCCCGCGGAACTGTTTAAAGCAGCTGGCGATGAGCTGGTCAGGAACATGCATCAACTCATCTGCAAGATATGGCCGGAAGAATGCATGCCCGATGAATGGAATGACAGCATCGTTTGCCCGGTCCACAAGTAAGGAGACCCCTACGACTGCGCCAATTGTGTATGTATGTATGTTGGCGTTATAGTCCATGAAGGACCTGAGCCGAGCTTCTCTCAATCACCCATGTTGTGTGTGATTTCATTTTCCCATAGGTGAAAGGGACCTACAGTTTATTGCCGGTTCCGAACGGCGAATTTCGAGAAGCTTTTCATGACAATTTTACTACAAAGGGTTTTGTCAGAGCCCCGCTGAGGAGAAACACTGTGAAAAACACGTTCGATGACATGGCTGTGTCGGGATTCGATCCCATGTCATCGGCGTCAGAGGCCAACACACTATCCACTGCGCCACGGTGCTCTCGACTGCGCCAATTACAGAGGGATAAATCTCCTGAACATCGCGTACAAGATCCTCTCTGCCGTACTGTGTAAGCGCCTGAAACCATTCGTGGACAATCTGGTAGGTTCCTACCAGTGTGGTTTCAGGCCAGGAAAATCCACGATAGACCAAATATTTACACTACGGCAGATCTTGGAGAAGACCCATGAATTCCAAGTCGAAACGCACCATCTTTTCGTTGACTTTAAAGCCGCGTATGACAGTGTTTATAGAGACGAGCTATACAGAGCCATTCCTGCCAAACTCGTCAGACTGTACAGGATGACTATGGAGAACTCTCGCTTCTCCATTCCTCTCTCGAGAAACTATGGGATAACAAAACATTAATCATCCCGGTCCTTCTCTATGGCGCTGAGGCTTCGACGTTACCAAAAGCGGATGAGGAGACTCTTGGACGCTTCGAGATGAAAATTCTGCATGGAATCTTTGGTCCCGTTTGTGTAAAGGAGGAGAAGATTCAAATAAGAATCGTACGGGCTGTACAGCGAGATCGGCGACATCGGAGAGCTGCTTCCGCAAGAATGACGCCCGGTAGTTTTACAATAAGGTAAAACGAACGTATGTTGGCGTTACGGTCCATGAAGAACCTGAGCCGAGCTTCTCTCAGTCACCCATGTTGTGTGTGATTTGTGCGAACATGCAATGGCTAAAAAGCCAGAGCGGAAGCCTGCAGGGATGAAAATGGAGAACTGAGAGTGAAATCACAGTCGATGCCGGGGATTTAGCAAGACCACTTCCGCAGACTGTATAACGGCGATGACAGCCAAGATACGCTGTCAGACAGAATGATCCGTTCGTAATGGACGACGATGTAAGAGAATTCAGTTCACCCGACCTAGACGAAGTCAAAATAGCGATATCAAGACTTAAGTCTAATAAAGCCGCGGGCGCAGACAGCCTGTCTGCTGAGCTTCTTAAGGCGGCTGGAGATGAGCTGGTAAGGTGCATGTAGCATCTCATTGGCAAGGTATGGTCGGAGGAAAGCATGCCCGACGAAGGGAATCTCAGCATCGTTCGCCCGGTCCATAAGAAAGGAGATCCCTATAACTGCGCCACATATAGGGGAATAAGTAAAAAGGTGGTGTGCTTGAAAAGATGGTAATTGCTTTCGTACGCTGACGACATTGGACGGATACAGCGAGACGTCAATGAGACTTTGAAGTGGTCAAGGAATTCGTCTACCTTCGCTCACCGATGACCGGCGACAACAACACCAGCGCTGAGATAAAACGCAGAATTGCTCTTGCCTTTGGGCTCAAAAGGCAATTGAGAAGTGGAGCCCTCTATCTGAAAACCAAGATGACACTATATAAGACCTTGATCATCCCGGTCGTCCTTTACGGCACAGAGGCTTGGACCCTAACAAAATCGGATGAAGATGCCCTTGGTCGTTTCGAGAGGAAAATTCTGCGCTCTATCTACGGTCCCGTTTGTTCAAACGGGGTATGGAGGAGAAAATTTGATGAAAAAACGTACGGGTTGTACAGCGACATCGGCCCGTACGACGTCTACGAATACAGCATCTAAGGTGGCTTGGCCATGTAGAGGACATAGAAAATACAGCTCCGACCCGAAGGGTCTTCGAATTCACCCCGGAAGGAAGGCGCGGCAGAGGACGGCCGCATCAACGGTGGCACACGCAGGTGGAAGGGGACCTTAACCAACTGGGCGTGCGGCGCTGGAAACAGCTGGCCAAAGACCGTGCCAGTTGGAGACGCGTGTTGCTTGAGGCCCAGGTTCACCACGGACTGTAGCGCCACCTAAATAGTAAGTAAGTATGAACATGGCTAGTGGCCAAATGCGATCCCTGTCTAAACGCAGACCAAGTTGACGTACAGCCTTCTAGCGGCTCCCCTAGATAGCTTTGTCAGCACCCGCCTGCAAGTGAGTCGATATACGTGGCGCGCGTTCTAGGCAAATGAGGGCTAATAAACGCGGCCATCTAGTGTTTTTTTTTTAGTCATAGGTTATTTTGACAATGACAACTGCTTCCGGCTCGAAATCTTGACCGAAAGTCAACATCATACCTCCGCGGAACGAAATGAGTCGCTTTACGCTTGAACAACGTTGGGAAATATTGAAAACGTATTCCCAAAATGAGTGCTGTGTACCCCAAATAGTGCGTTTTTTTAAAAGAAGTTTTGGCCGACATGAAGTACCCACCGCGAGTGCTGTACGCAAGTTTGTGCAAAAAATTCGTGAGACTGATATGTTGGTGGATAACACTCATGGTCTCCGTCGTCGTACGGTGCGGAACAGATGAGAGTGTGGCTGCTGTGGCCGAGAGTAATAGATGCAATTCACGAACATCAACTCGCCATCGATCTCAACAGCTCAGCATTTCACGCACTAGCCTGAGGAGCATTCTGCACAAAGATCTCGAATTGACACGCGACTATCCGCTTCGTTATCGCTTCGCAGTTTGGGCTTTAGAGCAGCTTGAATTGGACAAATGTCTTGGGCGAACAATCATATTTTCTGACGAGGCGCATTTTCATCTCGGCGGCGAACAGCCCGCACGTTATTTTCGAGAAGCTAATGCATCCACAGAGAGTGACAGTTTGGTGCAGATTGTGGAGTGGTGGCATCATTGGATCATTTTTCGAAAATGAGGCTGGAAACAACGTTTCGGTCAACGGTGGGCGTTATAGAGCCTTGTTAATCGACTTTTCTTTTACTGGAATTGAAGACATAGATTTGGACGACCTCTGGTTCATGCAGAAGGCGCACCATGCCACACAGCCCATGCCACAATTTATCTTTTGCGCACCAAATTCCGTAATTGTGTTATCAGCCATCTTTGCGAGGTTAATTGGCCGTCTCGGAGCCACGGCCCCCTTTGGGGTTTTTGTGGGAAACCGTGATGTTATGCCAACAATTTGGAAAGGATTGTAGCACTTAAAGCCAACATCATCCAAGCACATCGTGAGCTACAGCCCGAAACCATCAGCAAGCTCTTGGAAAATGTTGGTGACAGAATGCGCTACTGCGAAGCAAGCCGAGGCAGCCACTTGAGCGGCGTGATATTTCATAATTAATGGGAATGTTTATTCTTACTATTAAAACCATAATATTGTTGCGGACACGAACCGACGGCAATGTTCGAATTTCACTGTCAAAGTTCGAATGCTCTAGTGAAGCTGAAATTAAAATGATGGTAACTTTCAGCGGCATACTGCTGAATGTCAGAGCATTCAAAAGACTTCCGAAGAGAAACGTCTGACGGCGAACATTCTAGAAAGTGGACCGAGAGCTACCTATATAAGCGCGAACGCTCGCTCCCGGATTCATTCAGTTTACGGAATTCAATAACGTTTGACAAGTCGGTATACAGTGTGATCGGTCTGTAAACCAAGGTGAAAATCTCAGATAATTGATCTGAGCTGGATTAGTCGAATTCGAATAAATAGTAGACAGGTGTAGTTTACCGCAATCCAGTGATACGAACCCTATTCGAAGTGGGATTAATTCCGTAACAATATCTACAGAAAAGTTTAATTTTGTTAATTTTATTGCATTAAAAAAGAAAAAAACTTGTATTTGGCCCGCCCTGTCCAAAGTGGCAAAAAGCTAATCACCCTATCGGAAGATGTCGTAATTTTGACAAATGGTGTCGTACGTCAATCATATTTGACATTTGTGAACTAGACAGGTCAGCATACAAACAGACAAGCATTGAAGCGCTATACTCTGCAAGTGTGTGGAATCCTTGTGTCGAATTTTTTGACCAATACTCGGTCGGTGGTCTTGGCGCAGCATGAATTTCGACGTCGATTTCCTAATCGTGTCGCGCTTCCCTAATCGATTCGAACAGATTGGAACCACAGGAGACCATGCAGGGCGTGGTCGCCACCGGACTGGTCGCTTGGCCGAGAATATCGCGGCTGTGGCTGCCGATGTCGCTGAGAACGAAGAATCATCAACCAGACGACGGGTCACGCGATTGGACATCGCCAGACGGACCCTACAGCGAATTTGAGTGAAAGACATGTTCCCGTACAAAGTGCAAACAGTGCATCAGTTAAACGGTTAAGTCAATAAACAAAAGCTTCTTCCTAGGGTACTGGAAATTCACGTGTGATGCATGAAGAGCCATTACAGCCACTGTGTAGTGCAGCGCTCACGCGGGAGGAGTGATTCAGTTGTATTTATTGAGGACGCCACCGGCAACACGATCACCGCCAGGATAAAGGACTTCTTACTGCCGGAATTGGATGAGCGGGGCTTGGTGAACATGTGGTTTCAACAAGACGGTGCAACCGTACACACAGCACAAGCCACAAAGGCGATTCGCCATGACCAGCAAGATCGCCCCATTTAACCATCCCAGACTTCTTTCTTTGGGGCAACTTGAAGACGTGGGCTTATACCAACAAGACTCAGACAATCGCAGTCCCTAAGGAGAATATTCGACAGGAATGCAAACAGTTATCACCGGAAATCAAATGTGTACCAACACTGACGGCAGCCACTTGACGGATATCACCTGGTGCTGCACAGAAATCGGAAAATATACTCATGCAGTACAAGGCGGACAAGGGAGAGGAAGCAAACAAATAGAGCAAAGAATTTGATCGCGTTTAACGTGGCAAATGGTAGCTTCGTTCTCTGTCCTTGCTCAATGCATCAGGCAGGTAGTAAACCAACGTGTGCAGCGACCCAACTCCCAACCCCCTTGTTACTGGGGAAAGAGGAACCTGGCCCCCCAGGTTGCGGGTTGTGCTTAGGTGTAACATCCCTATCATTGATGTCTCGCAAATGACTAAATGACTTACAAGTCTGCACCTGGAATGTGAGGGCCCTTAATGGACCTGATACGGCCGAACAGTTAAAAAAAGCCCGCAGCTGCTACATGACATTCTGCTGACATTCCGCCCTCCACGAAGTGCGATGAGATAGACCAGGCAAAAGACGGATGAAAAACTGCGACATCTACTACGGGAATTACTACAAGGAGAACAAACAACGCTTATTCGGATACGGATTCGTTATTCAAGGAAGACTCCGTCAAAAAGTCTTAAGCTTTCGGGATGTGAGTGAACACCTCATAATTATGCCGATTATGGAAAACGGCGGATTGACTGCGGAGGGAATTCACCGATTCCGCATCCGCAGTTCAACCCTATTATAGAAACCGACGGATGAACCACATTATCGGTCCGCAAAACCACATTATCGACCATTTTTTAAATCAGCTGTTTTATGTCAGTTTTCAATTTTCATGTTTCAATTGTTGTGAAGAATATTTATAGCGAATAGTGAAATAAACTGCAGTTATTATGGATACAATTGCCTTTTTTATGGATTTGCAATCAGAAATTGATTCCCGAGAAATGCGTTTTGAAATAAGAAGTAGGGCGAAAGATATTTTATCGTTACCGGAAGATCAGTAAGTTAAAACAATTTTTTTGTTTGTAATCAACATTCATTTATGCAGCATTCATTTAACAGCTTTCAAATATGTTTTGGAGATATTCAAAGGAAAATTACCACCAGTGGTTAGAACTACGACATTGAGTCCTGAATTTAAGCTTGCAGTATGTTTAAGGTTCCTGGCTGAGGGTGGATATCAAACCGGTACTGGAAAGGACTTTGGTGTTGGAATGGCACAACCGACAGTGTCAGTAGTTCTCCCACAGCGCAGTCTCTAAGGCAAACAAGCTCAATTATTTCCTCCTCCAAGGGGATAAAGAAAATTTCCTTGTTTTCCCCGCCACCTGTAGCTCTTCTCTCTCGATTGTTGTGGGCCAGTTTTTTCCGCAAAGCCGATTTATGATCTGACCAAACCTATAATAAAATAATTCGAATAAATACTATTTCAAGAATTTATTTAATTTATAGAATGTAAGCACTTTTTTCCACTCGGCTATTTCCTTTATTGGAGGCCCCAAACTATTTAGCTGCACTGCCAAATCTTCCCAAAACCTCCGAACAAATTCAGGGTCTTTCTTCGTAAAATTTTTGGCAATGTCCGAATTTTTTTTCATGGCACTGCACAGTGCTTCGAACTGCAACCGTGTTTGTTTGATCATTTAAAATCTCTAAACTTACTTTCTGTTGCACCGACTCATCCTTCTTCCTTGCAATCCGCAACTAATTTGATTCGGATTGAAAACGTCAAAAAATGTATGCAGTGCGGATGAGTTGCGTTTTCCATAATAGCATTTTTTTTACCTACTTTACCGACATCCGCTCACTTTCTGGATTGCGTTTTCAATAATATGAAAACATACGGATGCGAAAATATTCCCTCCGCAGTCAATCCGCCGTTTTCCATAATCGGCATGAATATTCCGCATCAGAGCTAATCTCGGGAACATTTGCTTAATATGCGCTTAAATATGACTTCTATGATCTCCTAGACAGAACCTATGCCTAATGTCCCAACTGCGAGACAAAGGTATTAATTGGAGACTTTAATGCGAAACTGGGCAAAGAGGACATATTTGTGTCGATCACGGAGAAATATAGCCTACGCGACACCACGTCCGGAAACGGACACCGGTTGCTTGACTTCGTGGCGTGGCGTAATCTCCTTTTAGCGCTGCCATCTCAACATTCACAAAGGAACCTGGCGATCACCTGATCAGTCAACCATCAACCAAATTGATCACGTTGTGATCGACGCCAAACACACCTCCAGCATCCTAGATGTACTAACCTCGACTCGGATCACCACCTTGTTGAAGCCAAGATATGAATGAAGGTATCAAGAATGCCACGGGGTGGAGCTGGACAACGACAGTTTTACGTCGGAAAGTTACAATCGCAGGAGACCGCTAGGAACTTTGGCGATCGAGTTTACCTTAATATCTCACAATTCGCGATGATATCGGCACAATCCACAGAACAACAGTGGGTGCATTGCCAGCATACCATCAGAGACGCTACTTCTGATATACTGGGTTCCAAACCGCCACCAGCAGGAAACTCTTGGTGAACTACCCAGTAATTGGGTCGACTTTGCGAATTCCAAATGTTGAGATATCTCCACGTCTTAAGGTCACCAGAATCCAAATCCAAATTTTTTATAGAGATGTCTATGTGTGTGTATGTACGTATGTGCGTATCTACGTGCGGAATTTTTGGTCTCGATTATCTCGAGAACCAAAAATAGTATTGACATAGGAAGGATTTTATTCGACCCGTAATTACGCAACTTAAAACTGGTTAAGTTATCGGTCGAGCAAGCCTATGTAGCAAAGCAGGTCACCTACAAAGCCATGCTACTTATACGGACGAGAGCCGCTCGTGAATATTACGAGCAGAAAAGCAGAGAGGAACACAAGCTTTAGAGGAAGAAAAAAAGAGAGCGTAAGAGATGCTACCATAGAAATGACGCCATAGAAAAAACCAACATGCCAGGGCTATAAAGCCAAAGCGATATGAGTAAAAGCGGGCTCTCGTTCAGGCTCCTACAAGGGTCGCAATCGACCGTATGGATCTTACAAGACGAGAAGAAAATAATTTTCTTTATTTTGAAGTCGACGTCAGCTTCAGCACCCAATCAGCAAAGACATGGCATTGTCAATCGCCATTTTCCTTCAGTTTCTGCGTCAGTCGGATTTTATGCCGATGTAGGACCAAGTCCATGTTTAAAATTCGGCTGTATCATGTCAGTGAAAAACTTAACTTCTTTGCGTGGCGTTTAATTGGCAGCATCTGATATTCTTGCACTTCCTCATGGATAGCGGCGATGTTTTCGACAGATCTGGCTGATTGCTCACTGAAATTTTCCAACCAAAGGTTAAATAGTAGGCTGAGAAGTACGCCCATGCAAGCCATAAGCTATCTGTTCGTTGCCACAGCAGTACAAACTTTCTAATACGTGTCATTTGTACGTATAGCTCAACACCGCCACAATCATTTCCTTCCTTATAGTAGACGTTTCCCTTCTTCATCGACTTTTTGGGGATGAATGGACGAACTGGCCACAAATACCACAATGGAAGTGGGCGATCCCAATTCGGATAAAGTTCTTTCCCCGTGAAGGACTCAGCTGAGAACCGGCTCATATGGGTTGTATACCTATGGGCCTCTTTCCCCATTAAGCTTTACATAACTGATGATGAACTATATCGCAGTTGACACTTTATTTCTTAAATATAAAGTTTTCCCAAATTCAGCAAAACAATTTAGGATAAGAAGAAAAGTTTTTCTTAAAATCTTGCCACACTCTCGTGGCATTTCCAATTTTCTACCGCAGACAGTTCCACTACTACCTCCTGATCCTAGATACATGCGAAGATTCTCCAACATCGTTCGATAGCAAGGAGTTAATGGAATAATCTGTTCGCGCTGAAGACGAGGCGACAGTTTAATTTGCTTCGCCTTTCCCCATTCGCAGCGCAGGTACCATGCTTTCCGGACATACCTCATTCCTCCTGACTCGCAGATAGGTTTTTCAACAAGTTTTTTTTTGGATACTCGACAGGATTAGCACGGATTCGCATTTGCACTCAATCTTCTTTGATACGTTTTTTGGATTTGTTATTCTCTCACTTCACCGCGTTGCATTGGCAAGGCTTTTTCTTCAATGAATTCATCTCCTGGATGACAGTATAGCTAGCCAATGAAAAAGTGACTCCTTGGAACAGGATGACACTTAAGACGACAGCTTGCTTTAAGGCGATTTAAGGATTCATAAATTGATAAACAATAACAATCCATTAAAGGACGATTTATTTTGATGGGATCATCCGCTCGCTACATGCGCTTGTCAATCTCCCCTGCAACTTGCAACAAAACATATCATCCTCGTGTATAGCAAGCAAGAAAGGGAGGAGGACTCAAGCAAATTGTCCTTTGTCACGAGAGTGCAATAAATCCGAATGGATGGTTGCGCGGTGAAAAACGCATTCGGCGACTATCCAACGAGTACACGGCTACAACGTCTACCATAGAGTTAAGGACGAAGAAATGGGATTTTCTTATCCATCCTTTGGAATCTCAGCCGCAAAGCGGTTACCAAAGGTGGAGATGTTTAAGGAATACGGCGGGTGGGGGGAACATTGACTCAAGTGGAAACCGCATTGCATTTAGTGCCGGATGGAGGTTTCTTTCGATTCTAATTCCTCTCCCTTCGTCTCATGCTTCCGTTTTGTATTTTTTCGTTCGTGCTTCGTTTGGTCCCTTGTCGTGGATAGAATGGAATTTCAGCGTTGCACAGGTGTAATAAATTTTTAATGTCCTGGAATAAATATGTCCAATTGATAAGGATCATTTAGAAATTCTTGCACACATTGGGGTGAAGTCGTTGTCGTCACTATTGCCGATGGTGCTGGTGCTCGTATTGTAGGTCTATTGTTTGCATTGAATGGGAAGGGGCAGAGGTATGAATTGTCTTGGTTGTTATGGAGTGGTAGAATGTTGGCAACAGTATGCGCCGATGGCAGGAAATTTGCACTGAATGTCACATCGCTCCGGAGCCAACAGTGTGGAATACAAGATGATTTCATGCAGATATCCGATGATCCGATGGTGGGACTACTTTTAAGCTGTAAGGCTCCACTGACTATACAAGTGAACCTTCCTATTTGTAGAGAGAGAACATCAGAGTCCGTGTTGGAATATGCTTAAGAAGGAACTAGACAACGAGTTGGTATTAAGGTTTTCCAGGGATGATTATCCCTTCGTTTTACCACTCTCCCAAGCCAACCTAATCGTTAGGAAAAGGAAATATTTTACATTTCATCACTTACGACGTCGCCTTTGTAATGAATATTCAATCCTGTTAGACCGCATTGTTTGTCTGAAAGCCTCCCGAATTCCGCAGCAGAACACTGAAAATGCTAGTGTGCACGCAGCAAATGTGTCATTCGACGCACTTTAAGATCAAGTGTGTCACTTAACACGCTTGATCTTTGAAATTGCGAAACTTGTTCGTGTTAAAACTATAACACGTTCTATTGCGTGTAATGAACAAAAACTCCAATGACCCTTTAAGTGTGTTGCAATGACACACTTATTAACAATTAACACACTTCAGATCAATTAATCAAACAGAGAGGAAATTTCCCAACTATATGCAACCTTGCCAGAAAGTAACTTGTGCCCGCACTCACTGGACTCTCAACCCAGTAATTCAAATGTTAATGTCCGGGCCTCGTAGCGTGGACTAGATAAGTTTTCTTTTTGCTCACCGCAAAAAACATTTCACGAACTTTGAGGTTTGAACACGAGATCACTAGGTCCAGTGTTTTAACCATTACACCATGCGTGTAACACACCTTTTGGTGTGTTACAGTAACACACTTACCATTTGCAATGAATGGACAGGATTGATAAAGATCAATCCCTGCAAGATCCTCCCTACCGTTCCGTGTAAGCGCCTGAAACTGTTCGTGGATAGTCTGGTAGGTTCCTGCCAGTGTGGACTCAAGACAGGAACATCCACGATGGACCAAATATGTACACTACGGCTGATCTTGGAGAAGACCCATGAATTCCAGGTCGACACGCACCATCTTTTTGTCGACTTTAAGGCCGGATATGACAGCGTTTATGGAGACGAGCTTTACAGGGCTATGGCATATTTTACCAGTTCTGCCAAACTCGTCAGACTGTGCAGGGTGACTATGGAGAACTCCCGCTGCTCCATTAAGATCGGAGATTAAAAAAGGTTTTAGACAGGGTTGGAGGGCATGGGCTCGGACATACAGGGTAAAGTTGTTGATTGCTCTCAACCTGGCGAGATGCCAGCAACGATCCCTGTTTAAATGCCCGGGTCAAGTTGACATACGGCCTCCTCGCGGCGCCCTCTGGATAGCCTCTTCAACAACCGTTGGGAGGTGAACAAATGTATGCAGCGAAAAAAACCCCGACCAGAATGGCGGTTGTGCGGCGGGCTAACAATCCGCCTACGTAAAAAAAACCCAAAGTTATGAATGAGCAAGATGCCTCGGATACACGGACGGATACTCGACGACGACAACGCACGAAAAAGGAACACGATTTGCGAGTATGCTCCTGGAATGTCAGAACCCTGTACACTCCCGGAGCTGCTCATAAACTAGAAGGAATCCTCACGCAGTACAAGGCGGATATTACTGCGGTCCAGGAAATACGCTGGATAGGAAACGGTATGATTAGGAAGAAAAATTGCGACATTTATTACAGCTGTCACAAAAGGTTGCACTTACTGGGATGCGGATTTGTCGTGGGAAAGCGGTTAAGGTCGAAGGTCATCGACTTTAAACCTATAAGTGATCGCCTGGCTGTGATCCGCATCAGAGGCAGATTTTATAACATCAGCCTTATATGTGAACACGCCCCTACCGACGAGGCTGAAGACCCTATCAAGGAGGACTTCTATGACCTCCTGGACAACGCCTACGGAGCTTGTCCGGAGTACGATGTAAAAATCGTGCTTGGGGACTTCAACGCCAAAATCGGAAAGGAAAACACCCTTGGCGGAGTGATCGGAAAGCACAGCCTCCACGATACAACAACAGATAACGGCTTCCGACTCGCTGACTTTGCGACAGCTCGTAATGCGGTGATAAGTAGCACAAGATTCCCTCGCAAGCGAATCCACACAGCAACCTGGCGATCTCCGGACGGTCGAACCGCCAACCAAATCGACCATGTGCTCATTGACGCAAGGCACGCGTCAAACATCCTGGATGTGCGAACATTCAGAGGGGCAAATGTCGACTGTGACCACTTCCTCGTAGCAGCAAGATTCAGAGCTCGACTGTCCAATGTCAGAAAGCTGCACCAGCCCATCAGGAGGAGGTTCGACATTGGGCGCCTGAGCACACCGGAGGTTGCCAGAGTCTACAGGGAGCAGCTGAACGAAAGACTCTACGGTATGCCTACGTCGAACACAAATGCCAATAATATGTGGCTGCATTGCCGCTCAGCCATTCAGGAAGTAGCCGAAACCACCTTAGGATACCTACCACCCCCGACAAGAAACCCGTGGTATGATGGCGAGTGTGAGCAGAAAAAGGCAGCAACCGACGAGGCGTACCAAAAGGCGCTGCAGAGGAAAACCAGGGCAGCGCGAGAAGAGTACCGAGCCAGAAGAAGGGAGGAGAAGAAACTACTGCGACAAAAGAAAAGAATCTTCGCAGCCTCCCAGCTCAAGGATATCGAGGAGTCAAGGGATAAACATAAAATACGAGCCTTTTACAAGAAAGCCAAGGGCCTTGCAGGAGGCTTCAAAAAGGGCACCCTGGCTCTTCGAAACTGCGAGGGTAATCTTGTCACCGACCCGCAGGGAATAGTGGATGTATTTAAGCAGCACTTCCAGCAGCTGCTTAACGAGCATGACCAAGAGAGAGTGGTAGGGACTGAGGAAATCCCAACTCCAGCCGCTGAAGTAGTCCTCCCACCCAGCATAGAAGAAGTCGGCACCGCTATTCAGAAGCTGAAGAACAACAAGGCCGCAGGCTCAGATGGCTTGCCATCAGAGCTCTTCAAGGCTGGCGGCGATGTTCTGGTAGGGAGCATGCACCAGATCATCTGCAGAATTTGGGAAGATGAGAGCATGCCCGACGACTGGAATACCAGCTCTATATGCCCCATCCACAAAAAAGGCGATCCTACCTCTTGTAAGAACTATAGAGGTATATCCCTGCTCAATGTCGCATACAAGATCCTGTCCAGCGTACTGTGTGAATGTCTAAAACCATTTTGCACCGCACTAATCGGCAGCTACCAGTGCGGCTTCCGGCCCGGCAAATCAACTATAGACCAAATTTTCACACTTCGACAAATCCTGGAAAAGACCAACGAGTTTCAAATCGATACACACCATCTTTTCATCGATTTCAAAGCCGCATACGACAGCATTCATCGTGAAGCACTGTTTGGGGCGATGGCCGAATTCGGATCCCGGTAAAACTGATCCAGTTGTGTCGCGCCACGCTAAAAAACACGCGATGCACCGTGCAACTCGGTTCTAGGACCTCGGAACCATTCGAAACATGCACCGGATTTCGGCAAGGAGATGCGCTGTCATGTGACTTCTTCAACCTGGTGCTGGAGCAGATAGTGCGACGGGCAGGCGTCAACAGGGAAGGCACTATCTTTTACAAGTCCATCCAGCTGCTAGGACATCATCGCGTGTTCTCGCCGTGGCATTGTGGAAGCATTTACGGCGATTGAAGAACAGGCGAAACGAATTGGCCTTAAGATCAATGAGGACAAAACGAAATACATGCTGTCAAGCAAAAACCAATCCGTCGCTCACCACCTGGGACAAAACATAACAATTGACAGCTACAATTTCGAGGTAGTTAAGGAGTTTGTCTACCTCGGGGCAAACGTAAATTCCACAAATGACACCACAGTGGAGATCCGGCGTAGAATCGCCCTTGGCAACCGCTGCTACTTCGGCTTGTCCAAACAACTGGGGTCAAAACTCCTCACTCGAAAGACCAAAGTCATGCTTTACAAAACGCTCATTCTGCCAGTCTTGCTGTACGGAGCCGAAAGCTGGACGATAAGCAGGACAGCGGAGCTGATTTTGGGTTCTTTCGAAAGAAAAATTCTGCGCCGGATATTTGGTCCTGTCTGTGAGGAAGGTGAATGGAGAAGAAGACACAACCGCGAACTCTACGAGCTGTACCAAGATGTGGATGTAGTCCGGAAGGCAAGGAGCCGTCGACTACACTGGCTCGGCCACATCGAGCGCATGGACATCAACGCTCCAGCTAAGAGGGTCTTCGACTCCGAGCCTCCTGGTTCGAGAAGAAGAGGAAGACCGAACCTCCGGTATAAAGACCAAGTAATCGCGGATGTAAGTTATCTTGGTCTTGACAACTGGAAGCAGCGTGCCCGGGACCGTCAAGGATGGAAGGCAGCTATAGCTCAGACTCAGATCCTCCATTGATCGCAGGCCTGATAAGTAAGTAAGTAAGTAAGTTTAGACAGGGTGACGCACTGTCATGTGATTTCATTACCAACATACCTGAGAAGATCGTGCGGCACTCTGCGGCCCATACAAGAGGCACGATCTACTTCAAGTCCACACAGTTGCTTGCCTACGCAGATGACATTGACATTATTGGACGGACAAAACCAGAAGTCAATGAGACGTTCGCAAGCATTAAAGTAGAAGTAGTAGTGGTTCTAAGGGTAAATGGGGGCAAGACAAATATATGCTGTCATCAAAGAAAGACGCGCAACACCGACGTCTTGGTCAGAACATTACTTTCGGAGAGTATATTTTTGAAGTAGTCAAGGACTTCGTCTACCGTGGTTCGATAGTGACAGGCAGTAATGACATCAGCGCTTAGATAAAACGCAGAATAACTCTTGCCAACCGCTGCTTCTTTGGGCTCAAGAGGCAATTGAGTGTCTAAGGTTTCCCTCTACAAAACCTTAATCATCCCGGTCCTCCTCTACGGCGTTGAGGCGTGAACTTTATCAAAAGCGGATGAAGAGGCTCTTGAGCGTTTCGAGAGGAAAATTCTGCGTGCAATCTTCGGTCCTGTTTGTGTAAACGGAGAGTGGAGGAGGAGATTCAACCAAGAACTGTACGGGCAGTCTTCGGATCCAACGTCTAAGATGACTGGGCCACGTAGAGCGGATGAACACCACCGCTCCGGCCCGAAGAGTCTTCGACACCAACCCCGAGGGACGACGCAGCAGAGGACGACTGCATCTTAGGTGGCGTGCACAGGTGGAAAGGGACCTCAACCAACTGCGAGTGCGGCACTGGAGCGGCTGGCCAAAGATCGTGCCGGCTGGAGAGGCTTGTTGGTTGAGGCCCTGGTTCACACCGAACTGTAGCACCATCTAAGTAAGTAAGTAAGTAGCATGGAACATTTGCTGGGAGCTACATCCAAAGTGACCATTTAGTCGAGTTCCTCTCGAATCCCATCTAGGACAATCACCCCTGGAGAGTAGTGAACGAACATCTACGACCCAAACCATCTGCACTCCGTCCAGGTTGTGCGACAAACTATAAACAAAAAAACCTAAATATTGCTCCACATCCATCGCTTATATGCCCTGTTAGGTCTCGTTACCGGCAGTAACCTCCCTGCTTTCGACACTGTACTCTACGACTCACCTAACACTACGTCTCCTTTACATATGCGCCATGTCGTACACACAATACAGCGGCCAGTTCGTCCACCTTCTGGTCACACCGGACATTTGAATAATGTTTAACCTGTGAGTGCTCCGGGGCCCCATAGAGGTGTGCACTAAATAATTTAACTGTCCTAAGGCAATAAATTAATGCGATTTATTGCGACGATAAGTAGCACAACTCGTCAGACATGCACAATTTATAGCTTCGGCTCTTGTTCCGATCCGTCATGTCTACGTACATATGTACGTACATGTTCTCCTTTCGCACCTCATTACCTAGAAGTGTAATCCAAAACTAAACACTATGCGACAGAGTTACGAGTCAGTTTATTAATTGACATTTTCAATTGGTCTTAGGCATGGTTAAGGCTTTTGTAACATCTGTTCCATCACATACCCATACAAATAGCCATACATGTACATAGGCATACTGAAGGACACTTGGGAGATGAAAAGTGGGCCAACAAGCAAATGGGCAATTGTTACATATCCAAAAGCAAGATGTCGACTTGTCATTCAATGGGTATGTAAGGTACATAGGTACATATATCCGTTTGTATCCATTTTCGGAAAGGACACGGAATTTCGTGGGTGGTGTCCTTCAGGTCGATGTCCTTCGTATCACGGCCGCTTGTGATGGCCTGAGTATGTTCGAAAATTTAATTAAGAATTCACCTTTATTTCGATGGGGATGCAAAAGGAAGGTACCTACGTGGGTGTTGAAGGTATATTTTGGTCTCGAGAGTAATTGCCGGACTCGTCGGAATTAATTAAGAATTATTAAAGCAATTTAGGATCTTGATGACGGCGTCCTTATTTGACCTGACCTACTTGAAATGGAATATGAGATTCTATTTAAAGTGACTGTCTCAAGTTGGATTAAGGGATGGTTTCCTTTCAAATTGGTTAACTTTGGTTAACCTCGAACGCAGCAGAAGTAGCGATCCACCATCGCTCTTGCTTTGTACCGATGCGGCCAAGTATAATTTGTGGAAAATTCCAAGTTTCCGAGTTACTCGAAAGTGGTTGCAATTGGCAATCTGTCGCAACTGTCGAAACAATAGCAAACAAGCCCAACTGTTTTCTGATTGCAGTTTCAGCAAAAACCACTCAGTGAGGGTTCGAAACCACTTTTGGAAAATGTAAAGAAAGTCGAAAAGCCGTTCAAGCAACGAAAATGTGAAATTGAAAATTGGAACAGAAACAACCGCAAGGATAGTTCCCATTCAACGCCAAGCAAAACACGATGCATCCTCGAAGCGAGCGACGACGACTGCCAATAGTCATCGGCACCATTGTTGATAGAACTCAACCGCAGCAACCTCATCAACGAAGAGGATTACCCTGATCTAGCAACACAATAAAACACATCCAAGGCAGGGAAGAAGAACTGTCAAAGTTTTCTTCCGTTCGGCCGGGGGTGGTGTTTCCATGGATGGTTTCCAAGGACCTCGGCCCGGAAAGCAGGAACTTGGAAAATTGAATATGATTTTGTCGCTTACGATGGGCGTAGACTGTTCCCTTAATTACGCCACACTTTATCGTCGATGGCTTAATGAAATGCCAACCAACCTTTTTGGATCCGCATTCCCACCCTCATTCCGGATCAAGTCAAATATGATTAATGCGAACACAACACCAAGTCGTCGACGAACATGGCCAATGATGATGATGTTTCAACTGATGTAACCACATAGAAGACAAGGCGGGCGAGTACCGACAACCATGATGACAACGACAACTATGACTGTGACTGAGGGTGTGCAGGAACAGGAAGCAAGCTGAGCTGAGAAACCACACGACCCAAAATTAATTCTGACAGATTACGATTGTAATTGAATGAAACATCTTGACTTAATGATTTCAATGTGGCGAGCACTAGCACTCGCGTTAGTTATACGATATAGATGAGGAGTAAGGAAGCCGACACGCACGCACGCACTCACGTACGTCAGCATGAGGGCATACTCAAAGCTTTCGCACGGACAGATGCCACATTTGCCGGTTGCCATCAGTCAGGGCATCACATACGCCGAACGGTAATTTGATTTTAATTATTACGAACCCTATTCGGGGTTGGGTCAGTAAGAGTTCACAAGGGACGAACATCGGACACCGGAAGGAGAGGGAATGAAACCGAGAACGTGCCCGGAATACGAATACTATGATTCACGCCAACGAAACACTAACTTTCAATTAGGAACAAAAATACAATAAGTTTATTCATCAGCTCACAACTCACACAGCTACGACTACAGGCATTGGTGATGATGATACTGAAGTCATCATCTCGACATCATCCACAGTATCATTCATACCGCTCTTCCATGGAATCTCTTTCGTCAAGTGTGAGCTCTGCTGCATCACCTTCCACTTGTCATGAATTTCAAGAGCAATGGCATATGTATCACCGTATCCTTCGGTTGGATACTCACTCCTATCCACACCGAATGGACTCTCCACATCCTTGAACACCTTCCGTTTAAATTTGGTCGCATCGAAAGCCTTTCCCTGCGCCAGGGCCTCTTGCACTGAATCCAAAAACAATTTCCATCGCGGCAAATGCAAATCCTTCATCATTCCCGCCCATTGCTTCGTTGCATAGTCCAATATCCTGGCATTCGGACCCCATGTCGTTATCTGATTCCGGGCGTTAAATTCAAATAAAATCTCCTCCAACGGATTGGTTGACATTCGCTTAGCACTCGCCAACCATCGGCCGACTAGGAAGCTCTCATGCGTTCCTAGTATACTGTCCATATCGTACAGGATGTCTATCATACACGTAGTCAACCATCGAAATCGCTTCAAGTCGCCATTCTTATACGCATCCATCAGGTTAATGTACGTGCGATCGCCCATTAGCTGCAAAAACTGTCGCGTCACATCGACCAAATCATGTCGCCACAGCTCACTCGACGATACATTAGTCTTTAGCATCTCTTCCCAGGCCAACTGTACCCAGGTCGTGTTATACCACACCCATGGTGCAAGATTGGTACCCGGTCGCCGTGCCACTACATACTTACCACGAATTTTCAACAATCCCGTGTATGAGTAGACCGAGCAGCGTAAATAACGCCAAGCCGCATGCAAATGCTCACAGTCCTGCACACCATACCGCACGTCCACATAGCTTCGGAACCATTGATCCAAGTCGAAATCATCCACGACCCAAGCTCGTTCCAGCGCCAACGAATATATCGCATAATTCTGATCAATTCCTTCCGGTGTTATGCCGACCCCCAACATCGTCGAATTGTCCATATTGCGCGCCAATCGTATCCTTGTGTTTATAATGCCCACGGAACCGTGCATACCAAGTGTTCCGCCGAAATTATGCAACATACACCAGATGAACGGTTGCCCATAATACGACTGCGTCCTTTCGTACTGTGGAAATTGTTCGCTCTGAAGGTCGAGCACGAGCAGATGACCTCGCGGTACCGCTGTCACAAATGCCTCAATCAGCCGTTCCGACCAGAATGGATTCTTTACGAACATCCATCCTTGGAGTAGCCATATCGCTGACGTATCCACCGCCGTCATGGCTCGATAAATATTCGTCGACGTTCGTTTCAGATAATCTGCTTCCGTGCTGGCCGGTTGGATTTCATTAAACGGGTCACTGAAGTAGATGTGGTCGGTGCCGTATGCATCGATGACGGAATGTAAAAATCGTTCGCCGATTTCGCGGAATAACGCTTCATTGGGATCGGCAAATAATGGACAGCAGTTGTTGTCCGGGAAGCGATTCCAACATTCGACTTTGCTGAAGGTGGCGTTCGGATAGATGCGTGCCATGGCCGTGGGTAGATGGCCGGCAAATGCGGGTAATGCAACCGTAATTCCAAGGTTCCGTTGGGCTTTGATGATTTCCTTTTGCAAAAGTAATTGCATGCGCCGATAGGTGGCGGTCAGAGGTCCACCCCATCCGCGGATATTACCCATGCGTTGCCTAATCACAGAAAAAAAGAAAAAAAATCAAAAATGGCTAAGACGGAATCGAAATCAATTAACATTACTCACTCACCATGCCTGAAATGCCGGACCGGCAAAGTGATCGTACATCTCGTCATCGGTTAGACCGTATGCCGTGTAGAGTTCGGTCCATATTTGCTCTTGAATGGGGGCAATCGTAAGCGATATACCCATTAGAGCCATCCAGTCGATGTGACGTCGCCAATCTGTCCATGACCACCAGGCGAAGCTGTAGCTCCATGTACAGACGTTTTGATAGTAGATGAATGCACTCGCGGAACGCGACTGTACGGATCCGTTCGATGGTGCTGGCAATTCGGACGGAATGTGTTTCAATTGATTGCCCGACCATGATACATCCGAGTGCAGGTAGTACTTCAGGTAATGATGGAATCCTTTGGTAGCGGAAATACCGTCTGAAGCGAGAATGCGAATGTTACCATTGGCTGACGATTGCCGCAGCTGTAAGTAAACTAACATTCATGTATTACCCTCTTTCGTTGTTTGACAGTGCGAGTGGGTGGGATGGATAAGTGGATTGAGCTGCTGGAAAAGGTAATTGATCGGATCGAATGGCGAAATGGAGTTTTGTTTTCAACGACGGGCAGGACAATTAATGAGCGATAGCACCACCAAGCTATTATTAGCTAGCAACTAGATAGTCGGTCGGTGTCGGTGTCATTCGAAGCAATGGAACCAGCTCTTAGGGTTAAGAGGGTTAAGCAGAAACGAACACTTCTTCAACTCCTTCAGGCAACACAGTTGTCTACCACTTCAGTCTCTTAGCAACATTTGTCTAATGGAAATTACTTCTCTTCCGTATCTGAACCGATATCATCATTTTCCCTTCCTCAAATGACCCATCGTTAAGCTAAAGAGGCCTCCAATTTATAAAATGGTCCTGTCGATTTTTCAGGGAAGACTCATGCATATCATGGTGGTGCTCTTCCACTCAGGCGAAGAAAGTCTATCTATTGAAAGTCATAGACGATAAGAGTACTACTGACAACGGCTACTGTACAACTGTGGTATGAATCGTAGTATAATTTATTTCAGAATTCGTCCCTCGAATTGTGATAACAAATCCTCTCGGATACTTGAAGATCGACTAAATCCGGAGAGAAACTCTCATTGATAGTAGAGGAATAGGGGTAAGCTACGTATGCATGCCCATGACCACCAGGCGATCAATAATTGGAAGGTATCGACTGATTTTGGTGACATTTAGTTCTACTTACACCACCAAGCCAGTTACTCTCCCAGAATCATCTTAAAATGAACTAGCCTATACATAGGGCGTCGTTGTCTCTGAGCATTGTGGGGTTTTCCGGTTGTGGTTTGCTATACCATAGCTCAACCGACAGTAATCCTGTTTAGTGGAAGCAGGATACTCGCCATTCATCCTCTTCCGTTAGTAGTTTCTATGGTCGGGAGGTAGTAGTAGGACCTGACTAATAGAGCTGCGAGGTGTTCGGCTGCAGAGACTCTTATTAATTTTCTTAGCGGACCAGCATCCGTTGGCAGATGCGAAGCAATAAGCATATAAAGCCTCGCTGCATATAATAACAAGATCAGCTCGTAAGCTCTACGAGTTAGAAATAAGGGAAGAGTATAAGCTTTTTCTGACAAGGACGAAAGAGTACGAGAAGCGCGCGATTGGGGACTTGGATAGGTGTACCTTCGAAGGTTTTATCAACAGATAAAGCGAACATGCCAAGGTTATAAAGCCAGAACGGAAGTCTGTTGGGACGAGAACGGACACCTAATAGTATAACCGCAGTCAATGCTCAGAATATGGAAGAACCCCCTGGAATGATCCATTTCTTAATGACGAAGATCGCAGAGAACTACGTCCCCTTGAGCTCAACGAAGTTGAGATCGCCATATCGAAACTCAAGTCGAAAGAAATTGCTGGCGCAGACGGACTTCAAAGCAGCTGGAGATGACCTGGTTAGGAGCATGCACCAGCTCATCTGTAAGATATGGTCAGAGGAAAGCGTGAACTCATGATCATCCTCTGCGTATGCAATATTAACACCAAAAGTGCATGAACGAATTACTGGGAATTATAACCAACGCGAAATTTGGTCGGCTCTCGTCCCATCTACGACAAACCACCCCTGAGAGTAGTGAACAAACATCTAGGACCCAAAACTACTGCACTCCGTTCAGTTGTGTGTCAAAACATCAACCTGCGTGAAACTCTTTCTCTCCCTGGTACCTTCGCTCGCACAACGTTCAATACGTTATAAGGCCTTAGCCTTGAGTGCGGGTGTGACTATAAAACAAAAAAACAAAAATGCCCGAGGAATGAAGTCTCAGCATCGTATGCCCGATCCACAAGAAAGGAGACCCCTCTGACCGCGCCAACTACAGAGGAATAAGTCTTCTTAACATCGCCTACAAAATCTTCTCTGCCGTTTTGTGGGAACACCTAAAGCCTTTTGTAAATAAGCTGATAGGTCCTTGCGGATTCAGGACAGGGAAGTCCACCATAGACCAAATCTTCACACTACGGCAGATCCTGGTAAAAAACCAATGAATTTCAAATCGACACCAACTACTTGTCGACTTCAAAGCCGCATACGACAGCGTAATTAGAGACGAGCTAAACAACGCTATGTCTACCTTTGACATACCTGCTAAGCTCGTCAGACTATGCAGGATGACTTTGGAGAATGCTCGCTGCTCCATCCGAATCGGTGAACACCTTACCGGTAGTTTTGATATCAAAAAAGGATTTAGGCAGGGCGATGCGCTGTCGTGTGACTTCTTCAACATCATATTAGAAATGATTGTGCAAAAATCACTGGCCAATACAAGAGACGCAATCTATATCAAATCCTCGCAGCTCCTTGCATACGCCGACGACATTGACATAATAGGTAGATCACAGCGAGATGTCAATGAGGCGTTTGCGAATATTGGATGCGGCGAAAATTGGTTTGGCAGTAAACGAGGCAAAACTTAATATATGCTGTGATCAAAAAAGGACGCTCACCACCGACGTCTTGGCCAGAACGTTTGTAATGGCAATTATAAGTTTGAGGTAGTGAAGGACATCGTCTACCGTGGCAGAATCACTCTTGCCAATTGCTGTTTCTTTGGGCGCAGGAGGCAATTGAGTAATAGAGCCCTCTCCCGAACGACAAAGTTGATTCTATATAAGACCCTTATCATCCAGCTCCTGCTGTACGGCGCAGAAGCATGGACACTATCAAAAGCAGATAAGGAGGCCCTAGGCCGGTTCGAGAGAAAGATTTTGTGCGTGATTTTCGGGCCTAGTCAGGCGTCTCCGGATTCAACGTCTAAGATGGCTGGGCCATGTAGAGCGAATGGACAGCACAGCTCCAGCCCGGAAAGCCTTTGAATCCAACCCCGAGGGACGAACAATCAGAAGATGGCCGCGCTTAAGATGGCGCACACAGATGGAAGGGGACCTCAGCCAACTGGGTGTGCGGCAATGGAAAAGGCTAGCAAAAGATCGTCCTTGTTGGAGGGCCATATTGGTTTGGGCTCAGGTTCACCCCGAACTGTAGCGTCCGTTAAAAAGAAGAAGAACTGACAAGCGGACGAACTAGCCATAATGGGCTCCACACTGGAGATCTCGACAGTTAAAGGAGATATCCATCAACCAATGCAAACACTAAATAATGAAATCTCGAAGCAGGCACTGCAATAGGCCAATCAAATATAGCGTAGCCTTGATACATGTACATAACTACGCGAGACGGACCGAAGATCCACTAGACAGTTAATAATACGCAGGCAATGTATAAGCAACCTAATTGGAGTCCTAATAGGACACTGCGCTTTAGGGAAACATGCCGGAAGATAAGGACTGCCATATAATGACTATTGCAGTAGGTATAGTAGGAAGAATCTCCATCCAATCTACTGTGCAATTGCTATGCCCTAGCTTTCTCAAAAAGATTATTTTTGCAAGAATACTTCTGAGATGAACTAGCGGATCTATGCTAAACGAAGATCAGCAAACTATCGAATTTTATTTAAAACACAAAATGGTTCCAGGAGTAACGGTGACCAAACTGAGTCGAGTGGTAACACAATGGACCTGTCTTGGCCTAGGTGATCCCCACCACTGTGCGGAGGTAAGCCACCTAACCAACCAACCAACCAATGAAGGGCTTACGATGCAAATAAATGATTCGGAGGCTTATAGCCGCCTGTAGGCTAACAATGAACTTTACTAGCTATGCAACTTTACGCATTGTGAGAAGGATTAGGTACAGTCCAGTTCAATATACTTAAGTATCAAAAGACCTCCAAAATGTCCACTGTCAGAAACGAATTAAATGTGTATCTCCAGCTTAACTAATTAGAGGAACACTGACTGCTAAGCATCGTTCAATCATACTTACTTCGAAACTCCTTAGCGCCATATCCTTATTTATTTCCACTTCAAATAGATGCGCGTGTTTAGGAATTAACCGCATAATGACCTCTTCAGCTGCGGCCTGCTGCGTAGCAGCCGACGTATCCGGCAAAACATTCCTCACCAGCTTTTCAAACCCTGAAATGAAAAAAGACAGAATAGAAATCACACAATTCAATCAAGACGTTTATATACATTCTTACGGTATTGATGTGCGAATGTCAAAGCCAATCTCAAGCTCAAGCACACGATCAACACCTTCCACATCGTTACACTTCCTCTCAATCTATACGCCTCTATGCTATTCCACTCAAGTTGTTAACTCGCGTTCGCTCCACACTACCGCGAGTCATACAGTCAACTGTCGCACGTTAAATCGACGTAGTACGCTAATACGCTTACGACCAGCCAACCAGCATCCATGAGATACGAGTAGTGGAATATTTCTTGGCCATACCTACATACACATGTACATATATGTATCTCAATTCGATGAAGAGCATTTTATTATCAGCGTTGATTCGATTACGGACGAATGACAATTGTCAGTTCTACGACGACAGACAGGCCAGCTCAGGCGAATGCTGCCTCAGCGATACGAGAATGAAGTTCATGTTATCGTGTAGAGAACAACAATCTGGGAGGTATAAACAAATAAAAAAATAAATAAACATAAGAACGAGTATAAGGGATAGAGGGGGCATGGTCGTCAATTGTCAGTCGTCGGTCATTGCTGGGAATTCATTCCGTGGCCTGCGCAGTGGATGAGTCAGCTTTTTCACTTCATTAACGGATTAGCGCTCAATTGCTATCTGTGTCAAGTGTACATGGTGATAATACCATATGAAGATGAGGTTTCCTTCATCTTGCCTTGCCTTACTTTTGCAGAGAACACAGATGCACCTAAGTGGAATGTAGTGAAATTGGTTATTTTTATTAAGAACTTAAGCACATCGCTACCTTCACTCGGTGAGTGGCGTTTTCTCATTAGCAAGTATGACTCCTCTGTCTGTCCTAAAAGCAAACGACCCAAGCGTATTCATTTCCTGGCAAACCAGTTAACAAGACGACTCCATTAAATCCCCATATCGGCCCTCGGATAACCGAATAACTATCCAAAAGCCTAGTATCACTAGTATCATTTCATATGCTTTCACGATGACGAGAATGTGACCTTTAATATCGTAACAGCAATTGGTAGTCATATGAAAATCCCTAAACCGATAATCCAAGTCCCTCGAAGCATGTACATGTTACTTGTGTCCTGTTTCGTCCTTCGTCTACTCGATGGTATCCCGGTCATAGTCGGAGAAAAATATCCAAAAGACATCATCAAGTGTCATAGTGACCGAGAAAGATATACCTATGTACGTACCGGAAGGCGAGAAATGAACAGGAGCCGGTTGCCATCTCGGTCAATATTTTTCACAACCGCATCCCAAGCATATATCCCCAGTATAGTCTTGGGACTATCCCAATCGCCATGTCACACTGGACGTACCATAACCGAAATTTCATCCCAGTGAACGTCTTCATCCGCACATACAAGTGGGCATTTGGATGTCGTTCGAATCCTTCGGTGGTTACCTGGTTAATGTAATACAAACAAGATTGCAAATGGATTCCATCAGGAATCCCCTTGGGAGCGGTGAATACTGGTCTTTGTTTTCTTTATTGTTTTCATTCCATATGGGCAGGGGATATGTACGATTGTATACTCTTGCCACATGCCTCGGAACGAGTGGCAATTCTATTGGTATAGAGTGGAGGCTGAAATGATAGAATGCTGATGTTTACTAAATCCTGGATGAACTACGATGGGTATGGCGCCCAATTTCTGGATTTATGAACAATGAGAAGGGCTTAGCTTGTGTTGGAGGTTTCTAGTTGGTTGGGTTGGGTGTTAATGATTGAGACATTGCGACGTTGGAGTGGGGATGACGTGGAAATGGATGTTGGCGGTGATTTGGGATGTGGTTTCTAGTAATTGGATTCGATTTCCTGTCTTGTTTTTATGTTACTACTGGTATGTATGTATCTGACGCCATGCGGAAAGACGATTAAGTGGATTTTTGAAAAGCACGCGGGGACGGATGGGCCGGATTGGCTTTTCGAACACCTTGATGACCCAAATTCTGTAAAATAATTTCTTCCAAACAGTTGGGGACTTCAATTACTGTATGATATGTGTAAACAGAGTTGTGTACTTTAGAATCAAGTTGGGTACAATCCTTTAAAGGCTCATCTACGCCATTTAAATTGTACAAGCGTCACTGTCAGATCTTTGGATAATCAGGAGGAACATGACGCCAGGTTATCACCTATGTACTTACACTCTGTGGTGTTTTTCTTTCCTTGGGGTAAGCAATGGAGAAAATATCGAGTACTTGAGGCGCTCAGCACAGAAGTTGATGCTCAGATCCCCAGGTTGTACCTGTACTTTAAAGCCAGAAGTAAAGTACAATATATTGAGTTTCCTCCTACTCCTACTCTCAGCTCCATGTGGTGAAACTTGTTGGTCTAGTACCTTCGATTAGAGAAGTCGTAGGGGGTTGCTAACGAGAGAAGGGGAAATATAAGAGTAAGTCACTTCCAGAGATTACTTCTTATTCAGGACGACGGCGGACGAGCTAATCAATCGACCGGCCGACGGCGGCGTTCACAGCTCCTATTAGTGGGAGGCACCTGAAAAAAACAGCCCCTTTTGGAGCTGCTCGAAAATATCTCGATGCTCAGGTCCTAAAAGAGATCTCCAAGGTCGGGTCGGTATCCTGGTAAATAGACGACGGCGGATTAGCCCCACATAGTATAGCAAATAGTGGTGTTCACAACCTCAACGAAGTTACCGACACCGGATACACACAGACCCTCCGTCCGAGGGCAAAAAAAGGGGCCTGGCCTCCCAGTTGGCAGTTGTGTGTGGGGCTACCTCCCTTACCACCTAAAACAAACTAACGGTTCGGAGACAACCACAAGCCTCGGACAAGGATGGATTTACTGTTGACGTCCCCAACAAAAGAAAAAAGGACAATGTATTTCGGGTCCGCACATGGAATGCGATGTTCCTTAACAGGCCACGGGCAGCCGATGAACTCGCGAAGGCCGTTGACGCCTACAAAGAAGACATTACCGTAATCCAGGAAGTGCGCTGGGATGGGCCGGGCAAAAAGAGGATGAAAAACTACAACCGATTGCGACAGAGAGAGAAGGCGGCGCTTATTTGTATGTGGATTTGTTATTCGAGGCAGACTAAGGCAAAAAGTCTTAAGCGTTAAGTACATTAGTGCGTGCCTCATAACCATTCGCATCGAGTCTAAAATCGGCTACATTAGCCTGATTTGCGCTCACGCCCCGGCAGAGGTGAAGGATGACAATAGCAAGGATGACATCTATGATCTCCTAGAAAGGACATACGATAAACGTCCCAGCCTCGACACCAAGGTCGTTCTAGGAGACTTGAAAGCACAGCTGGGAAGGGAAGAAGTCTTTGCCAGGGTCAACGGAAACCACAGCCTGCAAGACAACACGTCAGTGAACGGACTCATGCTGTTAGATTTTGCTTCGGGACGGAGCGTCGATGTAGTGAGTATGTCGTTCCCACACCACAAAGGGACCTGGCGGTCAATCAACCGTCAATCAGGTTGATCACATTGCGAGCGGCGTCGGACACTCCTCTAGTATTCTCGATATCCGAATCTTCCGAGGATGCACCATTGACTCGGATAATTTCCTTGTTGTGGCCAAGGTAAGAGCACGGATATCAGAAAAACAACGGAGGCGAGAAAGATCAGCTAGGAACTTTCCGACTGATGTGCTGGGCTTTAACCATCACCCAGGAAAGACCAATGGTTTGACGACGAGCGCTGGCAGGCCCACGCAGTTTAGCAAGACGCATACAAGGCAATGCTGCATCGAAGGACTAGAGCGGTTCGTGAGCTCTGCGAATAGAAAAGAAAAAGAAGGAGTATGAGAAGCGCGCTGTCGAATTGAAGGAGAAGCAGGAATGAAGTCCGGAAGTTTTACCAAATGGTCATACAGCTACCGAGCATATACAAATTCCGGACCGAAGCCTTCCGGGACGAGAATGGACAACTTGTACAAGACCACTTGTACATAGTAGAGCCACAGTCGATACAGAGAATTGGAAAGAATCATTTCTGCAGACTGTTAAACCGCGAGAAAGGCTCAAATTCCGCCGTCAGTCAGAATGTTCCACTCAACTTAGACGACTTTTCAACATTTTACTTAAGAAGATCGTGGGAAACTCACACTAGTTAACAATAGAGGCACGATCTTCCAAAAGTCCCCTTAACTGACGTGATTGGTTGAACACAGCGAGCCGTCATTGAACCGTTTGTTGGCAATGAAGCGGGGGATTCCAAAATGAGTCCTACGGTTAACGGTTAAGGAGGCACAACATCGACACCTTGGACAGAGCGCCACTATGGGCAGCAAGAACGTCGAGGCAGTCAAAGACTTCGTCTACCTTGGAGCCGCAGTACCAAATACGGGCAACATAAGTACCGAGATTAAACCCAGAATAACTCTTGCCAATCGCTGTTTTGTTGGGCCCAAAAGGCAATTGAGTAACAGAGCCACCTCTCGAAAAACCTAGCTGACCTTATACCTACATATATAATACCTTAATGATCCCAGTTGTGCGTATTGTCCTACGTTCTTATTGATCTTCTACAGTCTGTGCTGATTGCAACATTTTTTAAGACGGTTTGAGCCAGACATCATTACAAAGGTCTTGGAAGTTAAAATACAGATCGGGCTTCGTAGAACCTGTCATATTAACATCTACATTTTGAAAACGACAATCCCATAATCCATTTTTTGTGGATATACATATGTCAAATAGCACATCTTGGCAGAGAAGCTAACGTCAACTTCGGCCTTATAAAATGAGATGCTATTTACTATTAAACAAGGTAGGGTAATAGTTATGTCACGAAAAGCTTATCTGTAGGAATAAGCTTGATGGTGTTATGCGAGGCTTGTGACTTGTTGCGATAGACGCCAGATTTCAAGTCTGGCGCCGTCAACCTGGCAATCTAACCGACCTGTTCAATTGCTAAAATGAGAAGTGATTGAAAACCTTCACCGTTAGACAGTTGTTGTGCAAGCAATTCAACTTCTATTTGTGGTCCTTATCGGCTACGGTTACGGTGGTTGCATCGGCAACCTTTGTCTCGTCTGTTCTCATGGTCAGCTACGTAGCACTCAAAACACCAAGCTTTAACTACCCAACATTCGTCTAGAATCAATCAATCATCTGTCTTGATTTTGGTAGAAAAGCAAGCTAAACTTTGGTAGATTCTGGGCATTCTGAGCTTTACAAAGGACTCTATCTTGCAGCGTTTCGCTGGTGGCAACTCGGTCAATCGTTTTCTTTACATTCATTCATGTGGCACCCAAACATTGAACTACTTTGAGAAGTCTGCTCTTTTAAGATGGTTCCGAACTATCACGTGGCTAGTGTCCTCGCTTACAGCTTACGAATCGCTTCTGCTCCACCAGCTGCAAAATGTCGTCATCTTTTTTAGGGATTGGAGTAAGGTGTATCTTTGATACCGAAATTTCCGAAACGGAATCGAAAAACCAGTCCCAGCATCCTTACGATATACTTCACACATTTTTCGGCATATTTTGTAGCGTTTTTACCGAAGCAAATACTGAGTATGAGGCAAACATGTTCGAAGAGCTTTTTACACTCTCCGAGCACATCAAGTCAAAATTTTTACTTTTCAACTTTGCATAGATAGTGCGTTGGCCTCTGACGCCGATGACATGGGATCGAATCCCGACAACAGCCAGGTAGGTAGGTAGGTAGGGTCGTAGCCTTCCCAGAGTTGAGAAGAATGCACATAGGCCAGGGAGGCCCGTTGTGCAGCTACGAGGGGGTTTTACCCCCCTATTCGTGGAACCATTTTGTGCTTCTTAAGAAGTTAAGAAGATCAAGTATCCCGACTTTCTGAACATCTGTCAGACCGTTAAGGAAGTAAGAGCCTATGTAACGTTTCCTGAAATTGCAGAGAGCTGGACAGGCGCAGAGAAGGTGGTGAATGGATTCAACCTCCTCCTCGTCCTGACAGCTTCTGCAAAAATCATTCGGAACTATTCCTAGTTTTTGTGCGTGACTGCCAATGAGGCAGTGTCCTGTGATGACACCGATGACTTTGTAGATGACTGTCAAGCCGCGGTCATATTTGCCTGGTGATGACGCAGGTATGTTCCTGTGTCCATCTCAGGTTCGTCTCGGCCCTGGCGAGATCGGTCAGATTATGTTTAATGGTTGTAAGGGGTACTCCCTCACAAGCCACGATTGATTGTAGCGTCGTTCCTAGTTTGGCGAGTGTTTCGGCTTTTTCATTACCTGTAATGTCGCTGTGTCCTGGTACCCAGATAAGCTGTATGTTGAACTGTTCTGCCATCTCGTTAAGAGATCTGCGACAGTCGAGACTAGATTTTGATGTGTACACATAGGACTCCAGCGACTTTAAGGCTGCTTGACTGTCTGTGAGAATGCGAATATCCGTGGTGGATATTACGTTCCACTTCAGCCAAGACAGAGCCTCTTTTATTGCCAACAGTTCCGACTGGAAAACGCTGCAGTGATCTGGTAATTTTAGAGCTTTATGAAGCTTGAGTTGTTTGCAGAAAACACCACTGCCCACCCCGTCTTTGGTTTTAGACCCGTCAGTGTAGAAATCCACACAGTTTCTGCGCGGTTGAGTTTGGCGGGTCCAGTTCTTCCTATCCGGATAGATCATCGTAAAGTTTTCGTCCAAGACTATGGTGGGTTCTGTGTGGTCTAGGTTTTCTGTCATAGTTATCCTGTTTTGCAGGATGGAGGAGTGGCCAGTGACATAGCTTGCCCATTTCGAGTTGGCTTTTAGTCTTATGGCCGTGTGTGTGGCAATTTGCTTACCGAAAAAATCGAGTGGTGTAAGGTCTAGTATCATGTTAAGCGCAGCCGTTGATGTGGACCTGAGGGCCCCGGTAATGCACATACATGCCCTCCTTTGTACCTTCTCAAGTTGCTTGTGGTATGTTATCTGATGATGTAGAGCCATAGGGTAATCTTGGGGTTGAATCCCCATTTTGTTTCCTAGGGCTTTCTTACATGTGTAGAGAGCTATTGTTGCTTTTTTTGCTCTTTCAATTGTGTTGCTCTTCCAAGTTAATTTCCTATCGAGTATAATGCCAAGGAATTCGGCACTAGGGGAGTAGGCTAACCTGGTATCGAGCAGAGTGATAGGGCAGTTTTCCGGGATTTTGTGCTTTTTGGTAAAAAGCACGAGCTCCGTTTTCTGTGGGTTAATCCTGAGCCCGTTACTATGTGCCCATTAGCACAGAAGTGAGAATGCCGTTTGCATGCGGTCATTCAGTGTAGATAGGTATTTACCTGAGATTGTGATGGCAACGTCATCGGCATAGACAACAACGTCCATGCCTTCTTTCTCCAGTTTGATTAGTAGTTCGTTTACAACTACATTCCAGAAAAGAGGTGAGAGGACCCCACCTTGCCGGGTTCCCTTGGTAACTACTCTGGTAGTTACTAGGCTTCCCCACTTTGAGTGAATCTTGCGTGTTAATACCAAATCGTTGATCAGCTCTATCAGAGTCCTCTCCACCTTTAGCTTTTCTAGCCCTTCTATTATTGCTTTCGGAGTGACGTTGTTAAAAGCGCCCTCTATGTCTAGGAAGGCGGTTAGAGTATATTCTTTGAGATGGATTGATCTTTCGATTTTCCTCACTAATGTGTGAAGAGCTGTTTCGACCGATCTACCTTTACAGTAGGCGTGCTGTGCCTTAGAAATTAGGGAGGGATCCAAGCTGTGCCGTATGTGTAGGTCTATCAGCCTTTCTAAAGTTTTTAGAGAGAAGGATGATAGACAGATAGGCCTTAAATCCTTGGGGGAAGTATGAGAATTCCTGCCGGCTTTGGGGATGAAAATTACCTTTGCGCACTTCCACTTTTCTGGAATGTGACTCCAAGCTAGGCATCCTTTAAAGATTATCTCTAGCCATGGCATAGTCCATTCCATAGTTTGTGTTAGTTCGATGGGGTAAATTTCGTCTGGACCCGGCGATTTATAGGGCTTGAAGCTTTTTAATGCCCATATAATTTTCTCTCTGGAGATAATGTGTTCGTACTGCCCTTCTATCGCAGAGGAGATATGAGTCCCTCGCGAGTGCACTGGATCTTGCGATTCAGAGCAACCAGGGAAGTGCGTGTTGAGGAGAAGATTTAGAGTTTCTTCCTCAGATGTTGTCCAAACTCCATTTGCTATGAGGCAGTTGGGAGATTGTGGATCTTTCGAGAGTATTTTCCTCAGTCTATAGGCGTCTGATATTTTCTCCATGTTATTGCAGAAGATTTTCCAAGACAGCCTTTGTTCTTTCCTCAGGTTTTGTTTGTACACCCTGAGTAAATTTTTGTATAGGTTCCAGTCTCTGTCGTTACTTCTGTTCTTTGCTTTATTAAAGAACTTACTACAGGCTTTTCGGAGCTTGCTTAGATCTGCGTTCCACCAAGAAGGGTAAGATTTTTTTCCTGATTTTGGGATTGCGCAGCTATTGGCCCTTGCGTTGCCCAATGTGATTGTTAGAGTATCGACCATATTGTCTATATCTAACGTGGTCCGCGAGATGTCAGGGGTCCTACTTATTATAGAGTTGCCAATGAAGGCTCTATAACGCGCAGGATGAGTCAATTGGGGTTGGGACCGTGTAGTCTAGGTTGAAAACCAGGTATCGATGATCTGAGAAGGAGCGTTCTTCAGAAACCTTCCATTCCCTTATATTGTCAATGAGAGAGGGGGATGCTAGAGTTAGGTCTAGTACCTCCCTGCGATTTTTCGTAATGAATGTGGGTGTATGACCCTTGTTGCAAATAAAAAGGTTAGCGGTTAGGATGAATTCAATAAGCCACTCACCTCTTTCGTTTGTATCGCTGCTGCCCCAAATCGTGTGATGCGCATTCGCATCTGCACCGATAAGGAGCCCAGTTTGATGATTCGACGAGTCCTTGACCAGTCTGTTGATTTCATCCGATGGAATGGACTCTTCCTGCGCCAAGTATGTAGACGCTATCCATAGCTTGATCACTGTGGTGTCGGGGCAGCTGTTATTTGGAAGAAGGTAAGCGTTTAAAGATTTCTTTGCAAGTATGCAAGTGCGGGGCTTACCTTCTTTCTTTGATGTAAATAGGTTGTAGGCTGGGTTTCTTAATCCACGAACCTTGTGTTCATGCACCCTCGGTTCCTGGATTAAGGCTATGTCTTCTTCTCCTTTGGCCAGCCTGAGAAGAAGGTTTGCGGTTGCCGCTTTAGAGTGGTGGAGGTTAATCTGAATTAATTTCAGCGTCATGGCTGTTGTTAATTCGATCTGCCTCCACCACGATGGCGTTAAGGTCTTCCAGAACTGAGTCCAGGAAATCGTCTTCCATCGGCGAGCTAGTGGAATTGTCCTCGCTTCCGGAGTCGAGCAATGACTCCTGATCTTTAATGACCAGGGATGTTTCTGCCGGCGCAGGGCCATTGCTCCCCGAGGGGGTTGAGGGTTCCTACACCGTGGAGCTTCCGCTTCTGACCTCGGTGTTAGCCGTGTCTATATTGTCGGATGGTGGCACTTCCTCATCCATTTATTATAGATTTAGATTGACTTTTTTAAAGCCAAACCTGATATGGTAGTTGCATAGGGCCAGAGGTTCCAAGGCTTCACAATTCAGTACAATAATTGCCTGTCTTGATCGACCTTTCGGTTCCTCCAGCTTCGCGATTCTCCAATCTCTTGTTGGGAGATTGGGATTGCAATAGTTGATTGTCTCAACTATTTCAAGGGGGTTGTCTGGTGCAAGCGGGAGCCAGCATCTAGCTCGCGGTCGTCTAGGGATCTGGTCCTTAGTGATGACCTAAGGACCTAGAAGGGATCTTTCTAGCAACTTTTAGGAAGTTTGTCGATAGCGCTTGATCGACATCCTTCCATTTTTCGGTCGTCAGTTTGCCGTCCGGGTCGCTATCATCTATGATTGCGACCGTCAGGCACTCCCTCGCAACCTCACCGAAGGGCTTTGATAGCTTGGCCAGTGTTCCCAGCCTAGCTTTCTTAGCCTCCCGCTTTGGTTCCTCGGGGGACGATCTGGGCCTCTTGGCCTGTTCTTTCTCCTGGGCTAGGATACCTGTCGCCCAGGCTACCGACTCTTTGTCTTTTTCTGACAAGTCGGTCTTATGGCCCCATCGATTTATTATTCTCAAGGCCGCCTTGCGGTCTTCATAGGCCTTGGTCGATGGGTTGATTTTCCTGTCAGAGCGGTATGTAGAGGGGATATCATCCCCATCCGGTTTTTTATGAGATCCGGACTCTTTGTTTGTTTGTTGTTTGTTTATTGTATTCATGTCCCACGAGTTGCGAAGAATTGTATGTCCACCTGGGCAGAGATCCGCAATACCCAGGTAAGGCTGGCTGATCCGGAGGGCGCCAGGTATCCGGATACAACAGCTATGTCATTGAACTTGTTTTTCACGGTGCTTTTCCGCGGCGCAGGTACTGACAAAACCTTTGTCAGTTTTAATTGTCAAGAAAAGCTTCTCGAATTTCGCCGTTCGGAACCCCTCAATTAACTGTAGGTCCCTTTCACCTATGGGAAAAATAAAATCACACACAACATGGGTGATTGAGAGAAGCTCGGCTATGGTCCTTCATGGACTGTAACGCCAACATTCAATTTGTCGCAACATTTCACTAACGACTTTTACAAAAATCGGCCTCTACCTCGTCCAGAACCATGACTACAGCCTCTTTGGCATTTTCTACACCGGCATGATGGCTTCCATTGAGGAGATGTGACTTTATATTTTGGAATAAAAAAATATGCAGAGGTGGATGCAGCAGCATTGGAATGCTTTTCTCACCAAAAGATCTTACAGAATCAACGAGGAATGAGCAAGCGCATTGTTGTGGTGCATGATTCAGTCCTCCTTTTCGAATTCAGGTCACACACGTAGAACCCTTGCTCGCAGCCTCTCTAAGATGCCAACATAGAACTGGTCGGAAGGAGCTTGTTCACGATGAACGAAGCCGCGGATATCGAAAAAAAACAAAATCGATCAATATATCCTCCAGGGGCGCCGCGGTTAGACATACTCGCTTGCTTTGAACACTCCCCACCTTTTTCCACTCACTGCTGAATTTATCTACGGCTCCTCATTTTTACGACGCCACTAAGAAAGTTATTTTTCTTTTCACAACTCGTATGTCTTTCAAGATGAATCACTTTATTTTTGGAACAGTCCGATTTTAAGGGGAAACAAACATAAGTCATTTTGTTTCGAAAACTTTAGACTAGGTTAGGTTAGGTGGATGCCCTATCGACGAGAGGTCTTACTTAGACTACGAGGAGTCCAATGTGCCCAGTTTAAGTTTAACCCGTAGAAACCTAAAAGTGCAGATAGAAATCACACTAATCTGTTCTGCAGAAGCATTGTGGGGCTGGTCTAGTCTGGCTACATGGTAGGATATCATGCAGTCCCCAGTGAGGGCACCGAATGCCAATCGAATATTCCCACGACTGAACTTTAGCAGACTTTCTGTCTTTTTCTTATCATAGACGGGCCCTGTTGATCTTGCCATTGCGCATGTATCTAATTGATACCATTGGGTTAGGTTAGGTAAGTGGGTGCCCTACTGACGAAAAGTCAAGGCTCACGTAGACTAAATAGAGTCCATTGTGCCCAATTAATTTATTTAACCTGTTGATACCTAGACATTTACTGCTGAGCTGAACCATTCAGACGAGAATACGAATCCTAGTATTCTGATCAGCCCAATGTTACTTACCTCTTCTAGCGCCGAAGGGAAGTGTAGGAATGCGTTCCTTTTTGGGCTAGCGCCGGGCATTCGCATAGCAGGTGACGAATGGATTAAATTTCCTCTTCGTTCCTGCAGCTTCTGCAGAAGTCATTGTAGGGCTGGCCTAGTCGAGCTGCATGGTAAGATAGCATGCAGTGCCCGGTGAGGGCACCAACTTCTTCTTCAACCAACATGCTCCTCCATCTAGCATGATCTTTCGCTAGCCTTTTCCATTGCCGCGCACTCAGTTGGCTGAGGTCCCCTTCCACCTGTGTGCGTCATCTTAAGTGCGGCCGTCCTCTGCTTCTTCGTCCCTCGGGGTCGGATTCAAAGAATCTCCGGGCTGGAGCTGTGGTGTCCATTCGCTCTACATGGCCCAGCATCTTAGGCATTGAATCCGTAGACGCCTGACTAGGCTCATGTCGCTGTACAGCCCGTAAAGTTCTTGGTTGAATCTTCTCCTACAGCCCCCGTCTGCGTTTATAGGCCCAAAAATCACGCGCAAAATCTTTTTCTCGAACCGACCAAGGGCCTCCTCATCCGCTTCTGATAGTGTCCATGCTTCTGCGCCGTCCAACAGGACCGGGATGATAAGGGTCTTATATAGAATCAACTTCGTCGTTCGGGAGAGGGCTCTATTACTCAGTTGCCGCCTGAGCCCAAAGAAACACCGATTGGCAAGAGTGATTCTGCGTTAGATTTCGGAACTGATGTCGTTGTTCCAGGTCACTGCGGAGCCAAGGTAGACGAAGTCCTTAACTACCTCGAACTTATATCTGCCTATACAAACGTTCTGGTGAAGACGTCAGTGGTGAGCGTCCTTGTTTGATGGCAGCATATATTTAGTTTTGCCCTCGTTTACCGCCAAACCAATTTTCGCCGCCTCCATCTCAATACTCGCAAGCGCCTCATTGACATCTCGCTGTCATCTACCTATTCTGTCAATGTCGTCCGCGTGCAAGGAGTTGCGAGGATTTGAAATTGATTGTGCCTCTTGTGTTGGCCAGTGATTTTTGCACATCCAGTATGATGTTGAAGAAATCACACGAGGACGCATCGCCCTGCCTAAATCCATTTTTGACATCAAAACTATCGGTAAAATGTTCACCGATTCGGAAGAAGCAGCGAGCATTCTCCAAAGTCATCCTGCATAGTCTGACGAGTTAAGCAGGTATGTCAAAAGTTGACATAGCGTTGTATAGCTCGTCTCTAACTACGCTGTCGTATGCGGCTTTGAAGTCGACAAATAGGTGGTGAGTGTCGACTTGAAATTCAATTCCTGGTTTTTTCCAGGATCTGCCGTAGTGTGAAGATTTGGTCGATGGTGGACTTCCCTGGCCTGAATTCCTACTGATAAGGATCTATCATCTTATTTACAAAAGGCTTCAGGCGTTTACACAAAATGGCAGAGAAGATCTTGTAGGCGATGTTAAGGAGACTTATTCCCCTGTAGTTGGCGCAATCAGAGGGGTCTCCTTTCTTGTGGATCGGGCATACGATGCTGAGACTCCATTCCTCGGGCATGCTTTCCTCGGACCATATCTTACAGATGAGCTGGTGCATGCCTCTAACCAGGTCATCCCCAGCTGCCTTGAAGAGCTTAACAGACAGTTCATCTGCGCCAGCTACTTGAGCTTCGATATGGCAATCTTTATTTCGTTCGTGGTCAGGGGGACGGGATTCTCTGCGGTCTCCGTCGATTAGAAATGGACCATTCTGACAGCGGTATATTGACTAACATCGCCGTTATACAGTCTGCAGAAGTGGTTTTTCCATATTCTCAGCATCGACTGCGATTCTACTACTAGGTGTCCCTTCTCATCTCTGCAGGCTTCCGTTCTGGCTTTATAACCTTGGTATGTTTGCTTTATCTGTTTATAAAACTTTCGAACTTCCCGCCTGCGGTAACACCTCTCCAAATCCTCAATCGCGCGCTCCTCGTGCTCTTTCTTCTTTCTTCTAAGAAGCTTATGCTCCTCCCTTCTTTAGAACTTGTAGAGCTCACGAGCTGCTCTTGTTCTTTTATGCAGCGAGGCTTTATATGCATCCTGCTTCGCTGTGTGAATCCTCATGCACTCGTCGTCGAACCAGGTGTTTCTTCGTGGTGGAGCCTTGAAACTCAAAACTTCGGATGCAGAGCTTTTCAGGGCTTGTTTGCAAATGCTCCACTGCTGTTCTATTGATAGTGTGGAGGATTCAGGTGTATTGGAGAGCTTAAGGGAGACGCGATCGGTAAAAGCATGAGCGGCTTCTGGCGATAGTAGCTTTCCGACGTCATAACTTTGTATTCCTATTCTACTCCGTTGCGTTCGTGATATCTACAAGCGCATCTTGGCTACTACAAGATAGTGGTCCGAATCGATGTTAGCCGCTCGGAAAGTTTGAACATCAAGAATAGTGGAGGAGTGTCTGACGTCGATCGCGATGTGATCAATCTGGTTGATAGTCGATTGATCAAAAGACCGCCAGGTGCCTTCGTGTATATCGAGGTGCGGGAAGCGCATACTGGCTAGAAGAAGATTTCGCCCCGTAGCAAGATCAATCAGCCTGTGTCCGTTATCGGAGGTGGTGTCGTGTAGTCTATGTTTGCCGATGACTCGTTCAAAGATGCTTTCCTTACCCAGCTTAGCATTGCAGTCTCCTAGTACAATTTTGATGTCATAGCTGGGACATTGGGCATACGTTCTGTCTAGGAGATCGTAGAACTCATCTTTGGTGGAGTCATCCTTGTCTTCCGTGGGGGCGTGGACGCAGATCAGGCTGATGTTAAAAAATTTAGCCTTGATACGGATTGTTATAAGGCGTTCGCACACATGCCGAAAGTTTAGGACTTTTTGCCTTAGTTCACCTCAAACAACAAATCCGCATCCAAACAATCGTTGCCCTCTCTCCCTATAGCAGTCGCCGTAGTAAATGTCACAGTTTCTCATCCGCTTTATACCCGGTCCATTCCATCGCATTTCCTGGATGGCGGTGATGTCCGCTTAATAGCGGTCTAGGGCGTCCGCAAGTTGTTCGGCTGCACGGGGCCTGTTTAAGGACCTAACATTCCACGTACGAAGCCGTAGATCATTGTCCTTTTTTCGTTTTTTGCAAGGGTCGTCAACATAAATCCGGTTCGTTACATCCGAGGCTTGTGGTTGTTTCGGAGTTTTTGTGTTTTTTTTACGGCGGCTTACTAGGCCGTAGCCCAACCGACTAATCCTGTTTTTTGGCGCAGGAGGCTCGCCATTCGCCCTTCCCCGTCTGCAATTTACATAGGAAATCTCCAGGTGGCACCATGAGGACGTGGGGATAGGACTTACTAACAGTGCCGCAGGATGTTCGAGTGCGGTGGCTCTTCTCGCTTTTTAGCAGTCCAGCATCCGTCGGATAGATGTTACCCCTACGAGGCCTTTGTTAGTCCTTTGCCATCCGAGGGCACCAACTGCCAGTCGAATATTTCCACGAGTGAACTTCAGGAGATTTTCCGTCCTTTTCTTATTATAGACGGGCCAAGTCGATCTCGCCGTTGCGCATGTATCCAAGTGACACCATGGCTTATTGGCTTTCATGAATAGGTCCGTCTCATTCTCCCTGTAGAGCGCCCGAGATCTGCCCGAAATTCGCACTTGATCCCAGCCTATCCAGCTCGTCCGATATCTCTTCTAACCTCTCTTCGCAGGGCTTGACTAGTTCAGATCTTAACCATACTGCCTGCAAAGCCTTAATGGCTGCTTGCTAATAAAGAATCTCCTCTCCCAAGAAGGAAGTCGGGTGACATAGTCCGTTACGGTACTGAATCTTGAGACAGCACATCGATCCAAGACTGATGCGTGTCCGTGAGGACTCTTTTTCCAGAGAACGTATTCTTGAAGTCTTAGCGCAGTTCTGGCTGCGACGCTCTCGCAGTATACATATGTCCAAGGATGGGAGGTTCAGCATAACTTCAAGACCCGCCGTTGGTGTGGACTTCATAGATCCCGTCACCGCCAGAGAGCCTGCCCTTTGAATCTTTGACACACTTTAAAGATGACATTTCTTCTCAGGCGTATTCCACCAGACAACCGGGCCATAGTCTAGAATAGGTCTTACCACCGCAGCTTATAACCAATGTACCATCTTCGGTCTGAGGCCCCATGTCTTTCAAAGGCTACCTTGCGCGAATATAGTGCCACGTCGGCCTTTTTGATTCTTTCGTCAATATTTTCTCTTCAGCTAAGCTTGGAGTCCAGGATTATGCCAAGATATTTGGAAGATTTTCCAGAGATCAGATCGATACCATTCATACGGGGGTAGGTGTATCTTGATATAGGTCCTTGCCTTGTGAAGAGTACTATGTCTGTTTTCGCCAGATTTACTCCAAGGCCTCGCCCCTTGACCCAGTTATCAACTCACATCAGTACATAGTTTAGTCTATCGCTCAGGACCTGCGGAAATTTTCCAGAAATTAAGATGGCAATGTGGTCGTCAATGATACCATTGTTTACTGACTTTTATTATTAGCTCCGTCTCTATTTCTATGGAATATTACTGAGCGGCGTTTTAGCATCAGTTGTTTAGCTAGTTCGTCCGACTTCTCATTTCCGGACAGTGACCCTCTATTGACATCTGATATCTCCTCTAACGTCCCTTTGCAAAATTTTCAAGCGAAGACCTCAGTTTGAAAAATGCTACGGGTGCGCTGTGGTGCAATGGTAAACATCACCGAGTGTGGAGCGGAAGGTCTGTAGTTCGAAGTATGTCCATAGCCAAGAAATGTAACTCCTATACGAAAAAATTGTGCAACACAGCTGTTGTGAATGGGAAGTGATCAAAAATACTGATGACGGCATATCACGTACAGTGTATTTCTTTCTTTCTATTGGTGGCGTTACAGCGCATGAAGGACCAGAGCTAAGCTTCTCTTCAATCGCCTATGGTGTGTGTGATTTATCTTTCCCACAGGTGAAAGGGACCTACAGTTTTAATGCCAACTCCGGACGGCGTGAGTTGAGAAGTACCCCGCCGAGGAGGGACGCTGCGAAATAAACATTCGATGGCGTTGGTGTTATCGGGTTTCGAACTCGCTCATCGTGCGTCAGAGTCCAACACACTAACTAGTACGCCACAGCGCCCTCACAGTATATGGTCACTTCAAATTCATACTCTAATATAACACCATAATGGCATGGAACATTTGCTGCGAACTACAACCAACGTGAAAATTTAGTCGAGTTCCTCTCCAATCCTATCTAGGACAACAACCCCTGCTGCATAGTGGACGAACGTCTTCGACCCAAACCAGCTGCGCTCCGTCCAGGTTGTGTGACAAACATAATAAGAGTGTAACCCTTGAACCTTCTTTCCTCTTTGGTGGCGTTACAGTCCATGAAGAACCAGAGACAAGCTTCTCACAATCACCCATGTTGTGTGTGATTTATTTTTCACACAGGTGAGAGGGACCCACAATTTATTGCTAAGAAGTTTTTTTATGACAAGTATGCCACATGGGGTCTTGCGTTGGTGTTATGGGGATCCGAACTCGTTCATCAGCTCATCGTGAGTCACAGTCCACCACACTTATCAGTACTCTACGGCGCCCTCGACTGCTGAACCTTCGCGAAATATAAAATCAAGTCAATAGGAGTGATTTGTTTCACGTGATTCGAAACAGACCTCGGCTCCTGTACCGGTATCCATTGTGGATCCGTCGGTATAGACTAACAGGTCATTTTTCGTACTTACCATACCGCTGGTTCATGTCTCCCAAAGAAGTGGGGTGATTTAGTCCGATCGACCCAGGGCTAATGCGTGGCCAAGAGGACTCCTTGCACAGAGATGGATTCTTGCGTTCTTAGCGCAGTCCTATGCTTTCTCAGTATATGTCTAAGGGTGGAAGGATTAGCATTGTTTTAATCGTCGCCGTTGGTGTTGATTTCAAAGACTAATACGGCATTCTATTGGCCCCCATTGGTAAGAACAGACATAAATAAAAATGATTTCCCAAGCAAGCGACATCTCGTATCGCTTAAACCCACTCATTACAAAATTTGCATTCAGATTTAATGCAATAATTGCCTCCCTCCAATTAATACATAACGATACTTGTAGGGATTAAAAATATATTGAATTCCAAAGCTTGTCTGTAACCGATCCCGCAGCATAATTCATTCAACTCATCTGCAGCAAATCATTCATAAATGCACACTCAAGGATGCATCAATTGAAATCGAGCAGTTTTACGAGTACACAATTTAATTGCGGCAATCAACTTGAGCATATTTGCACATAATTGAACCCCTATTGGTGGATAGATATGTATGTATGTATTTCACTCAAGGGTTTTATTGACTGAATGATTCAGGACAACAGAGTTCGTGTTTCTGTATATGGGTCTTGAAGTTAGAGAGGATAAGGTGCTATTTAGAACTTAGGTACTGTCGTATGGACCGAGTGCGGTATGAGTGAAAAGAAGGACCAACATGGTAAGTCTATTTGGCTAAGTGTGGTAGTGGCCTGAAAAGGGTGTATACTAAGTGGTTTTTCCCACTTGAGTCATAGACTCCGCCCCAGACTTATTTTTGCGAATTCTTCCGCTGCCTTAAGGAATAAGATACCAACCCCTCCTCGCGCTATTCTCGTTTTCTAGCCGCAGAAATTCCACTCCATACCTTTGTGTAAGGACGTTTTTTATTCAGCATTCACAACTTAAATCCTTTATGGTGGAATTATAGAATCCTGCATACATATGTTGTTTTTGTATAATTTAAAAAAACCGGAAAGTCTGGGAATACACGGGTTTTACCCAAGGAAACATACATATGTCGTGCGAACCAGGGATTACAGGAGCAAACCGGAAGGTCCTAAACTTAATTGGTGTAATAAATTCATCATATTTGTTTGAGTATTATAACACCGATGGTTTACTGGGATTAAAGGAGTGAGCAATGGCCTAACCCGTTAGCCATTTGATAATAAGATCTGTTCACCAAATCCAGGTTTTTCATTGGTACCTTACGATATCCTGGAATTTCAAGGATGTGCAAGAATACGGCTACCGAGTCGCATGTGGCCTTAAATGTGATGACATCGTCGTGCTTGCGGAAGGCAACAACAGGCAACCCCACTGTGCTAGGACTCTCCGCTGAAATAACTTGACCCAGGCCTTTAACTTTGACACATGAATACTCTTTAACTTTATTATGTACAATCCATTGGATATAGATAAATAAATAAATAAATTAGAAATAACAAAAACGGGAACGACAACAATAACAATTGACATTTGACATTTCACAGTGCCACGGGCTCGGTGACGGATCCATAGAACAACGGCATGCGAGTGTCCTCGTGCCGAATGAGAAATATAAACGGTTCGTCCACCCTGAACTCGATATCGAAGTCTTCGCGCGACAGATTGGTGACAGTCGCTGCTGCTGCCTCAGTTCCCGTCTCATTGATGGTCAAATCGATTTTATGCACGATTCCATCGACGAACAACCCATATCGCTGGTCACCCGTCATGCCGCTAAGGTCACTTTGTGTACTATCAAATACACTGGCGACTCCTATTCGCATGAGAATATCCTTCAGATCCACGGTATCACTTAGTTGCATCCTTGGCAGAGTAATGAGTGCACGATGCACCTTCATCTTCTCTATCATGCTGTTGATGGCATCATGACTGAGTTCGGCCTGTAGTCGCTTCAATCTATCCGCATTCGATTTCTCCGGCAGGATAATGTACATTGTGGTGGTGTGTCCTTTGAAGGGAAGCGCCATAATACGGCATTCATACTCTTGTGATTCGTGATACTTGAATTCACCGCCATTGACCATGGTTTCGACCATGATCGTTCGGTCGGACTCCTTGCCATCGGAATAGAATGGACGCTTGGTCGTTGCTGCCGGGATAAACGACGTCATCCATAAAGCTTTGAAGTGAACCACACTGGCGAGTAGCATACGGGTGGTCTTGTCAATGCCATCGTTAAGGATGTTTTGAATTTTTCCATTCGTTTGCCGTCGCACCCAGTTGTTAATGAATTCGGTCGCTTGAGCGGGTCGCTGCTGGAAGTCTAATTCTGTGACTTGACTTTGATATATTGTTTCGGCGGATGTACGATAATCGGGCTCCATGCTGTAACCGGTTTGGATGAATATTCCATTGGCCATATTGATCTGTGCCGCATCCGTTGTGGTTTGAGTGATGGACTTGAGCATTTGCCCGAGAATGGAATGATGGTTGGGAAACGGGAGGCTATCGAAGCCAAGTATGTGCTGTAGCTCGTGATTGGTTTTGTGTTTGGCGCCGAGTTCGAGAAGCGACAAGAGCGTGGCGACATTGATCGGTGAGAAAACGTTAAATTTCCCGATTGGTTGTTGTCCGTTGTTGGATGGGGTGTTGGCTTGGATGTTTCGCGCCATCTCAAAGATACCGTCGGCGAGTTGGAATTTGATGGGTTTAGCGACTGGTGGCGTTGATTGGTTGAGTGATGTTCGGCGGTCGTTGGAATGTAATGGCACCGCTGTTGGCGTGCTTGTTGGTGTCGGTTGGGTTGTTGAGGTTGATGTGGTTGTTGTCTTTGATGTGGCTGGGTTTTGGGGTTTGAGTTTTCGTATTGGTGGGTCAACGGGCGGAGTGAATGATGGTATCTCTTGCTCTGAGGGCATATTATGCGTCGGTGTTTGGAATATCAACTTGAAAGTGGGGTACTGGAGATAGGCCGGTTGAGTATCGGGCTGTTGTATCACATGTTGGAATGGAAAGTAGTTCCTAAAAAAACCGAGCAATAAACGAAAATGTTAGAATCCTGACAATGTGTTAAGCAAATTCTTCTGGAACTCACCAGAACACAAGATTGTAATGCACACGGTTTTGCGGCCGGGTATCCATTAGATCCACAAAGCACATGATGATTATAACGATGATTGCTTGCATGGCAAAATATTTTAACGAAAGAGATGTCATCTGCTCGATATGAGTTTATCAACTGTCACGTATAGGTTCAGTGGCATGTGCCTTTATATACAATACAACATTGACTTGGACGATCTGTGTGGGAATTCCGTAGAGTCGGCATGCGTCCGGACTGCCTGGAAATGCGTGTGAATAGGTTTTATTGTGTTGGGTTTTTGTAGCGGCGCCAAGGGATTGTATATTGTAGCGCGGGAATATTTGCTTTTTAGAAATTTCCTGTGTGCTACATATGGAAGTCGATTGTGTGGATATACCACAATCGATGATTAGACCGTTCGCCTGTTTTCCTTCATTAATCCGTGTTTGCATTTCGATCGATTACCTAAGATGTGGGAAGATGTAGGTTCGATTGGTGGTGACTTTTCTTTAGTCAATGACGACGGTTTGTGAGTTTTTGGGAAGACACCAGACCAAAAATGCATTTGAGTAGCCAACATTTAAGTAAGTATTGCTTTACACCTGTTCTACTCGCTTTCTCAGTACTCGGCGTAGTTTGAATTATTGTAGCACGCTTAGTGAACAGCTCTAGACAGATCGTTCCCTGAGTACTTCACTCATCGACGGACGACGGTGAATGGATGAGAGTTTGTGTATCTACAAGGACTTTTCAATTACCTTCGGTTACATAGTCGATTTCAATAATCAGGTCAGACAATTCGTGACAATATTGATGACGAATGGCAGGAAGGCAGAGGAAAGGTGTGTCTTCGTCAGGCAATCGCTCATGTCTTTGTGATGGAAAAACCTGACCAAAGCTCGTTAGTATGATAATGAAGGACCAGTTTTATATTAGAGAAGAATTCTTACTTAAAAATTTAACTTGTCTTGTGGTCGTATGAGAGAGCAGTTTTGTCAAGAACAACTAGGCTGCTACGCACCCGGTAATCGATAGTCTTGATAGTGATATTTGTGTTGAGTATCAGCTTTAAGAGAGAGCTTTGCATCAACACTTCGAGAACCAACTCTCGTAATTTATGAAGGGTCATCAAAAAAGTGTGTGACGATCGCTCCTGGAGTGAGTAGCGATGACTAATATAATAGTAATCGACTCCCAGTTCCGTCACACAGAGCACTACATCCTGCCTTGATAATGCTAACTTCTCAAAATGCTTAGGTATCACTACTCTCTGCTACTACCCTTGACGCTGACGATTGTCATATGGGACCGATTTTTCGTCACCGATCGATTCAAAGTTGGCTCAAGCGGTTAAGGATCGCAACATTCGACCCTGTTTTGCCAAATTCCGGTCGATAGATCACAGCCTCGAAATTCAACCACCTGGGAAACCAGAAACGATCGTTGACTTCAGTGTCCTAAAAGCAATGGTGGGATCAGACCCAACAATAATCATATGGGACATCGCACCCATCTTGCAGTATCTCCCGTGGCAATAAGTCGATGCGTAATCGCATGTGATGAAAAGTCGATTTTGTATGCTAATAAACAAAGATCTTGGCAATGGCTTGATGCCTGCTAACCGATCAGACGATCAGACTTTTTTAGTAAAACTGAAAACGTCTCTCGTAGGAGATGAGAAGATCCCCTCAAGAGTCATAATTTCACTGAGAAGGATACGTTTCCTAAGATAACAGCAGCAAGCTCCCAGAGTATGTGTACGACCTTCAGTTTCTTCATCCTCAAGACAGAGTCGACATACAGTTTCAGACGAGAGGTTAATTTTTTTTGAGATGGCTTACGAGCAGTTCTTTGTTATCTACTCTATTTAGTTAAAGTATATTAATAGAGTTCAGGGGCCGTACGAACCTTTTTGATCGGCGGAGTCCTTGAACATCCCACTTGTCTAAGAAGAGATTTGGGAATGCCGCAGAAAGATTCGGCACCTACATATGTACCTTTCGGTGGAACCTTTCCTAGCGAACCGATCGGCGATTTCATTGCCCTTGATGCCCTTGTGTCCTGTACCCTCCAGAATTTGACCTTATTTCTTTTGGCTAGGTCATTTAGGGCATCATGGCATTCCTTAACTGATCAGAGAGAATATTGATGGCTACACCTCTTATGCCAGTCTCTAAGCTTAGGTTGGCGTAAGCCAGGATGGCGTATAATTAGGCCTGAAAGACACTAGGACTCCTTCTTAGAGCCTTCGAGCTATTCCGATTTGTTCCAAAGATGCCGGCGCCAACGCCAGAACCCGTCGTGGAGCTACCTGTAGCATTGAGCAAGGGATTGCCGCTTTCCCAAGCTTTGCGGTTTATGATCAGTATCTCAAGCCTCTTGTCGAAAGTAAGGGTGTGTGGCATTGAGTACGAGACCATGGTAATCGTATCCAGCTCAGGAAGATGTTGTAAAATGGACATGTGACAAACGTATGTACATACATCTTAAGTGGCCCGCATGTTCCACTAAAAGGGTCGCGGGGGTAATGCTCGCACGCGTGATCTCCAGGCCACTCGACCTCCGCCATCGACTCTAACTCATCAGGAGCTATGCCCAAGTGCACCCAGGCGAATTTTCAGACTTGGTCCAGCCACCTCGTCCTGGGTCTGCCAAGCGGTCGCCTGCCTGATGGCATTACACTCAAGGCACGCTTCGGAAGTCGTGACGATTCGTCTCACGTGTCCAAACCATCGAAGCATAGCCCTTTCCGTTCGGAGAAACAGCTGCTCAACATTGAGCTACCCACGCACTGCCGTGTTTCTCACCTATCCCGGCGAGTAACTCCCACATCAGCACGAAGAGATCTCATTTCGGCAGCTTGTATTCGCGATCTTATTCCACCCAAACTTCATGACCATAGGTGAGAGTGAGAACAAATACTGAGTTGAAAACCACTAACTTGGTTTTGACACCAAGTTCGTTTTTTCTGATCACAGATCTTCCAAGCTGTTCCAAAACTGACCCACCAAATACTGCAGAAAAGCTCAGTATTACTCCTCCCATCACTCGTGAAGAAGACCCCGAGATACATAAACTCCTTCACCTACTTCATGGGACTCCACTAACATGTAGGGTGCATTGGGCAGGTGTTCTGGAAATAACCATAACCTTGGATATGTCCACGTTAACCCTCATTCCAGCATCAGCACATACGGCGACAAACCTATATAACGCGCGCTGGAGTTCCGTCTGGGAAGATGTGAGGACAACTAAGTCACCTGCAAAAGGAAAATGGCTTACCCTCAACTCACCTAATGTGAAACACTCCTCGCACATCCAGTCCATATACATAATGAAAAGGAGATGTGACAAGACGCACATCTGCAGCTGCTACAGTTTGTCTATAGAGACTGAATGGCCCTCAATAGAGGACCATCAATCCCATACTCCTGCGGAACACTCCAGAGTTTACCTCGAGGAACTCGGTCATACGCCTTTTCCAAATCTGCAAAGCAGCTGTAGATCGGTTTGGCGTACTCCCAAGCCTTCTCGAGTACCATTCTTTAAGTGAAACCCGCACTGTTCATCCCCTATCCTGGTTTCGACCATAGCTCTAGAACGCGCCTCCAAAACCTTAGCGTAGACTTTCCCGGGGACACTTAAAAGAGATGTGCCCCTAAAGCTGTAGCACTCTTTTTTATCCCCCTTTTTGAAAAGAGGGACACTCACCCCAGCTTGCCAATCGCTAGGTGTCCCATCGCATTCCCAGGCCACTTTAATGACACGAGAGACAGCCATAATACTCCCTCTTTACCCACTGCCTTAAGCATTACTGACCGAACTTCATCCACAACGGCGGATTCGTGGATAGTGGCCTGGGGAGCTGTCGAGCTGCCGGTCACCTATAGTGGCCTGGTGAGCTGTCGAGCTGCCGGTCATCTAAAGTGGCCTGGTAAGCTGTCGAGCTGCCGGTCACCTATACTGGCCTGGTGAGCTGTCGAGCCGCCGATCACCTATAGTGGCCTGGTGAGCTGTCCAGCTGACGGTCACCTATAGTACCCTGGTGAGCTGTCGTGCTGCCGGTCACCTATAGTGGCCTGGTGAGCTGTCGAGCTGCCGGCCACCTATAGTGGCCTGGTGAGCTGTCGAGCTGCCGGCCACCTATAGTGGCCTGGTGAGCTGTCGAGCTGCCGGCCACCTATAGTGGCCTGGTGAGTTGTCGAGCTGCCGGCCACCTATAGTAGCCTGGTGAGCTCTCGAGCTGCCGGCCACCAATAGTGGCCTGGCGAGTTGTCGAGCTGCCGGCCACCTATAGTGGCCTGGTGAGTTGTCGAGCTGCCAGCCACCTATAGTGGTCTGGTGAGCTCTCGAGCTGCCGGCCACCAATAGTGGCCTGGTGAGTTGTCGAGCTGCCGGCCACCTATAGTGGCCTGGTGAGCTGTCGAGCTGCCGGCCACCTATAGTGGCCTGGTGAGCTGTCGAGCTGCCGGCCACCTATAGTGGCCTGGTGAGCTGTCGAGCTGCCGGCCACCTATAGTGGCCTGGTGAGCTGTCGAGCTGCCGGCCTCCTATAGTGGCCTGGTGAGCTGTCGAGCTGCCGGCCACCTATAGTGGCCTGGTGAGCTGTCGAGCTGCCGGTCACCTATAGTGGCCTGGTGAGCTGTCGAGCTGCCGGTCACCTATAGTGGCCTGGTGAGCTGTCGAGCTGCCGGCCACCTATAATGGCCTGGTGAGCTGTCGAGCTGCCGGCCACCTATAGTGGCCTGGTGAGCTGTCGAGCTGCCGGCCACCTGTAGTAGCCTGGTGAGCTGTTGAGCTGCCGGCCACCTATAGTGGCCTGGTGAGCTTTTGAGCTGCCGGCCACATATAGTGGCCTGGTGAGCTGTCGAGCTGCCGGCCATCTATAGTGGCCTGGTGAGCTGTCGAGCTGCCGGCCACCTATAGTGGCCTGGTGAGCTGTCGAGCTGCCGGCCACCTATAGTGGCCTGGTGAGCTGTCGAGCTGCCGGCCACCTATAGTGGCCTGGTGAGCTGTCGAGCTGCCGGCCACCTATAGTGGCCTGGTGAGTTGTCGAGCTGCCGGCCACCTATAGTGGCCTGGTGAGTTGTCGAGCTGCCGGCCACCTATAGTGGCCTGGTGAGCTAACGAGCTGCCGGCCACCTATAGTGACCTGGTGAGCTGTCGAGCTGCCGGCCACCTATAGTGGCCTGGTGAGTTGTCGAGCTGCCGGCCACCTATAGTGACCTGGTGAGCTGTCGAACTGCCGGCCACCTATAGTGACCTGGTGAGCTGTCGAGCTGCCGGCCACCTATAGTGGCCTGGTGAGTTGTCGAGCTGCCGGCCACCTATAGTGGCCTGGTGAGCTGTCGAACTGCCGGCCACCTATAGTGGCCTGGTGAGCTAACGAGCTGCCGGCCACCTATAGTGGCCTGGTGAGCTCTCGAGCTGCCGGCCACCTATAGTGGCCTGGCGAGTTGTCGAGCTGCCGGCCACCTATAGTGGCCTGGTGAGTTGTCGAGCTGTCGGCCACCTATAGTGGCCTGGTGAGCTGTCGAGCTGCCGGCCACCTATAGTGGCCTGGTGAGCTAACGAGCTGCCGGCCACCTATAGTGGCCTGGTGAGCTGTCGAGCTGCCGGCCACCTATAGTGGCCTGGTGAGCTATCGAGCTGCCGACCACCTATAGTGGCCTGGTGAGCTGTCGAGCTGCCGGCCACCTATAGTGGCCTGGTGAGCTGTCGAGCTGCCGGCCACCTATAGTGGCCTGGTGAGCTGTCGAGCTGCCGGCCACCTATAGTGGCCCGGTGAGCTGTCGAGCTGCCGGCCACCTATAGTGGCCTGGTGAGCTGTCGAGCTGCCGGCCACCTATAGTGACCTGGTGAGCTGTCGAGTTGCCGGCCACCTATAGTGGTCTGGTAAGCTGTCGAGCTGCCGGCCACCTATAGTGACCTGGTGAGCTGTCGAGCTGCCGGCCACCTATAGTGGCCTGGTGAGTTGTCGAGCTGCCGGCCACCTATAGTGGCCTGGTGAGCTGTCGAACTGCCGGCCACCTATAGTGGCCTGGTGAGCTGTCGAACTGCCGGCCACCTATAGTGGCCTGGTAAGCTGTCGAGCTGCCGGCCACCTATAGTGGCCTGGTGAGCTGTCGAGCTGCCGGCCACCTATAGTGACCTGGTGAGCTGTCGAGTTGCCGGCCACCTATAGTGGTCTGGTGAGCTGTCGAGCTGCCGGCCACCTATAGTGGCCAGGTGAGCTGTCGAACTGCCGGCCACCTATAGTGGCCTGGTGAGCTGTCGAACTGCCGGCCACCTATAGTGGCCTGGTGAGCTGTCGAACTGTCGGCCACCTATAGTGGCCTGGTGAGCTGTCGAGCTGCCGGCCACCTATAGTGGCCTGGTGAGCTGTCGAGCTGCCGGCCACCTATAGTGGCCTGGTGAGCTGTCGAGCTGGCGGCCACCTATAGTGGCCTGGTGAGTTGTCGAGCTGCCGGCCACCTATAGTGGCCTGGTGAGTTGTCGTGCTGCCGGCCACCTATAGTGGCCTGGTGAGCTGTCGAGCTGCCGGCCACCTAAAGTGGCCTGGTGAGCTGTCGAGCTGCCGGCCACCTATAGTGGCCTGGTGAGCTGTCGAGCTGCCGGCCACCTATAGTGGCCTGGTATGCTGTCGAGCTGCCGGTCACCTATAGTGGCCTGGTGAGCTGTCGAGCTGCCGGCCACCTATAGTGGCCTGGTGAGATGTCGAGCTGCCGGCCACCTATAGTGGCCAGGTGAGCTGTCGAACTGCCGGCCACCTATAGTGGCCTGGTGAGCTGTCGAACTGCCGGCCACCTATAGTGGCCTGGTGAGCTGTCGAGCTGCTGGTCACCTATAGTGGCTTGATGAGCTGTTGATCTGCCGGCCACTTATAGTGGCGTGGTGAACTGTTGAGCTGCCGGCCACCTAAAGTGGCCTGGTGAGCTGTCGAGCTGCCGGCCACCTATAGTGATCTGGTGAGCTGTCAAGCTGCCGGTCACCTATAGTGGCCTGGTGAGCCGTCGAGCTGCCGGCCACCTATAGTGGCCTGGTGAGCTGTCGAGCTGCGGGCCACCTGAACAACGCTGAGAAATATTGCGACATTACTTTGAAAATCATGGTAATGTTGCAGAATGTGTGCGAAAATTGCGTACGGATTTTGGAAGAAGAGAAGCACCGTCGGCTCCGTATGCTCGTTATCTTGTGAAAAAAGTGAAAGAAACTGGCATTCTCATCGATAAGTCAAAGCGTGAAAAGCCAAAAACAGTGCGTACACCCGAGAATATTGCTGCTGCGGCAGAAAGTGTGCGTGAAGCGCCATCAACATCAATTCACTGTCGTTCTCAACAATTGAACATTTCGGAGACATCATTGAGACGAATTTTGCCTAAAGACCTTGGTATGACGCCATACAAAGTCCAATTGGTTCAGGAGTTGAAGCCAACTGACCATCCAATGCGTTTTCGCTTCGCTAAGTGGGCCTGCGATCGACTTACAGAAGATGCCGATTTTGCCAAAAAAATCATCTTTTCAGATGAAGCTCATTTTGATCTTGGCGGGTATGTAAACAAGCAAAATTGTCGCATTTGGGGCACAGAAAACCCGCACGCATACATTGAAAAGCCGGTGCACCCAAAACGAGCCACTGTTTGGTGCGGATTTTGGTCCAGTCATAATTGGGCCATTTTTCTTCGAAAATGAGCAAGGAGTGGGCCATGTTGAACGAATATTTGTTCACAAAAATTGAAGAGGAGGATATTGGCAACATTTGGTTTCAACAGGACGGCATTACGTGCCACACAGTCGTAACTACACTCGATGTTTTTGAAGACCCTATTTTTGAAGATCGCATTATCAACCGCAGAGCTGATGTCATTTGGCCACCTCGGAGCTGCGATTTGATACCGTTGGACTAATATTTGTGGGGTGCCGTCAAAGATGTGTTACGCCGACAAGCCAGAGACAATTGAAGCTTTAAAGGACAATATTCGTGAAGCCATTGGTGAAATACAGCTGCACACAATCGATAATGTGCTTAAAAATTGGAGCGATCGTGTAGGCTACTGCATGGCCAGCCGAGGCAGCCATTTGAATGGAGTTATCTTCCATTATTAACCGGAAGGCTTGTACTTTCAAATAAAAAAAGAAATTTGAGAAAATATTCAGTAGTTTTTTTTATAGCATTTTCAAAAAAAAAAAGTTGTTTGGCGGACCCTTGGCATAAGAAAAAAATAGACAAACACAAATGCAAATGATCCCTACATACATATGTACATAGTCTAACATCTATTGAGAAACACCCAGATAGAAGCATAAGGTACTGCTTTGACCAAAAGCCTGGTACGTTTTCAACAATGACATAGTGACAGGCTATCCATTACAGATGTCCTCAAATCAGTTCGAACTAGATTAGATGCTAGACTTTATTTACAAGCACAAAATCAATACTCTGAAAATCCTAAATGAATAAAGACAAAGGTTCCCAGAGCTCCACAGAGGCTCACAAAGTTTCATACTTTCCAGCTCTCATCCGATGAGTTGGATAATCTAACGAAATATCCAAAATCCGATCTACCCACACCCGTATGCTCTAAAATCATCCGCACCAAACGAGTTCTCCTTCACTCCAGGCACCATTCTCAGGACACAACTAAAGCATGCCACTTGAGAAGTGGAAGCGATACTATTGTCATATAATTTGTTATACTCTCCGGTTTATCCCTCCTCATGGCCAGTGTCTCTACCTCTTCTTCCTGCACCATCCACGAGAGCAGGACATTGTTTTGTTTTTTTTATGAATGAATTTATTTGGCGGGAATTCTCAAGTACGTATGTATTGTTACGCTATGGTACCCGTATGCATTGTATTATAGTCAAAGAGCCGGAACTGTTGGGTTTTCTTTAAATGGCTAATGTTAATGGCGGCGCTAACTCGTAAAACACTCACATGTGTTTCCATAATCGACTGCAATTAGTGGTGATGGTATTTTTGAAGTGCTTCATTGGGAATTTCATGCATGGCAGCCATACGGTGGCGTTATGTATGGCCGCTTGCGAGTCGCGAAAATTTAATCGCAAGTCCTCAGTCGGTGAGAAGGGGTACACAAATACATTAGAGGTTGCTGTATTCAATTGTGTCCTACAATTTTTTTCTAAAAGATTTTTCACCCTGAATTTCATCCTTATAAGGGACCTTGATAATATATTTGCCACTCGAGAGGTGCTATTATATGTATATGTATCTAAAATGATGGCGGGACAGATTCAACTTGAATACCAGAACTTTCAGTCCAAATTTCGTTAAAATCTGCATCAAAAAACGTGCTTCTCACTCAGCAGAATGACAATTTGGTACTTGTACCATCTCTCACTTCTTAATCGTCTTCTTCTTCTTCTTAACGGGGGCGCTACAGTTCGGGGTGAACCTGGGCCTCAACCAACGTGCCCCTCCAACTAGCACGATCTTTTGCTAGCCTTTTCCATTGCCGCACACCCAGTTGGTCCCCTTCCACCTGTGTGCACCCTCTTAAGTGCCGTAGACGCCTGACTAGACTCATGTCGCTGTCCAGCCCGTAAAGTTCGTGGTTGAATCTTTTTCTCCATCCCGCGTCTGCGTTCATAGGCCCGAAAATCACACGCAAAATCTTTCTCTGGAACCGACCAAGGGCTTCCTCATCGGCTTTTGATAGTGTCCATGCTTCTGCGCCGTACAATAGGACCGGGATGATAAGGGTCTTATACAGATTCAACTTTGTCGTTCGGGAGAGGGACCAATTGCCTCCTGAGCCCAAAGCAACAGCGATTGGCAAGAGTGATTATGCGTTTGATTTCGGAACAGATGTCGTTGTTCCAGGTCACTGCGGACTCCTTATCTACCTCAAACTTATAATTGCCAATACAAACGTTCTGGCCAAGACGTCGGGGGTGAACGTCCTTTTTTGATGACAGCATATATTTAGTTTTGCCCTCGTTTACCGCCAGACCAACTTACGCCGCCTCGAACTCAATACTCGCAAACGCCTCATTGACATCTCGCTGTGATCTACCTATTATGTCAATGTCGTCGGCGTATGCAAGGAGCTGCGAGGATTTGAAATAGATTGTGCCTCTTGTATTGGCCAGTGATTTTTGCACAATCATTTCTGATATGATGTTAAAAAAATCACATCAATTCGGTCAGTTCTGCACCGATTCGGATGGAGCAGCGAGCATTCTCCAGAGTCATCCTGCAAAGTCCGACTAGTTTAGCAGGTATGTCAATGGTAGACATAGCGTTGTATAGCTCGTCTGTAATTACGCTGTCGTATGCGGCTTTGAAGTCGACAAATAGGTGATGAGCGTCGACTTGAAATTCATTGGTTTTTTTCCGGGATCTGCCGTAGTCTGAAGATTTGGTCGATGGTGGACTTTCCTGGCTTGAATCCGCACTCATAAAATGTCACCTTGCCTTTGAGTTCTATTAGTCGAGCCAGAGACTTGTCGCTGACTGTCAGAACCAGGTGCAGGACGTCTTTCTCCTTATTTAACGTGCTCTGCATGACTCTCCAGTCCTGTGCATATATTCCGTCATTTTGGGAATCAGGCGTCGCCAATACCTTTGTGATGGGTAAGCCGATGCTTTGTGTGAAGAAGCTCGAACGATGTGTGGTTTCGGGAAAGCTTCCTCTTCCACAAGCATAATATCAAGTCCAATCTTGTTCTTGATGGCCGTAAAATTGTTTTTCATGCAATCGGCCGCGGCGATTGAGTAGTAGAGCCCTCTCTCGAAAAACTAAGGTATCCCTCTACAAAACCGTAAACATCCCGGTCCTCGTCTATGGCGCTGAGGCTTGAAGCGGATGAAGAGGCTCCTGGGCGGTTCGAGTTGAAAATTCTGCGTGCAATTTTCGGTCCCGCTTGTGTAAACGGAGAGTAGAGGAGGAGATTCAACCAAGAGCTGTACGGGCTGTACAGCGACATCTTCGGATCCAACGTCTAAGATGGCTAGGCCATGTAGAGCGAATGGACATCACCGCTCCGGCCCGAAGAGTCTTCGACTCCAACCCCGAGGGACGACGCAGCAGAGGACGACCGGGTCTAAGGTGGCTCGCACAGGTGGAAAGGGACCTCAACCAACTGGGCGTGCGGCACTGGAAGTGGCTGGCTTGTTGGTTAAGACCCTGGTTCAGTATATGAAATTGCGAACGGAAAAGGGCGAACGGCGAGTTTCCTGCGCCACAAAACTGGATAAGTGTCGGTGTAATTATGGTGTAGGTACGGCAGCCAAACTAGGAAAAAAACTGCACCCCAAGAAATCCGATAAAAGCCTCAAAAACCGACATTTAATCTAGACTGATATAAATTGCACTAATGAAACTACTCCACCGATTGAAAGGATGGATTTTTAACAATCAATACCCGACCAATCCGAAATCCCTTCAATCCAGCCACGTCACAAACGCACTCAGTACATGTTCCGTAAAGTATTCCTACTGCTATTAAGCTATTAAGTTATTAACTTTCCGTACTACGTCCTTTTATAATACTTAACAGTAATTAAGTCCATTGAAAGCGTTCGTAGGCGCGTAGATATGAAATAATTCATAACTACTCAATTGAGTGACTTTTTGAGTGGAAACATATCGCACTTGTTTCTCGCCCTCAGTCGATAATTCTACAGCCGGTCAAGAACAATCGAAGCTTGATTAATGCTTTATTAAAGTGAGTATCATTCTTGAATCTGTAAATGTAACGAGTAAAATAGTAATCAATTAGAGCATCGCATCGAGCGTGGATCTGTGCAATTAAAAAAGCTCAGTAGAAACGGAATGCTTTGATGGACGGTCGTCTGTTATTTATGGTAAATTGATTGCTGCATAGAATCGATTGCTCTCAAGAGGTTTTCCTTAATTCCATGGCCCGTGGGGATGCTGGCCGAGATGGGTTTTCCATATTTATTTCCAATAATCAGACAGATACCAATGATTCCCGGTGGATGCGATTGCGATTGAAATGTAATAAAAACCCAGAATACACCAACGCGTTTGAGTAGTTGCGGTTCGTTTGCATCTGTAGCATACTTCGGTGTTTCCTGTTTTTGATTTTTTAATGCGTTTTTTGTTGACGACCTGATTGTGATGGTGCTGATGGACGATCGGAGATTGGTAATGTTGTGCTGTGCTCTTTCCGGTGGGCTCGTTAGTACTAATTCTTTTATTATTCAATTCAATTATTATGATGTCATTCATTCAGGAGATTTCTGGTTTTCGTCTTGGTCCTTTTTACAACGCCGGTTTTATGCGCGTCTCTAATGCGTATTCCGAAAATAGTGACATATTAGCAGGAAGAGGAAACCGATCATTTCGAGTGAGTGGTTGAGTGTGTTTGTGGTTTATACATCTGATTTTTATATTTATCTTCCCATCTTCGGCTTAACTGACATATTTGATAGCCTTATTTGGTTCCTTCTTCTTTTCGTGAATAATTTATCCGGGAGTCATGGTTTGACGTTTTATTAATTTTGGTCTGTCTCTCAATCTCGGATGGATGTGTGGAATATATTGAGTTACCATGGCATGAGATGGGATGGAAAATAAATTTGGTTTTTGGTACATACATATGGTCAATTTGATGGTCATGCTGTCACTTGCTTTCTCGTTCAATATGTGACAAGTGATAGATACCTTCTGATCAAGCTGAGCAATTTGATTTTTTCCCCAAAATTCCCATGTTCAGTGGGTTCTTTGATGAGCTGCAAGGGCTATGGGTAATGTGCTTTTCATAGGAGTTCATGAAATTCGGATTAATGCCGAACAAAGATTTGAGGATGGAATTAGTCAGGCTCTGTTCAGGAAAGCACAGCCTCCACGATACAACAACAGATAACGGCATCCGACTCGCTGACTTTGCGAATGCTCGTAATGCGGTGATAAGTAGCACAAGATTCCCTCGCAAGCGAATCCACACAGCAACCTGGCGATCTCCGGACGGTCGAACCGCCAACCAAATCGACCATGTGCTCATTGACGCAAGGCACTCGTCAAACATCCTAGATGTGCGAACATTCAGAGGGGCAAATGTCGACTCTGACCACTTCCTCGTAGCAGCAAGATTCAGAGCTCGACTGTCCAATGTCAGAAGGCTGCACCAGCCCATCAGGAGGAGGTTCGACATTGGGCGGCTGAGCACACCAGAGGTTGCCAGAGTCTACAGGGAGCAGCTGAGCGAGAGACTCTACGGTATGTCTACGTCGAGCACAAATGCCAATAATATGGGGCTGCATTGCCGCTCAGCCATTCAGTTTATTGTAAATTTATTTGTAACCAGTCTTCTGCAGACAAGCCCTTAAGGCTTTGCAGATAAATATACATTGTCATACAACACTTGTGAATAATAAATAATAATAATAAATAAAATAAAATAAAGGTAGTAGCCGAAACCACCTTAGGATACCTACCACCCCCGACAAGAAACCCGTGGTATGATGGCGAGTGTGAGCAGAAAAAGGCAGCAACCGACGAGGCGTACCAAAAGGCGCTGCAGAGGAAAACCAGGGCAGCGCAAGAAGAGTACCGAGACAGAAGAAGGGAGGAGAAAAAACTACTGCGACAAAAGAAAAGAATCTTCGCAGCCTCCCAGCTCAAGGATATCGAGGAGTCTAGGGATAAACTTAAAATACGAGCCTTTTACAAGATAGCCAAAGGCCTTGCAGGAGGCTTCAAAAAGGGCACCCTGGCTCTTCGAAACTGCGAGGGTAATCTTGTCACCGACCCGCAGGGAATAGTGGATGTATTTAAGCAGCACTTCCAGCAGCTGCTTAACGAGCATGACCAAGAGAGAGTGGTAGGGACCGAGGAAATCCCAACTCCAGCCGCTGAAGTAGTTCTCCCACCCAGCATCGAAGAAGTCGGCACAGCTATTCAGAAGCTGAAGAACAACAAGGCCGCAGGCTCAGATGGCTTGCCATCGGAGCTCTTAAGGCTGGCGGTGATGTTCTGGTAGGGAGCATGCACCAGATCATCTGCAGAATTTGGGAAGATGAAAGCATGCCCGACGACTGGAATACCAGCTCTATATGCCCCATCCACAAAAAAGGCGATCCTACCTCTTGCCAGAACTATAGAGGTATATCCCTGCTCAATGTCGCATACAAGATCCTGTCCAGCGTATTGTGTGAACGTCTAAAACCATTTTGCACCGCACTAATCGGCAGCTACCAGTGCGGCTTCCGGCCCGGCAAATCAACTATAGACCAAATTTTCACACTTCGACAAATCCTGGAAAAGACCAACGAGTTTCGAATCGATACACTCCATCTTTTCATCGATTTCAAAACCGCATACGACAGCATTCATCGTACAGAACTGTTTGGGGCCATGGCCGAATTCGGGATCCCGGTAAAACTGATCCAATTGTGTCGCGCCACGCTAAAAAACACGCGGTTCTAGGACCTCAGAACCATTCGAAACATGCACCGAATTTCGGCAAGGAGATGCGCTGTCATGTGACTTCTTCAACCTGGTGCTGGAGCAGATAGTTCGACGGGCAGGAATCAACAGGGAAGGCGCTATCTTTTACAAGTCCATCCAGCTGCTAGGATACGCGGATGATATCGACATCATCGCGTGTTCTCGCCGTGGCATTGTGGAAGCATTCACGGCGATTGAAGAACAGGCGAAACGGGTTGGTCTTAAGATCAATGAGGACAAACAGAAATACATGCTGTCAAGCAAAAACCAATCCGTCGCTCGCCACCTGGGACAAAATATAACGATTGACAGCTACAATTTCGAGGTAGTTAAGGAGTTTGGCTACCTCGGGGCAAACGTGAATTCCACAAATGACACCACAGTGGAGATCCGGCATAGAATCGCCCTTGGCAACCGCTGCTACTACGGCTTGTCCAAGCAACTGGGGTCAAACCTCCTCACTCGAAAGACCAAAGTCATGCTTTACAAAACGCTCAAACTGCCAGTTTTGCTGTACGGAGCTGAAAGCTGGACGATAAGCAGGACAACGGAGCTGATTTTGGGTTCTTTCGAAAGAAAAATTCTGCGCCGGATATTTGGTCCTATCTGTGAGGAAGGTGAATGGAGAAGAAGACACAACCGCGAACTCTACGAGCTGTACCAAGATGTGGATGTAGTCCGGAAGGCAAGGATCCGTCGACTACACTGGCTCGGCCACATCGAGCGCATGGACATCAACGCTCCAGCTAAGAGGGTCTTCGACTCCGAGCCTCCTGGTTCGAGAAGAAGAGGAAGACCGAACCTCCGGTATAAAGACCAAGTAATCGCGGATGTAAGACATCTTGATCTTGACAACTGGAAGCAGCGTGCCCGGGACCGTCAAGGATGGAAGGCAGCTATAGCTCATGCTCAGATCCTCCATGGATCGCTGGCCTGATAAGTAAGTAAGTAAGTAAGTACTGTTCAAGAAATAAAGTTAGTTTCTAATTTTTCTTGAAAAATAGTTGTTTGCCCTTCAACCCACAGAGGCTGGGTGGAACCCAATTAATAATCAAAGATCAGGCTAAATACCTAGGCCTAATCCTTGACCGGAGGCTGAATTGGAAACCCAACATTCTGAATCGTGTCAAGAAAACAACCACTGCCCTCTACAGCTATAGGAAAGTGGTGGGAAAAAATTGGGGTCTACAACCAAACATTATGCACTGGCTCTATACAGCAGTCATAGGGCCCATCGTCCTGTACGGCATCGTAGTCTGGTGGACTGCTCTGGACAAGGCAGTCTGTCGAAACCTTCTGGGGAAAGTACAAAGATCGGCCAGCTTATATATGAGCGGAGCGATCAGATCAACCCCCACGGGGGTCTTAAACTGTCCATTACATTTTCCACCGTTGGACCTCTTCAGAAAGCAAGGAAAATAGCTACACACTTCGAAGTACCCATGGACACAGACTACATCATCCCGCAGTATGTGTTCACTAGGAACTTCGAAGTTGTCTTTCCATTCAGGGAGGAATGAGCTGAAGGAAAAGTCATACCGAAGGACTCGATTTCCCTCTATACCGATGGCTCCAAGATGGAGACGGGTGTCGGCGGTGGAGTCTTCTCCAAGGACCCTAACCTCAACCTATCTTTCAGACTCCCAAATCACTGCAGTGTGTATCAAGCAGAAATAACAGCGATAACGGAGGCCCTTGCATGGCTTAGGATCAATGTAATATCCGCTAAGGATATTATCATTTGCACGGACAGCCAATCAAATCAAAAACATCCCTTAACTGCCGCCTATCTCTAGACGAGATGGCTGAACAGTTCAACATTAAAGTACTGTGGGTTCCCGGCCATAGGGATATTCCAGGAAACTGCGCGGCCGACGAACTCCCAAAATTAGGGTTAAGCACACTCAGTCTTCCTACGCTCGGGTCCCTTAAAACATCAATAAGTACGGTAAAGCACATGATAAAATTTCGAACTATAGAGGCTACCAACCTCCAATGGAATGAAAGTAATATTGGCTTTGTCACTAAACAAATCTGGTCTAAGCCAAACCTAGGACCTAGGACCAAGGACCTAGTGGCAACCAAAAGGGCAAACTTAAGCACTCTAGCGGGTGTCATTACAGGTCACTGCATCATTGGAAAACTCGCCGCCAGACTAGGGCCCTCCAATGACTTCTGTCCCGGCTGCATGAACAAGGAATCGATACATCACCTTCTCTACCTTGGCGCGCCCTTCTATGAAAATCTAAGTGAGCCAGAAGATCTAAAAATAGCTCAACTCTATCACTTCATCAGAAGCACCGGTAGGTTCTCAGGTAGCGGATCAGGGTAATATGATCCGTGTGGTATCACAATGGACCGACTACGGCCTAGGTGTGGCATATGCCAACCACTTGTACCTAACCTAATCGCTTTGACACAACTTGGACTAAAACTGAATGGGATCAACATCTCAAGAAACTCCAGGAATCCATTTCTCCAAAGCTTTCAAATGTTCCTATTCTTCGAGGTGCTCCACAAAAAGCTGACGTCCCGTATGCGCGCGATTATGTCGATATCATCCGCGTATACTAGCAGCTTGACAGACTTGTAGAAGCTAGTGGCTTCCCTGTTGACGCCTGCCCGTCGCACTATCTGCTCCAGCACTAAATTGAAGAAGTCGCATGACAGTGCATATCACACTTGCCATAAAAACACGGGTTTCTTTTCGGGGATGTAAGGTAGTATAAGGTGGTCTCGGCTACTTCCTGAAGGACTGAGCGGCAATGCAGTCACATATTGTTAACTTCCCAGTGGAAGTTATTGTAATGGGGCCGATTTTGCGAATTCCAAATTTTGACATATCTCCACGTTTCAAGGTCAGCAGAATCCAAATCCAAGGTTTTTATGCAGATGTATGTTTGTGTGTGTATGCACCTATGTGCGCATGTGCGTTTCGCGATTTCCCGCTTGATTATCTCGAGAACGAAATATGGTATTGATATAAGATTGGGTTTATTCCACGCATAATTAAGCAACTTAGTACTGAATAAGTTTCCAGCAAAATCGGTTAAGCAGTTTTTTTGTTAGAAATTAAATAACTAAAAAATGGGCAAAAAAAATGAACAACACGCGGTGTTCCTAAGCGGCCCTCCATCTAAGTACTGACCGCACCCGATGCTGGTTGATTGCGGTGATCGGACGACAACCGATACATATGAGATTGCTCGGGCAGTGTTGTGATTGGGTGAGGAAATGCACACTCATGAGCTGCTGATCATGAATAATCGGTAACCACTGGTAACCTCCGGTATGCTCAGGTGTCCAATGTCGTACCTTCTCATGCTGGGCTGGTGCAGCTTTCTGACATTGGACAGTCGAGCTTTGAATCTTGCTGGTACAAGAAAATGGTCAGAGTCGGCGTTTGCCCCCCTGAATGTTCGCACATCCAGGATATTTGATGAGTGTCTCGTCAATGAGCAAATGGTCGATTTGGTTGGCGGTTCGTGGATGCTGTGCTTTCCAATCACTCCGTGTTCTTCTTGCCGATGTTAGCATTGAAGTCCCCGAGTATGATTTTACCATCGTACTCCGGACAAGCTCCGTAGGCGTTGTCCGAGAGATCATAGAAATCTTCTTTGGGGTCCTCTATGGGACCTCTTCGGTATGGGCGTGTCACATATGATGCTAATGTTGTAAAATCTGCCATTGATGCGGATCACACCCAGGTGATCACTTATAGGATTAAAGTCAATGACCTTCGAACTTAACCGCTTTCCCACGACAAATCCGCACCCTACCATGTGCAATCTTTTCTGACAGCTGTAATAGAAGTGTCGCAATCCTTTTTCCTCATCATACCGTTTCCTATCCAGCGTATTTCCTGGATCGCAATAATATCCGGAAAGAATATCATACTGCATGAGGATTCTTTCCAGTTTATGAGCAGCTCCAGGACTGTACAGGGTTCTGCCATTCCACGAGCATACTTGCAAATCGTGTTCCTTTTTCGCGCCATGTCGTCTTTGAGAATCCGTCCGTCTATCCGAGGCATTTTGCTCTTCCATAACTTGTTCTGTTTTACGTGGGTGGGTTGTTGGCCCGCCGCACAATCGCCAGTCTGGTCGGGGTATTGCAGCGCTCTCCTGCCTAGGGCGATCGCTGCATACATTTGTTAATATCTCTAAATGGTTGTTGTAGAGGCTATACAGAGGGCTCCGCGAGCAGGCTGTATGTAAACTTGACCCGGGCTTTGAAACAGGGATCGTTGCTGGCATCCGTGGTATGGTATGTCCGTGCCCATGCCCTCCTATGAAATCTGCCCCAATTTTTACTCCAAATAGATTCAACCTTCAATTTGGCTCTATCAAAAATCTGATAATTCATTTCACATAAGAAAGAATGTATCCCTTGGCGGCTTGCCTATTTTCATACCCAGGATCATACGCCAAAGCAAAATTATCCGGCTAAGGCCGACATTCAGATACATATATCCTTGAGTCATAAAGATCCATTAACTATCGCTCCTTTCCCTATCGCCGTCATTATACTCGGTTTCCTTGGATTGAAGCCTAACCTAGAGGGTTTAATAAAGGATTTTTGCGGTTGCAATGACAAGTAAAATAGTTTTGCCTTAATCAAGGCCAAGAATACAAAAACAGAAAAACCTCTTTCTCATGTGTGTCCTTGCTGCCTTTCACGACTTTCATTATTCGATGCTCCTCTCTGCGATATGAAAGTCCTTCCTGTCAAGGCTCATAAAATGCTAATGCATACGGATATGACAATCTTTTCGGAATGCGAAAACTTTCCCACCCACTTCCCGGGCTTTCGTCATCAACCTTTTAATTCCGATGATAGCATCACAACCGTTTTCTTTCCCTTTTACTTAACAGTTGCCCTTTGACACCATCCCCTTGTTGCACACATTGCAGTTAGTTGGTGGGCGGGTGTAGACGTAGAGTAGTCGCTTAAAAGGTTTCATTTTGATCCTGCAAAGGGCTACCATCAATGAGTCATTCATTACTTACGAAATGAACACTGTCGTCATTGTAGCCGCCGACGATAGTGAAGGCGACGACAACGATGACGTTGATAAGGGCAATGATGTATCTAAGGCTCAAGGAGGATCCTCCGACACTAGCTCTGAATAGTAGCGTAACAGATTGTAGTCTTACGTGCGACATGTGGCACTCGCAAGGATATTTTATGTTTCGCACAGTAATAAAGAAAGAAAAAGGAAAAAGGATAACAGAACAGATTTTATTCTTCGTTCGAAGGACATCCTGATGGTGGAGGCGAGAAGCCTTTTCCTACTTTTTAACACCCAATGCTTTTAGGGGTATGCAGAGCACTGCGAAGAGCTTTTCTGTCTACTTTTTATTCTTCGGGGGTAATTCGCGAATAGACATTGTAGTGGGACTGTTTATTGCATGTGAAAAGTCCTTAATGGGGCACATTAGAATGATTTGTGGGGCACGAAGTTGAGAATTCATCTAGACAAATATTTTAATGGGTTAGCTATTAACGAGTGCTTATGGCGGCTTTTTGCGATTTTTTCGTTTGGCTGTAATCCTGTTTAGTGCTTTTGTGGTTGAGTAAAGTTTTGAGGATTACAAGACGAGTACGGTTTGCGTGCAACGACAAATGATGGGCTAATTTATATGTACATATCGTGGTGGAGCTCATGAATATTAATGCGCTTTGGTGGACGAGCCAAGATGAGGACAGTTTTATGGGAGAGGTAGATATTAATCGCGGTCTGCTCTTAATTGCTGTCGCTAACGCGTTGTCTTCTTAATATACTGGACGTGAGTGGACGAGCACGACATCAAGTCTCTTTTTATCCGTTTTCGAAAAAAGTTGACCTACATGCACACGTCAAATTGTACATTTAATAGTTGTTAATAAAATAAATCGCGAGGGCGTGTGTCGAATAAAAGTCAGTTTTCGTCACTAGGTTGTATGCATTGTGCTTCCACTCGAATGGACTTGGTCACCGTTACCTCTGGGAACATTATGTGTTTTGAATAACAGTCGATAGTTTGCTGATCTCTTCCTCTTCCCCATCGTGACTTACTTACTTATGTAGGTGGCGCTACAGTCCGTGGTGAACCTGGGCCTCAACCAACAAGCGCCTCCAGCCGGCACGGTCTTTGGCCAGCTGTTTCCAGCGCCGCACGCCCAGTTGGTTAAGGTCCCCTTCCACCTGCGTGCGCCACCGTTGATGCGGCCGTCCTCTGCCGCGCCTTTCTTCCTTCCTTGGATTCGAAGACTCTTCGGGTCGAAGCTGTATTTTTCATGCGCTCTACATGGCCTAGCCGCTTATACGCTATATCCGTAGACGTCGTACAAGGCCGATGTCGCTGTACAACCCGTACAATTGTTCGTTTTATCTTCTCCTCAATATACCGTTTGAACAAACAGGACCGTAGATGATGCGCAGAATTTTCCTCTCGAAACGACCAAGGGCATCTTCACCCGCTTTTGTTAAGATCCAAACCTCTGCGCCGTAAAGGAGGACTGGGATAGTTAAGGTCTTATATAGTGTCACCTTGGATTCCCGAGAGAGGGCTCTACTTCTCAATTGTCTCTTGAGCCCAAAGAAACAGCGGTTAGCAAGAGTGATTCTGCGTTTTATCTCAGCGCTGGTGTTGTTGTCGCCGGTCATCAGTGAGTCAAGGTAGACGAATTCCTTGACCACTTCAAAGTGATATCCGCCCATGGTGACGTACTGGCCAATACGTCGGTGTTGTCCGTCTCCTTTAGGTGAAAGCAGATATTTGGTTTAACCCTTATCAAACTTGAGACCCATCTTAGCCGCTTTTACCTCATCGCTTACAAAGACCTCATTGACGTCTCGCTGTGTCCGTCTAATCACGTCTATGTCGTAGGCGTACGCAAGTAATTGCGTAGACTTGAAATAAATCGTACCTCCTGTGTTGGCCAGTGACTCTTGCACGATCTTTTCAAGCACGATGCTAAAAAAGTTGCATGACAGCGCGTCACCTTGCCTTAATCCCTTTTTAACATCAAAGGTCTCGCTTTGCTCATTATCGACCTTAATGGAGCAGCGAGAATTCTCTATTGTCATCATGCACAGTCGGACGAGTTTGGCAGGGATGTTAAAACTAGACATGGCTTAGTATAGCTCATCTCTATACACGCTGTCATATGCAGCCTTGAAATCGACGAATAGGTGAGTGTCGATTCGGTATTCTTGGGTCTTCTCCAAGATCTGTAGTAGCGTAAATATTTGGTCTATTGTGGATTTACGTCGCCTGAAACCACACTTACAAGTAAGTAAGTGAGTTCACACAATACGGCAGAGAAGATCTTATATGCGATGTTAAGGAGACTTATTCCCGTATAGTTGGCGCAGTTATAGGGGTCTCCCTTCTTATGGACCCATCATGACATCAACTGCAATATACATTATATGGCAGACCTAATCCAGCGGCATGTTTCCCTAAAGCGCAGTATCCCGTTAGGACTTCCATTAGGTTGTTTATACATTACTTACTTACTTAACGGGCGCTACAGTTCGGGGCTAACCTGGGCTTCAACCAACCTGCCTCTCCACCTAGCACGATCTTTCGCTAGTCTTTTCCAGTGCCGCACGCCCAGTTGGTTGAGGTCCCTTTCCACCTGTGCGCGCCACCTTAGGTGCGGCCGTCCTCTATTTCCTCGTGCCGCGGGGTTGGATTCGAAGACTCTACGGGCTGGAGCTGTGGTGTCCATTCGCTCAACATGGCCTAACCATCTTAGGCGGTGGATCCGTAGATGTCTGACTAGACTCATGTCGCTGTACAACCCGTACAGTTTATGATTGAGTCTTCTCCTTCAACTCCCCTCTGTGTTTATAGGACCGAAAATCGCGCGCAGATATCCTCATCCGCTTTAGATAAAGTCCATGTTTCTGCGCCGTATAACAGGACCGAGCTATAGCTGCCTTCCATCCTTGACGGCCCAAGATGTCTTGCATCCGCGATTACTTGGTCTTTATACCGGAGGTTCGGTCTTCCTCTTCCTCTCGAACCAGGAGGCTCGGAGTCGAAGCTGGAGCGTTGAGGCACATGCGCTCGATGTGGCCGAGCCAGTGGATCGACGGATCTTTGCCGTCCGGACTACATCCACATCCTTGTACATCTCGTGAGTTCGCGGTTAAGTCTTCTTCTCCATTCAGCTTTCTCACAGACAGGACCAAATATCCGGCGCAGAATTTTCCTTTCGAAAGAACCCAAAATCAGCTCCGCTGTCCTGCTTATTGTCCAGCTTTCGGGTCTGCACAGCAAGACTGGCAGTATGAGCATTTTGTAAAACATGACTTTGGTCTTTCGAGTGAGGAGCTTTGACCCAAGTTGTTTGGACAAGCCGAAGTAGCAGCGGTTGCCAAGTTCGATTCAATGCCGGATCTCCACTGTGGTGTCATTTGTGGAATCTACATTTGTCCCGTGGTAGACAAACTCCTTAACTACCTCGAAATTGTAGTTCTCAGTTGTTATATTTTGTCCCAGGTGGTGAGCGACTGATTGGTTTTTGGACGGACGTGTAGAAGATAGTGCCTTCCTTGTTGAAGTCTGCCCGTCGCACTATCTGCTCCAGCACCAGGTTGAAGAAGTGACATGACAGCGCATCTAACGAGCTGCTCTTGTTCTTTTATGCAGCGAGGCTTTATATACATCCTGCTTCGCTGTGTGAATCCTGCTGCACTCGTCATCGAACCAGGTGTAACTTCCTGTTGGAGCCTTGAAGCCCAAAACTTCGGATGCAGAGCTTTTCAGGGCTTGTTTGCAAAGGTTCCACTGCTGTTCTATTGACAGCGTGGAGGGTTGAGACGTATTGGAGAGCTTAAGGGAGACGCGATCAGTAAAAGCACCAGCGGTTTCTTGCGATAATAGCTTTCCGACGTCATAACTTTGTATTCTTACTATATTCCGCTGCGTTCGTGATATCCGTAGATGCATCTTGGCTACTACAAGATAGTAGTCCGAGTCGATGTTAGCCCCTCGGAAGTTCAAACATCAAGAATAGTGGAGGAGTGTCTACCGTCGATCGCGATGTGATCCATCTGGTAAGTGACTGATTGATCTGGCGACCACCAGGTGCCTTTGTGTATATCGAGGTGCGGGAAGCGCGTACTGGCTAGAAGGAGATTTCGCCCCGTAGCAGGATCAATCAGCATATGTCCGTTATCGGATGTGGTGTCCTGTAGGCTTTGTTTTCCGATGACCCGTTCAAGGATGCTTTCCTTACCCAGCTTAGCATTGAAGTCTCCTAGTACAATTTTTATGTCATAGCTGGGACATTGGGCATACGTTCTGTCTAGGAGATCGTAGAACTCATCTTTGGCGGAGTCAGCCTAGGCTTCCGTGGGGGCGTGGACGCAAATCTGGCTGGTGTTAAAAAATGTAGCCTTGATACGGATTGTTATAAGGCGTTCGCTCACATGCCGAAAGCTTAGGACTTTTTGCCTTAGTTCACCTCAATCAACAAATCCGCATCCAAACAATCGTTGCCCTCTCTCCCTATAGCAGTCGCCGTAGTAAATGTCGCAGTTTTTCATCCGCTTTATCCGGTCTATTCCATCGCATTTCCTGGATGGCGGTGATGTCCGCTTTATAGCGGTCTAGGGCGTCCGCAAGTTGTTCGGCTGCACGTGGCCTGTTTAGGGACCTAACATTCCACGTACAGAGAAGATCATTGTCCTTTTATCGATTTTTGCAAGGGCAACATTAATCCGGTCCGTTTTATCCGAGGCTTGTGGTTGTTTTGGAGTTTGTGGGTTTTTTACGGTTACGACTTACTAGGCCGTAGCCCAAATGACTAATCCTGTTTTTGGCGCAGGAGGCTTGCCATTCACCCTTCCCCGTCTGCGATTTCCATAGGAAATCTCCAGATAGCATCACGAGGAGGTGGGAATGGGACTTACTAACAGTGCCGCAAGATGTTCGATTGCCGTGGCTCTTCTCGCTTTTTAAGAGGCCAGCATCCGTCGGATAGACGCTACCCCTACCAGGCCTTTGTTCCTCCTTTGCCATCCAACTATCACTATCAGTTGGTGTAAAACTCAAGCGCAATCCGACCATATAGTCGGACGAAAAGTTAGAAAAATCCGATCTAATGCTTTGCGGTTGCCTTCCATTTGTTATTTTGAAACTTCCGCTAATACCGCCTGAAGCATAAAAATTTGTTCAAATAAAGACGTCAGTACCAACAACACATTCTGGTGATTTGTGTGTACATTCTTATGCCGCAGCATGGGATAGTTGGAGTGTACGGGAGGTATTAGACCATTACTCTGCTAAGTAGAGTCTTCCATTAATCAGACTTTCAGTCTAATTCCCAATGGTTTATGTGGAATAGAGCAATGCAAGTTGGTATGTGCAATGAAATGTTGTTAAAAAAAAAACTAAAGTGCACGTAATAGTCGCTCCTAATACACCGCACACCGCAAAGCCCCACCGATAGCTATTAAAAAGGCCCTCAAAGTGCACGGACCATGACCAACCCCTGGCCGATCTTTTTATTACCCTCAAAGCTCATCTTAAATACTCACAATTGCTCTCTCCGTCAGTTGAAGTTATTTGGTTATTTCCCATCAACTTTACTACTCCCATTAAAATGGAAAATACCCCGCCCATGCTGTAGTCTCATTTTCAATGCAACAGCTCATGCCGCTACTACACCATCGATTACATCCCTCCCTGGCTCCGTCAGACTACTTAATCCTTAATAACGATCTCACTTCAATGCCTCTACACCATTCAGTGTAAAGCACTTCACCCACAAATGTCGAAATTCGTATTGTAGGCGCTTTATCAAGTGCAAAAATAACCGGCAGACTAGTAAACCGAATCGAAAGAATGAAAGAGGTATTAAGAAGACATTTTTATCGACGCCCCTTAAGCCCCACTGGCCACTCGTTGAGGGCACTTCAAAACAAATCAGTAAATTTCATCATCATCGTCATGGTGGTGGGGTTCTTTCGAGCTTTCCATCAAGTCCTTCACTCACGTATACATATGTATATAGAGGAAAAGAGAGTGAGGATACCATTAGAACTAATGGCTGATGGTAAAGATGGCATTACGACCGGATCAACTTCATGCTTGGCCTAAACTCATAGAAATTGTATGTCCCAAACTGACCCCCGGATCCGTGACAGTGTTGTCAAGGACACACAGGCACAATTGGCACGCAGTCAAGAAATTCAATCTAAAAAGGATTAAGGACATTATTCAGTCCAGACCTCGTACAATTTCTCATACGTCAACGACACAGAAGCCTGTAAAGCTCGGAAAGCCTCCAATTCCATGTTTTCCTCCCTAAACCAAAATAGAGAAAAACAAATTTATAAGTTCGATGAACCGCATAATACAAAAACAAAAACAAATTGTCTTCACGACACTTGAACCTACGCATTGCGGTGGACTACTACTGCCTCAATCTGATAAACGATCGCGCGAGGACTACACGCGCTGAGGACCAACTACCCCATGAATCCGCATGGTAGCGGTAATGATTTCAAAACCGCACGAATTAATTTTGCGGAAAAATACTAAATTAATTACTTAATCCGTTTCTATTCAATTTCGTCCTGATGATGCGATGCGCAATAGTGTGATTAAGGTCCTTTTTTGCCACTACCGCTTACAATGCCTAACCGCACGTTTCCGCTCCCATAACCTACCATTCTGTCTGGCATTACAAACGGAAGTCAAGAATTAAGCAAAAAAGCAAATGACGACTGGCTGACTAGTCCTGTTTAGGTCAAACGGATTTGGCGGGATCGCGTTTCGAGTAGAAAACATTAAACATGCACGATTGACTATACGCGCATTATTAGCTGTTCAAACAAATTAATTTGATTTATAAAAAATGGATATACGAACCCGTTCGAGGATAATAGGATACGTGCTACGTGCAATAATGTATTCAAATAAAACCTGTGCAGCTAAGCCGGATTAGTCTAACCGTTTGCTGTGGAGCCGAGGCTAATTAAGCTTGAACGGCTTTCCTGTTAACGAGCATTTGGGGATTTTTTTTTTTTTTTGTTTTTGTTTTTGGTTTTCCCATCCTTGTATCCGAACACTATTTTCGTAGTTGTGGTAAAATAGTAAAATAGTTTTAGCTATTTGTTGAAGTAGTTTCGAATGACGGACGTTTATCGTTGAGTGCTATTCGTTATTTGGTTTGAGTGTTTTCCATTCAAATTAATGGGAAACTTTAAAGTGAAGAGCCTTTTTTCCTTTACGTGATACAGGAGTTGAAGGATAACAAGGCAGACAGGTTAGAGTAGTAATAAAAGTTGAGCAGGATACTCACTGAATGCTAACCAAACACTCAATTCGTCCTGTTTTTTTTTCTGTTAATTTATTTATTACTTTTGAGTGACTGTAAGCAGACTGAGGGTATTGTCGTCGTGCTGGAAGGATAGTATATGTAACCTTAATTACTGGGAGGATGCTTTTAAGATCTGGATTTAACCTTGGGGGAGGAAGCGAGCAAACATAGCAAAGAAGTTGATCGCGTTTAACATGACAAACGCCAGCTTCGATCTCTGTCCCTGCTCAATCCAAGTTGACACACAGCCTCCGCGTGCCCCCCCTGGATAGCTACCCTGGCACCAGCCAGGTAGTGAACCAATGTGTGCAGCTACCCAACCCCTTGTTCCTGGGGAAAGAGGAATCTGGTCCTCCAGGTTGGGGGTTGCGCTTAGGGTTAACATCCCTATCGCATAAAACAAATACTTGTTCCGAGACAACCAACAGCCTGGGATGCAGACGCATTACATGTCGACGACCCCTGCAAACGTCAAAAAGGAAACGATTTCCGGATCTGCACCTGGAACGTTAGGTCCTTGGAGGAGACACGATCGGCAAAGATTCTGGCAGTCTCCTGTGATTGTAGCTTTCCGTCGTCAAACTTACGTTGTCCTACTCGGCTCCCAAGCATTCTTGATATCCTCATTCGTCCCTTGGCTACAACAAGGTAGTGGTCCGAGTTGATGCTGGCTCCTCGGCAGGTTCGCATATCGAGAATACTGGAGGAGTGTCTGGCATCGATCATCGCGTGTTCTCGCCGTGGCATTGTGGAAGTATTCACGGCGATTGAAGAACAGGCGAAACGAGTTGGTCTTAAGATCAATGAGGATAAAACGAAATACATGCTGTCAAGCGAAAACCAACCCGTCGCCCACCACCTGGGACAAAATATAACAATTGACAGCTACAGTTTCGTGGTAGTTAAGGAGTTTGTCTACCTCGGGGCAAACGTAAATTCCACAAAGACACCACAGTGGAGATCCGTCATAGAATCGCCCTTGGCAACCGCTACTACTTCGGCTTGTCCAAACAACTGGGGTCAAAACTCCTCACTCGAAAGACTAAAGTCATGCTTTACAAAACGCTCATTCTGCCAGTCTCGCTGTACGGAGCCGAAAGCTGGACGATAAGCAGGACAGCGGAGCTGATTTTGGGTTCTTTCGAAAGAAAAATTCTGCGCCGGATATTTAGTCATGTCTGTGAGGAAGGTGAATGGAGAAGAAGACACAACCGCGAACTCTACGAGCTGTACCAAGATGTGGATGTAATCCGGAAGGCAAGAATTCGTCGACTACACTGGCTCGGCCACATCGAGCGCATGGACATCAACGCTCCAGCTAAGAGGGTCTTCGACTCCGAGCCTCCTGGTTCGAGAAGAAGAGGAAGACCGAACCTCCGGTATAAAGACCAAGTAATCGCGGATGTAAGACATCTTGGTCTTGACAACTGGAAGCAGCGTGCCGGGACCGTCAAGGATAGAAGGCAGCTATAGCTCAGGCCTGATAAGTAAGTAAGTACGTAAGTCTGGCGTCGATCGCAATGTGTCATCTGGTTAGTTGTCGATTGATCAGGAGACCGCTAGGTACACTTGTAGATGTGGAAATGGGGGAATCGTGTGCTTGCTACAAGGAGGTTGTCGGATGTGGTGTTATGGAGGCTATGCTTTCCTATGAGCGATCCAAATATGTCTTCCTTGCCCAGCTTTGCGTTGAAATCTCCTAGTACGGTGTTGGTGTCATAACTGGGGCAATGGGCATATGTTTGGTCCAGGAGATCACGCACGCATATTAGGGTAATATTCCCCAGTATACCCTTGATGCGGATTGTTATGAGGCGTTCGCTTACATGACGGAAGCTTAAGACTTTTTGCCTAAGTCTACCTCGAATATCAAATCCGCACCCAACTAAGCGTTGTAATATTTAAATATCACAGTTTTTCATCCGTTTTTTGCCTGGTCCATCCCATCGAACTTCTTGAAGCGCGGTAATGTCTGCATTGTAGCAGTCCAGGGTTTTTTCCAATTGATTGCCCGCGATTGAGGGACCTCACATTCCAGGTGCAGACTCGTAGATCCTTATTACTTTTGCATGGGTCGCTCGTTGTGGTCTCGTAACAAGATGGGTTTTCCGTGATAGTTATGTCAAACCTTAGCACAACCCCCAACCTGGAGGGCCAGGTACCTTTTATCTCAGGAACAACGGGCTGGTCGCTGCACACATTAGTTCACTCTCCGGGGGCTGCCTGGGCAGCTACACAGGAGAGGCCCTCGGAGGCTGTGTGTCAACTTGGATTGAGCAGGGACAGAAATCGAAGCTGGTATTTGCCGTGTTAAACACGATCAGCTTCTTTGCTCTGCCTTACCTCGGGTATATTCTGACTTCCTACCCGAAGGAGTAACGATAGTAGTTTTATGTTGAACTGTTCAGTCATCTCGTTTAGATTTGTGGGTTACCGCTGCCAGGGATCTTATCGCAAATCGGCTGACCCATGCAAAGGCCCCCGCTATTGCTGTGATTTCCGCTTGGTACACATTGCGGCGCTTTGGGAGTCTAAGTGATAGATTGGGGCTAAGTTCCCTGGAGTAGACTCCATCTCCTATACCAATCCCCGTCATAGAGCCGTCAGTATAGAAAGATATCGGGTTCTTCGGTATGACTCTTCCTTCAGCCCATTCCTCCCGGAATAGATAGTTTTGTGGGATAGTGTAGTCCTCGGGAAACTGGAGATAGTTGAAAATGGTTGTACAATGCGCCTAGTAAGAAAGATTAACAAACTCGGTCAGGCGACTAAGTACATGTGTCCTTTTGATGCTGAACTACTTCTGTGCTACTATAGCTACCCGTAACCCGAAATCTAAGAAAATCATCGCCGCCCATCAACAGTATCAACATCTATGATAGAGAGCCAATATCTGACACTCTGTTTGAGTCCTGACACGGAGTGACTACCAATTGAACAGAAAACCAAAAGTGATGGACCCTCATTTTTACCCATGGAAAAATCTGAGAAGACAATCTTCTGCCCATTATCATGTGTGTGAGTTTCGAATTTCACGATCCCGAATCAGATTCCTTCGACAACAGACGTTAGGATATTCAACAGAACAGGTGCATCGTGCATATACATATGTATGTACGTCTGCCTCTGAGCACATGATACCCCTGTCGTATGTTTTTAATCAATATTGAGTTTAGTGTCTCTCCTCGGTATCCTTTTCAGTTGGTTTCATTCAACCATTCATTCAATTCTATCGACTATTATCACCAGTGTCTGTTACGTGTTCGTATGTGGAGCGCATCTCACAATCTAATTGCAACTCATCCTTAAAACGCTTTTAGTTGAAAACCATTTCCTCTTCGCTATTCGAACTACAAATACAACGAGCACTCTTTAGCACCGATTCCCAGACATGTATGTAGGTACCGAGACTACCCTCTGTGTTCCAACGAGTGCACTTGTACGTCATCTACAACAAATGGCCATTTACGAAAACTTATCCAGGCACAAACCGACCGATATCCCCAATGGCCAAGTTCGACAATCATCCATATCTGATGATAAGGACATTGGATTTATCGAATTGCCAGAGTACCACCGCCACCACTACTGACTATCGAAATGAAATGCTCTACTCAGCTGAACAGTACACAATAGGAGCCAATGTTGTTACCACGTCCATTATTGATGCTACTGGTTTCACTCGCCACCACATGTACATAAGTATGTACATATGTATCCAGAATGGCATGGATAGAAATAGGACCACCAAATCCGAGTCCGAATCCGAATTCGACTTTCGTTCTCACCACCATGCATACCGATATCGACCAGACAATTGCTTGTGGTTACTATCAAAGCAGTTTGCCCAATGATGATGGCAAATTATTCAAGGCCTTCTCGTATCCAATCTGATATTGAGTAGAAACTCTCAGATATTGTTGTTCATGATGACGACAGGCAGACGATGATGTTGATCCTGGAATTGTTGTAAGCGTTGTAGGAGCATGACTACTGGAAATTGTGAGGTTGTAAGTTGTTCGTTTGCCTCGTTGGTTTGTATCTCTTATTACGACTATCGATGACATTCGTTTTCAGTGTAATAAAGTGGATTATCCCCGTACAGTAAGAACGCTAATGGATTTTCATTAAAATCGACTTGACGCACAGGAGAGTTACTCTTCGGTTGCTATATCATGTCTTCCAACGTAGCCTACTTTCGTTCCGGTATACAATTTTAATGCTTATTAGCATCCTACTTGTTTATTCATTGAACCCTTATCAGATGCAGAAAATAGCCCTATAACTGGGGAAGAGGTTAGTATCGCAACTCCATAAATCAAGGATCAACATCAAGTTGTTGTTTGTCATCGAGCAGTATCCTTGAATCATTTTTTTGGTTATGTGGCTATGTAGCTACTTTCTGGAATTAACCCGACAACTTCAGTATCTCAATTCATCATGGCACTTCCGTTTCATTCTTTTTTAATACCTCCCCCCCCCCTCCCCACCATCTGGTTCTCCTATGAACGTCAGGTTGATTTTATCTACGCTCTTAAGGACCAGTGTTTTGCTTTCGTCTTCTATTATTTCGCAACGTAGGTCGTTTTGAGTAAGCGATACCTGCCAGGTCGCCCGTAAAAACACGAAACTCAAACGTATTTCGCTTTTAAAGCCAAAATGTCATACTCCTACTCACCCCGCCCAAAGATGTCGACACGGAAAACGAGGACTTATGTGAGTCTTCAAAGGATGGCAATAAAATTTATCATTTTTATGACATTTCATAAAATGTGTAAAAGCGCGAATTTATCTCCTTGTCGCTTGCTTCTGAATGCAAAACAACATACTGTCGTGTGATGTTGTTTGGCGCCTCCTCCCACCAGTCTACCATTGAGTATCCACTACTCCTTTCAAATGTCCTCGCATCACAGCAGCTCCTGTGTGTAAGCTTCCCACTCGGGATGGTGAAAGGGATAAGAATTGGAAAAAAAGCGAAATATAAGTAAGACGGCCAGAAAATATCTTTCACCAGTGCTACTTGTATGCCACCACGTTATCGTCCTTCATCCTCATCACCCTACTATCATCGTTATCGTGTTTCGTCCTCGGATGAATTCAACTCTCTTGATGATGGCTCTGAATGTCTAAAAAGGCGACAATTCGAATTCGACTGCATGTACATACCTCGTAGGTTGGGCTCTTAACGATAGCGACGCACGCCGCGCGTCGTGTTCTGAAATTGTGTTCTTCAAATTCAATTCGTTCACGTGATGTGAATAACTTTTTGAACCAACATCACTCACTCGTTCACTTTTCCACTCACTCAATAACAACAACCACGAGTCGAAATGAAAGCAAACACAACAAGGACGATGGGAGGGGAACAAGAAATAAAAAGAAACTAGAAAATTTATGAACCCTTTAACGTTGACGGAAGATCCTTTGGATTCTTATGAGATTACCTATTGCGAAAAGAAAACTTCTGCGTGAGATTCATTCGTCCTGCGGCCTTACCAACGACTCTGTGGACTTGATGTCGAAACACCATCATTCTCACACAGCCATACACTCAAGGATCTCATTGTTGGGATGGAGGTCAATGGTCGATTCAATTTGTGCTGATGGATTACATACATTAGCAGCTGGAGTTGTCGCTAGCGTGTCAAGTAAAAGTAAATGCCAAGTGTCATGAATGCGTCACACCCACCTTTACTCGTTCGTCCTTATTTTTTATTTTTTTCCTTTCCCATTGCTTAAGTGCGAGAAATGAAATTTAAGTGAAGTTCACTTGACAAGGTGATACATTTGGTGGGACAATCATATTCACCGAATCATGATGATACATCTGCAGCTGTCGCTCAGAGATGAGGTAGATGAGGTGATGGAAATGAATGGGTGGTATGGTCGACCGAAAGAGCTGGCTCCTTACCTAACTCGCATATGTACGTATGTATGAGAAGCTTTTAGGAAGACTTTATTTTGGAATCATTTTTCTGAGGCATGATTCAGAGATAAATTCACATGGCAGTGGTCTAAGACGTTCACTATTTGTGTATGTTGTGACAAGATAAATCTACAAACTACCTTTTGGCACGGATTTGGTCTATTCCTTTAGCGAATTATTAAGTGGTCCTTCGGTCTATATGAAAACACGAATATCCCTTCTGCAGTTTCGTTTGAGTAAATTTCCAAGACTAACCAAAACGAAGTTCAACAATCTGTTGGACAACAACTTAATTAAAATGTCCCTAATGAGCAGGTCTACACTAATTGGTGTATAAACTTTACTAAGTGACCAGTTTATATCATCATTATCTGAATTTGATCGACCTGGGAACTAATATAATGAGTTGACGTGTTGTGCAACTCGGATCTTCATCCTTTTGGAAATACCTATTTGTCAAGTTAGACAACTCAGTAATTAAAACATGGCAAAGGGTTGATGGATGTTAGGGAGCATTTGGTTTATAATATCAAGCATTTTATTAACTGCAATATCTGTCTAGAAAGAGGAGCGTTTCTTTCTTTTAAGTAGCGTCGGAAAAATGAGTGACCCACATTACATACAAGCAAACGTATAATGATTAAATTCTTAGTGAAATCTGATAAAAACCTCTTGGAAATCGTCGGAAAATTGCAGGTGGTGTATGGAGATGAGTGCATGTCGAAGGCACGTGTGCTTGAATGGGCGTATCCGTTTAGGATGGGCCGTGAATCAGTAGAAGATGAAGGAGCTCCCGTCATTCCTCGCACCAATGCAAATGACGAACGTCTACCCGCGCTGATCACATCTGACCGGCCGGCGGGGCCTAAGCATTCGTGCATTCTACGAGTGGTTCAAATACAAGTTTCTTTTTAAAAATGCAATAAAACGAACAAAGCTATTTTTTCTTTATCTATTATGGCCTTATTGGTAAGGACAAACCATCAACAATGTTGGCTCTCAACCAACGTTTGTTACGACAAGACAACAGGAGGTGATTGACCTGACCCTATCCAACAGATATGTGAAGGACATCACTAACTGGCGAGTCTTGCCTGATGCTACGCTGTCGGACCATAAATATATCGACTTCCGATTAGGTTGTGGGATCTCTTCCTTGCAACCTGGACGGAATCCGAAAAGGACGGACTGGGTACGGTTTAGAGAGGAGATTGAGAAATCCACTCAGGCCCTACCTAAACTTAGAACGAAACAATTGGTAGAGAACGTTGTTCAAAACCTGAATAGCATCATCACCAGTTGTTTTGAACTCGCATGTCCTGTCAGCAAACCTCCCTGCATGTGGTATCACAATGGTGTCCATGTGGTATCACAATGAGCCGACCTCAGCCTACGTGTGTCATATGCCATCTACTTTTACCTAATCCAACATAACCTTACCTACCTTTCGAATCGTTCAATTCAAGTTGTCTCTAATGGATTCAAGTCTTATACTCACATTGTAAATGCGCTGGTGTTCCCCAGGGCTCCGTTCTGTCACCGACACTCTTTCTCATTTTCATAAATGATATCTTGTCTGCTACTTCTAATCCACTTCAGTCCTTCGCTGACGGCAGTACCCTCAGCTTTTCAGCTTCGCCTGTAGATAGTGAGCGGCAACGTATGTTAAGCTCATTAAATTCCGATATCATCATCCAGTGGGTAGAATTTTATGCATCCAAAACACAAAATTGTACATCCAAAACATCCAAAATACAATGCCAGAGAGCGCCGTGGCGCAGTCGGTAGTGTGTTGGCCTCTGACGCCGATGGCACGGGATCGAATCCCGACAATAGCCATGTCATCGAACATGTTTTTCACGGTGCTTCTCCTCAGCGGGGTACTGACAAAATCCCCTGTAGTATAATTGACAACGAAAGCTTCTCGAATTTCGCCGTTCGGAACCGGCAATAAAACTGTAGGTCCGTTTCAACTATGGTAAAATAAAATAACACACACAACATGGGTGATGGAGAGAGGCCCGGCTTTGGTCCTTCATGGACTGTACATACATACATATATACAATGCCGTCTTCTGTCGTTAAAGCGTAACACTGGCCCAATGCCATCATTTTGTATCTCTGAATACGAAAACTGGGTATGTGCATCAGGGACAACCATTGTTAAACCTTTGTTGGTGTCGCTAAGAATGCCGCGAAATGTCTAGGTTTCCTATACTTACTTACTTACTTATCAGGCCAACGATCCATGGAGGATCTGAGCCTGAGCTATAGCTGCCATCCATCCTTGACGGTCCCGGGCACGTTGGTTCCGGTTATCAAGACCAAGATGTCTTACATCCGCGATTGCTTGGTCCTTATACCGGAGGTTCAGTCCTCCTCTTCTTCTCGAACCAGGAGGCTCGGAGTCGAAGACCCTCTTAGCTGGAGCGTTGACCTTCCTCACAGATAGGACTAAATATCCGGGGCAGAATTTTTCTTTCGAAAGAACCCAAAATCAGCTCCGCTGTCCTGCTTATCATCCAGCTTTCGGCTCTGTACAGCAAGACTGGCAGTATGAGCGTTTTGTAAAGCATGACTTTGGTCTTTCGAGTGAGGAGTTTTGACCCAAGTTGTTTGGACAAGCCGAAGTAGCAGCAGTTGCCAAGGGCGATTCAATGCCGGATCTCCACTGTGGTGTCATTTATGGAATTTATGTTTGCCCCGAGGTAGACAAACTCCTTAACTACCTCGGAATTGTAGCTGTCAATTGTTATATTTTGTCCCAGGTGGTGAGCAACGGATTGGTTTTGCTTGACAGCATGACGTTAAGACCAACTCGTTTCGCCTGTTCTTCAATCGCCGTGAATGCTTCCACAATGTCACGGCGAGAACACGCGATGATGTCGATATCATCCACGTATCCTAGCAGCTGGACGGACTTGTAGAAGATAGTGCCTTCCTTGTTGACGCCTGCCCCAGGTTGAAGAAGTCACATGACAGCGCATCTCCTTGCCAAAATCCAGTGCATGTTTCAAACGGTTCCGAAGTCCTAGAACCGAGTTGCACGGTGCATCGCGTATTTTTTAGCGTGGCGCGACACAACTGAATCAGTTTTCCCGGGATCCCGAATTCGGCCATCGCACCAAACAGTTCATCACGATGAATGCTGTCGTATGCGGCTTTAAAATCGATGAAAAGATGGTGTGTATCGATTCGAAACTCGTTGGTCTTTTACAGGATTTGTCGAAGTGTGAAAATTTGGTCTATAGTCGATTTGCCGGGCCGGAAGCCGCACTGGCTTTAGACGTTCACACAATACGCTGGACAGGATTTTGTATGCGACATTGAGCAGGGATATACCTCTATAGTTCTGGCAAGAGGTAGGATCGCCTTTTTTGTGGATGGGGCATATAGAGCTGATATTCCAGTCGTCGGGCATGCTTCCATCTTCCAAAATTCTGTAGATGATCTGGTGCACGCTCCCTACCAGAACATCGCCGCCAGCCTTGAAGAGCTCTGATGGCAAGCCATCTGAGCCTGCGGCCTTGTTGTTTTTCAGCTTCTCAATAGCTGTGCCGACTTCTTCGATGCTGGGTAGGAAGACTACGCCAGCGGCTGGAGTTGGTATTTCCTCTGTCCCTACCACTCTCCCTTGGTCATGCTCGTTAAGCAACTGCTGGAAATGCTGCTTAAATACATTCACTATTCCCTGCCGTTCGGTGAGAAGATTAAACAAGTTTACACTAGGTGCCCTGTTTGAAGCCTCCTGCAAGGTCCTTGCCTTTCTTGTAAAAGGCTCGTGTTTTATGCTTATCCCTAGACTCCTCGATATCCTTGAGCTGAAAGGCCGCAAAGAGTATTTTCCTCAGTCGCAGCAGTTTTTTTCTTTTCCCTTCTTCTGGCTCGGTGCTCTTCTTGCGCTGCCCTGGTTTTTCTCTGCAGCACTTTTTGATACGCCTCGTCGGTTGCTGCCTTTTTCTGCTCACACTCGCCATCATACCACGGGTTTCTTGTCGGGGGTGGTAAGTATCCTAAGGTAGTTTCGGCTACTTCCTGAATGGCTGTGCGGCAATGCAGTCACATATTATTTGCATTTGTGTTCGACGTAGGCATACCGTAGAGTCTTTCGCTCAGCTGCTTCCTGTAGACTCTGGTAACCTATACAGATACAAGAAATTCTTCGCACCCACGCATCTGGTTCAATTTATAAGGCGTTCATTCGTCTTAAGTTGGAGTTCAACGCTCACGTAGGGTCTGACGCATCTAAGACCTCACTGCACTTACTGGACAGAATACAAAATCGGGCAATAAAACTCGCTAGATCATCGCAGCAATATCTCCTGTCTTTCATTGTTTTATCGTTGCTTTCATCATAAGTGCTCTGATGAAGTAACCAATTGCATTCCGCCCCTTCAATACTTCTCCCGGAATACACGTCTCTCCCGAAATGCTCACGAATTCACCTTGAAGCCCGTTTTCAGTCGTACAGTCAATTCTTTCTTCAACCGAACTACAGGAATGGGGAACGCGCTACGTCATTCAACATGCAGATATTTAAGACCTATGTCAATAGGTACCTCCCCTCCCTCTCCCTGTCTAGCTGACGTTATAAGGCTTTAGCCTTGAGTGCGCGTAAAACTAGAAAAAAACAAAAAAAAAATTACTTTGCAAGTTCAACCAGCGTTTATACCTTCAATTCTGCATGTTCAAGCATCTTCAACCATTACTATCGAAGCATCGATACCTCCAACCACATAAGTCGAATATCGAATGATAATTGTTTGTGGAAACCCCTATTTGACAAGGCAGCGCTTGTTAGCCTCATTGGTTAACATAAAAGGTCGGCCAACAAACAATCAATCATCCTTCCTGACGAGTTCCACGGAACACTACCCGAAAACCCACAGAGACAAGGGCAACTTTATTGAGTACCTGGTAACCGAAATATTTGGGGTTTCGGTTTACAAATTAACTGATTGATAAATAATCAAACAGGTGTACCTATTCTACCCAAGCCTGTATCATTAGGTTGTAAAAGTGTCAGTCAGCAGCACGTTACATATGTACTATCTAGACGTCCCCAAGTGAATAGCCGTAGTAGACCTTTGTAGCGCTGGCTTATATATATACTTGATACAGATTAAAGGTTAAAGGTTAAAGGTTTACACTGCCTCGGTATTGTATCCAATTCTGCATCGCGTATGTACAAAAAAAACTGTTGATGTCATCGATAACCTACGATTTCTCCAAATAACAATTTATAATTACCACTCGACGAAACTGGCACCCAAACATTTTAATTAAACGACTGACAGGCAAAACCAGATACTGGTACATTCGGAAATCCGATACAAACGGCATTGGCAGTAGACGGTCGCTGGCTGCTTGCGTAAAAACGAAATCAAATGTATCTACATATGTATCTGCTCGAGGGTGTGGCTTATCTCCTTTAAACAAACAAAGCCGACTTTGAGATTTACATGAATTCTAATTATCAATAGCCTGACACATGACGTTCTTCAAAGGCAAACAGTCACAATCGATCTATTCATTAGATCTTGTGACTTGAAGACATACCAAGACTGAGATAAAAAAAAAAATAAAACAAAAGTCACATCACTAGCGCGCAAACCTGAAAATCCGATCAAATTGCTAAAATCGAAAGCAACAACCTATAAATAATTCTCTGTCGAACTCATCTTAATTAATATGCAACACTGAACACCGCAGGCATCGACGACAACAGACAGACAGATACACTGTGGTCCTCAAGTCGCCGCGGGTACAAAAGATAGAAAAGCATCTCGCAGTTAAAACCTATTTATAGCTCAGTATTAACCGATTCCAATCGAATCTAGTCAAAGCAAAGTATAGCAGAGCCTCGTATACCTCCTCCTACCCCGGTGCCGGTGTATCACTTTAAATTATTGTAGATCGAATGAGCTCCACCAAAACTAAAACAAAACCGTCACCAAAAGCATCCTTATTCGTACCTGCGTCATTTTGGAATTCAGGAATTCACAAGTGAGTAACTAACCCCATTGCCGGGATTTCCATTTCTACAACGCAACGACGACAACGACCGTAGTACACATGACCATCAACCCGCCACTCCACTCACTCATCGCTCTTATTACACGTATCAACATCAAAATAAACAAATTTATCGCACGCGGGAATACTCGACTAACTAGATCAGTGGCTCTGCCCTTGTATCCTCTTGCATTCCCAGTCGATCATTGAAAGTGCTGATAGTACACGAGTGAGGCGGTGATCGAGGTGGAAATGTTGTTCAGATTCGAATCGGGATTCTTTGAACTGCTAATATGGGTATCCACTAAGGCCGGATTATCTGTTCCTGTTTTTTTTTTTTTTTTTTTTTTTGTTTTTTGTTTTTATTATTCTTCTCTGTGGGCTGTGAAGAACCCGAAGTTTGTTGGTTCAAATGACTAATGACGACATAGATTGCTGTCACATGAACTACTCAACTAGCTTACCGGTATACCCCCGTAAAGTACAGTGTGGGCAATCGGAGGCAAACTTGACTTTCTTAACATTGACGACAAAACTCTTAACGATTTCATCATTAAACCAGACTGTTTTTAGCTATCCGAATCAGTGTTTCTCGGGATTTTTTTCCTTATCATGGTAGCCCGTGATTCACTCTGGTCAAACGGAAAATTAATCCTTGAGTCACGAACTCCAAAGAACTAGAAACCATTACCGATGCCAAATTAATTTCTGTTGACTCACTAGGGGATCCACCTTAAAGACAATCTATGTCATTAAGATACGGACGCATAGGACCTAAAAGAAAAAACTGATGGGTGACTTTTTTGCTGTTTCTTTTTTGGGTGTCCTATTTTTGATGTTAAGATCCAGCATGTTCTGTCTATATTGCCATGTTGTCCCGCCTTACCTATTTACTTAGCTGGCGCTACAGTCCGGTGTGAACCTGGGCTTCGACCAAAAACTATCTCCAGCTGACACGGAATGGAGTCTCAGTATCGTAGGCCCGATCCACCAGAAAGGAGACCCCTCTGCCTGCGCCAACTACAGAGGAATAAGACTTCTTAACATCACCTACAAAATCTTCTCTGCCGTTTTATGTGAATGCCTGAAACCTTTTGTAAATAAGCTAGGTCCTTATCAGTGCGGATTCAGGCCAGGGAAGTCCACCATCGATCAAGTCTTCACACTACGGCAGATCTCGGAAAAAAAACAATGAATTTCAAGTCGACACTCACCACCTATTTGTCGACTTCAAAGCCGCATACGACAACGTATTTAGAGTCGAGCTATACAACGCTATGTCTACCTTTGCCATACCTGCTAAACTCATCAGACTATGCAGGATGACTTTAGAGAATGCTCGCTGCTCCATGCGAATCGGTGAACACCTCACCGATAGTTTTGATGTCAAAAAAGGATTTAGGCAGGGCGATGCGTTCTCGGGTGATTTCATCAACATTATTGATGTAAAAATCACTGGCCAATACAAGAGCCACAATCTATTTCAAATCCTCGCAACTCCTTGCATACGCCGACGATATTGACATAATAGGTAGATCACAGCGAGATATCAATGAGGCGTTTGCGAGTATTGAGTTCAAGGCGGCGAAAGTTGGTCTGGCGGCAAACGAGGGCAAAATTAAATATATACCGCCGTCTTGGCCAGAACGTTTGTATTGGCATATGTTTCCATATGTCCATATGTTTCCAAATTTAGCTTTGATGCGGATTGTTATGAGGCGTTCGCTTACATCCCGAAAGTTGGGACTTTTTGTCGGAGTCTTCCTCGAATAACGAATCCGCACCCGAATAAGCGCTGTTTGTTCTCCTTGTAGCAGTTCCCGTAGTAGATGTCGCAGTTTTTCACCCGTCTATTGTCTGGTCCATCCTATCGCAATTCCTGGAGTACGGTTTGATCTGCTTCATTGCATCTAAGGGTTTGCTCCAATTGATTGACTGCACCCGGTTTGTTTAGGGACCTGAAATTCAAAGCCGTCAGCTTTGTCCGTATCCGAGGCTTCGGGTTGTTTCGAAACAATTGTTTTTTTTTTTTTCGTGATAGGGATGTTTCTCTTAAGCACAACCCCTAACCTGGAAGGACAGGTTTCTCTTTCCCCAGGTGCAAAAGGTCGGGTCGCTGCACATATGGGTTTATAACCTGGCGGGTGCCAGGTCAGCTATCCAGGGGAGGCCACGCGTAGGCTGTGTGTCAACTTGGATTGAGCAGGGACAGAGACAGAAGCTGGCGTTTGCCATTTTAAACGCGATCAACTACTTTTTGCTCTGTGTGCTGTATTGTATGTACGAGGAGTTGGCTTTTCCAAAAGAGCTCTTCTTCTTGAGACCAGAGAGGCATCTGTTAAGTAACATATGTCATTAATGACGTTACATCCCAAGGGATCATGCTCCATGGCTTTCTTCTTTGAGGCCGAACATCCAGGAGCCTGAAATTTTCCCCATGAAATTCCACTTTGACATTCTTTCTCTCCAGTTAATGGCGATCGTTTTCGTAGTGTAATCATTGCCTATATGCAATTCATGTTCTCTAATCGCAGTTCTAAGTTAAAGGTAGAAGAACTGGCTTACGTTTTATTGATGTCCACATTTTGATCCAACCTTTCACCCTTTTTGGACACTTCTTTTTTTTTTTGCACCTAGTCTTCCAACAAAAGCGTCCAATTCAAAACACCCTCGGATATGCTATAGAGGCTGTCTTGACCGCAACATTCATGGGAATGACTTTCATGCCACGAGCTCTTTGATGGCAATATATCTTTAGTTAATATGAGGACAAACATCTAACCTTAAACCCACTCTAGTCGAATATATTTCACAACTGCCGAAACCCACCTTGATGCATCACTGTGTAGATTTGCTTGTTAACAAGCAATCAGTGTCTTCAGAGTTATGGAGCAGTTCTACAGACCGTGTGTTCTATATAGACCAGAGAGTTTTGTACGACCTCTTTGATGTCGTCTTGTTCGTTTTTTTTTTTTTTTTAAACATTGAAAGCATCCGTTAACGCAACACGTAAACAGCAGAGTTTGGCAGAGGTTTCAAGCCTAACAACGTATCTGCAAGTAATCTATTGGTGCCATCAGCTTTACTAGGCTTCAACCTTGGTCTATTTCGTCTAAAGGTTATAAATGGTATCTCTTGTCTTATAGCGTGAATTGTTCAATTTGTCTGAAATCGTCATTGCGCTTATTTAGTCTCCAGAAGTGGCCTTTCAAGCATCAATTATGATTCCACTTTAAGTTGATGGTCGTCTTCTCTCGTCTTGTAGCGTCCCTTTAAAAGTGGAACTTTTCCACAGTTTGTGCAAAAGCAATCAACTGTTAAGAGAGCTTTTAAATAAGACGTGAACCACAGATTTACAAGTCCATCCAGCTGCTAGGATACGCGGATGATATCGACATCATCGCGTGTTCTCGCTGTGGCATTGTGGAAGCATTCACGGCGATTGAAGAACAGGCAAAACGAATTGGTCTTAAGATCAATGAGGACAAAACAAAATACATGCTGTCAAGCAAAAACCAATCCGTCGCTCAGCACCTGGGACAGAACATGACAATTGACAGCTACAATTTCGAGGTAGTTAAGGAGTTTGCCTACCTCGGGGCAAACGTAAATTCCACAAATGACACCACAGTGGAGATCCGGCGTAGAATCGCCCTTGGCAACCGCTGCTACTTCGGCTTGTCCAAACAACTGGGGTCAAAACTCCTCACTCGAAAGACCAAAGTCATGCTTTACAAAACTTTCATTCTGCCAGTCTTGCTGTACGGAGCCGAAAGCTGGACGATAAGCAGGACAGCGGAGCTGATTTTGGGTTCTTTCGAAAGAAAAATTCTGCGCCGGATATTTGGTCCTGTCTGTGAGGAAGGTGAATGGAGAAGAAGACACAACCGCGAACTCTACGAGCTGTACCAAGATGTGGATGTAGTCCGGAAGGCAAGGATCCGTCGACTACACTGGCTCGGCCACATCGAGCGCATGGACATCAACGCTCCAGCTAAGAGGGTCTTCGACTCCGAGCCTCCTGGTTCGAGAAGAAGAGGAAGACCGAACCTCCGGTATAAGGACCAAGTAATCGCGGATGTAAGACATCTTGGTCTTGACAACTGGAAGCAGCGTGCCCGGGACCGTCAAGGATGGAAGGCAGCTATAGCTCAGGCTCAGATCCGCCATGGATCGCAGGCCTGATAAGTAAGTAAGTAAGAACCACAGATTTATTGATGATCTCTTGCGACTTTCACCTCTACTTTGTATTGATCGCACCTCCACTATAATGCCAAGTAACATAAACAATTTTGTTTGAATAAGACGGTTCGTTACTAGCCTCCGACCCGCACCACTGTACGACTTATGTATGCAAATTAAACTCCCTGCTTTGGAATATCCATCAAAACACAATGATTACCGCCTTGAGCCGGTGAGACTAATGACGACATTGTCACTTTGTCATGCTACACAAGCGCGGCCCGCTCAAAACCAATCGCCAGTGTAGACGCGCTCAAAGAGCACCAAGTCAAAGCCAGAATTGTAGACAACAACGTCGTCATAAGCCGAACCAACAGCCAGTCGCAGCCAACTCTCGTATACAAGTTAATAGTGTTCAACGTTAATTTCTACACTTCAGTCCGATTCGAACCTCTTTCGGTATCAAAACGTAAAACGGAAGCGCACACCACTCTCGATTGCTGTCAATAAACTAAAAAAACACAAAAATATCTACAGACCACCGCTGTTACTCGTAGTTGAGTTTTTTTTTTGTGATTTCGAAATTTCACACTTACCCGCGCTAGTATATCCGGAATTCGATTACAAACCAGTTCGGGTGGCGAAGCGCATTATTTAGGCGAATTTATCTGCCACCTTTCGGGCGGACATCGCGCGTCTTCCAGCTTCTGGTAAAGTGTCTTCTGACACTCAAGCTGTAGCCATTGGCCGCGTATCTACTCGTGTAAACTGAAATCAATTTTTCAAATCAAGGCTTTTTCTTCGTTGTTTGCTTAGAAGTTTGTGTAGCTTTGAGAACGATCGTGATTGCAGATACCTTCTGACCTTCTGACCTTTCGGGCAGGCACCCGAGATAGCTCGCGGATTTAGAGGATCCCCGCAACCATACTTAGCTCACTGAACGACAAGTGAGTATTTTGTTTTTGTTTGATTTGTCGAATTCACTATCTATTTGGCAACCTTGCTGTGAGTGATCGATTTGTTCATTGAATTTCGCACAATCGCCGATGGATTACGGGCTTTCAATGCATCGGCTACTTGCATCTGGCTGAATACTGATTAAGTGATTCTCTGTGCATGTGCTTGAATCGTGGGCAGAGGCGATATGAAATGATGATATTAGAGAATGTCTGACACTGACAGCTTGGTGACGGGTTGAATTGAGATTTGAATGAATCCGAACTGATTAGTGGGCGGTTTAGTCGAATTAAGTGAATCTCTCTCGTCAGTTGTGTTATTATTTTTTGCAATGCAGTGCCGGTGCGTCATTGTCAATAACAAAGATAAATAGAAACATCTACGGATGACCATTACTTTATTAAATAAATTAGATAGAAAGTATCTTGAGTGGGAAAAAATTTAAATCCCCATTTGACGGCGGGTGGTTCTTCGTCGTACGTGCGACATGAGGTGTCCTCGACTTGGATAAGCTGATTTCCTAAATGACATCGTGTCATCGTGTTACTTTTAATTGCCCTTTGGGGGATATTGTCAATGTCACACGAACGATATATACAAATGCATGTATCTCCAGCCGACTTAGTGATATGATGAGTGATGAAGATGTTTTGAAAAGGTTTTCGCTGATCTAATGACAGTTGCCTGTCGGCGGAATAAAGATTAATGATTTCTTTATACCCATCCTGTTTATGGTTATGCCATTAGAATGCCTTTCACTCGATTCTAACCGGGAAGATACATAAGTCTTGATTCGAGTCAGTTCTATTTTTGAACATCCTTGAACTGATGTTTAGTAGAGAAGACACATGGTCTTATCTCAATGATTTTTTTCTGTTGCCTCTCTGTCATTCTTTGTCTTGTAGAATTATGAGGAATTTCTTTGATACCCGTACATATACTTATACATTTCGAGAATTCAAGATTAGCGAGATTCGATCTGCACATCAAATTCTATCTTTCGAATACCTTCGAGCTCTGTTTGCTCGCTCCCTGCCTCCCACAAGCATGCCTTCTTCTTCTTTGGTAGCGTTACAGTCCATGAAGGACCAGAGCCAAGCTTCTCTCAATCACCCATGTTGTGTGTGAGTTATTTTTCGCACAGGTGAAAAAAAACCTACAGTTTAATGCCGATTCCGAACGGCGCGGCGTGAGTCGAGAAGCTTTTTCATGGCAAGTTTACTACGGGAGGTTTTGCCAGTACCCCGCCGAGGAGGAACGTCGCGAAATAAACATTCGACATAGCAAAAGTTTCTGGTCGTTTGTAAAAAACCTAAAAAACTCCAACTAAGTCGTCTATACCGACGCTCATACACAATGACATTCCAGCTGTCACCCCCTTAGACAAAGCTAACCTACTTGCTGCCAATTTCGCAACCAGTTCTGAGCTGCCAGCTTGTACTTTGTCTCCGCCTGTACTAGAGTGCGTCAATTCCACCATGGGACTAATCCACTTCCGCACTCGTACAGTCGCAAGGGTATTGCCCCAATAGTTCTATAGAGGTGTTCTTCTACGCTGGCAAAACCACTGCGTAAGCTTTTTCACCTTTCCTACACCTCTGGGCTCTTTCCAAGTAGGTGGAAAACAGCATTTGTCCAGCCTATACCCAAAAAAGACGAATCATCTTCTCCCTCCAACTACGGACCCATTGCACTAACGTCCCTTCTTTCCAAGGTCATGGAAACGCTGATTAACCGTCAGCTTATGAAAGACCGCCAATACGGTTTCCGCAGCAACAGATCCACTGGTGATTTGATGGCATATCTCGCTGAAAAGTGGAATCACTCGCTTCACCAAGCAGGTGAAAGCTAAATTGTTGCACTGGATATTTCGAAAGCATTTGACAGGGTTTGGCACGAAGCCCTTTTGTCGAAAATGTGTGCTTTTGGGATCGATAAGTCTCTTTTCCAATGGATTAGAACCTACCTTTCGAATCGTTCAATTCAAGTAGTTTTGGACGGTTTCAAGTCTGATACTCACTTTGTAAATGCCGGTGTTCCCCAGGATTCCGTTTTGTCTCTTATTTTTATAAATGATCTCTTGTCCGTTGCTTCTAATCCAATTTACTCCTTCGCGGACGACAGTACCCTCAGCTTCTCATATTCGTTCACTAGTTTACGACCCCGCACTTCGGTTGTAGATAGTGAGCGACAGCGTATGTTGAGCTCAATAAATTCCGATATCGACAGCATCATCCAATGGGGTAAAAACAAGAGAGTGGAATTGAATGCATCCAGAACACAATGCTGTCTCTTGTCGTTAAAGCGTATAACTAACCCGCAGCCATTATCGATGAATGGCACTTGCATCTCAGAAACTGAAAAGCTTTCCATCCTGGGTATGAGTGTTGCCCACAATCTTAATTGGAGTGACCATATATTCAGTGTCGCCAAGAATGCTGCGAAATTCCTAGGCTTCTTATACAGATGCAAGAAATATTTCTCACCCTTAGATCTGGCTACAATCTATAAGGCGTTCATTCGTCCCAAATTAGAGTTTAACGCTTCCAGGACCTCATTGCACCTACTAGACAGATTACAAAAGCGCGCTATAAAACTGATAGGTGACTCCAGCATTACCAAAACATTAGACTCGCTGGAACACGCTGGAATGTTACCTGCCTCTCCCTGTTTTATCGTTACTACCACCAAAAATGCTCTGATGAAATAGCCAGTTGCATTCCGCCCCTTCAACTTTTCTCCCGCAATACACTTCTCTCTAGGAATGCTCACCAATATACCCTGAAGCCCGCTTTCAGACGTACTGTCAAATATAGAGAATTTTTCATTAACCGAACCACACGAATCTGGAACTCCCTGCCGGATTCGGTTTTCCCCCCTCAATGCAACATGCAATCATTTAAGATCAATGTCCATCGGCATCTCCTCTATTCCTCTTCCTTTCTACCTTCCGCCCGCACTGTGTCGCCGGCATAGTAAGGTTATTAGACCTTGAGTGCGCGCAATTTATTAAAAAAAAAAAAAAAAAATAAATAAACATTCAATGGCGTTGGTGTTATCGGGATACGAACTCGCTCATCGTGCGCTAGAGTCCAACACACTAACCACTGCGCCACGGCGCCCTAAATATATGCTGTCATCAAAAAAGAACGGTTGGATTGTCAGATATAAGTTGGAGGTAGTTAAGGACTTCGTCTACCTTGGCTCCGCAGTGACTTGGAACACTCAGAATCATTCTTGCCAATCGCTGTTGCTTTGGGCTCAGAAGGCAACGGAGTAATAGAGCCCTCTCCCGAACGACAAAGTTGACTCTATATAAGACCCTTATCATCCCGGTCCTGTTGTACGGCGCAGAAGCATGGACACTATCAAAAGCGGATGAGGAGGCTCTTGGTCTTGGCTGTACAGCGACATGAGTCTAGTCAGGCGTCTACGGATTCTGGGCCCTGTAGACCGAATGGACACCACAGCTCCTGTCCGGAGAATCTTTGAATCCAACCCCGAGGGACGAAGAAGCAGAGGACGGCCGCACTTAAGATGGTGCACACAGGTGGGAGGGGACCTCAGTCAACTGGGTATGTGGAAATGGAGAAGGCGTGCTAGTTGGAGGGGCATGTTGGTTGAGGCCCAGGTTCTCCCCGAGCTGTAGCGCCCGAGCCAAAGTTGATCCTTCAAGCTTGAATTTTAAGATCACTACTCTCCCTCCTAATGGTATCCACTCCAATACCCTGTCTGCCAGCCAGGGACTTATGGGTATCCCCACTCCCGCCTGTGCAGACATTCGAGGTGCAACTCCCGACAGGAAGAGTTTCCACTCGTTGGAAAGGTCCACAGTTCTATATCCTCTTTGCTTTGTCGAAGAGATACCTACGATATCCAACCGATACCTGGCAGTTTCCTCAACCAGCTCGAGATGCTTTCCTGTGAGCGATGAGAAGTTCCATGTGTCCATCCTAAATCGATGCCGTTGCCTGCACTGGTTAGTGCATGGCGTGCATCAACCTCCACCTCCGTAATGGCTCACGAGGCCACTGCCGGGTTGCTCGCGACTTCGTCGGCCTAAGCCTGACCGGCCACCAGACGCTTGCATACTGCCACCATTTAAGTCTGGCTCCGAAGGGGCCCTGGCACACCAGGGTAGGCAGTTTCCGAGGTAGGTCTCCTTTCTGTCATCCAGATGGATTTTGCTCATCGTTAGCCTGGTTTGAGCTGTACGACAATCAATTCGCACACACCAAACCTGTTGCCCGCCCTCCACCCCGTTTTAAAAAAAAACAATTATTTCGCAACAAGTTCTGCTCCTCGCTGCACTACTCAGCTCTTAATTAACAAGTTGTTCTACGCGTCACCCAGTTTCGTTGCTCCAACAAGAATCAATTTAAATATTTTATTCAAGAAAAAAAAAAAAAACTCGATGCAGTTTCTCATTACTTTTACAAAAAATATCTCCAAGCGAAAGCTATATACAAATAAGCACACCCAAGACGTATCCAGAAATAATATCTTAATTTTGAAATGTTGCTACAAGTACAAGCTGTGTACTCGAACACACATGCGATTAATCGAAGTTTGATGGCTAATTCCGTGACGACAGAGTGATGATGCTACAAACAGAGAATCAAACTTAAATCTACTCAAATGCGCCATTAAAGTGTTTGCTGTAGCAAATTACGCGATCATTAACGAACGGAAAACGAAATATGTTTGTTTCTCCCATCGGAAATAGCGGTGTGAATATGACATTTAATTCTAGTAAAATTCCGTGATTGTTTTTTTTTTCCTTTTTTCCGCACATCAAATTAACTGTGACATATTAAAATGCTACAAAAAAAAGAATAAAATAAAAGGAACTACGCCTGTGTATGTCATACGTTTATGAACCTCAATAGAGTTCATCCTGAATGGAGGTGGAGATTTTCCAGGTTCAAAATGCGAATGGACGTAACCGCTCGTATCAGATTGTGCACTTGATAATCTGTGACAATTTAAATCAATGTGCAAAATTAACGGTGTTGTAGCGCTTTTCTGTCACTCGTTAAATGTTAAACAGCTAACTGTATCGGGGGGCACGAGAGTGCCCCCGCCAGGTCGAGCGCGAAGCAAACACTGCCGTACCATCCTTTACTGGAACCATTTCGCCGCATATTCAGGCCCCTATTTGAGAACCTCTGGATAAGACCAGAACGCAGAACGCCTACGTCATCCAGTAAGCTATAATCATATACTTGAAATCCAAAATTTCAAGTCTGTAGGTCATTTAGTTCCGAAGTTAAGCGAAAGCAAAGTTTCGTTTTTATGACACTCACTCACTCATGATCATCAGAATAGAACTAGTACTTCCCATAAACTCAGACAGCTGAAACCGTAGATCTGGAGTACCTGGTGACCCTGATTAGGAAACACAGGAGCCCAACCAAACTATTAGAGATCGATATACCGCCTTTACAAAAAATATTCAACTTGGTGGGCCGCTTCATTTGATGTAAACAATCGAAGGTCTGAAGTATCTGATGACGAACCCTCAGCTGGTCCTAGCTGCATTAGAGATATGGTAATGCCCCCTTCTACTATTGGTACATAAAAAAATCAACTGTCATTGCAAAAATCCAGCGTAGTGGGACACATCCTCCAATTTAATCTTGCCTATAGCGTCCCCAAGATTCCTTGGATTGTTCAAAATGTATGATAACGAAAGCCCGGGCGTGCTTACAAAAATATGAAGATGACTGCTGGACTGGAAGAAACTATAATCCTTAAAGAGGGGGCTAAAGTAATGCTTAGGAGAAACATTGATGTTAGTTTAGGTTTAGTGAATGGGTCGATACTTACTTACTTAGGTGGCGCTACAGTCCGTGGTGAACCTGGGCCTCAACCAACAAGCGTCTCCAGCCGGCACGGTCTTTGGCCAGCTGTTTCCAGCGCCGCACGCGCAGTTGGTTAAGGTCCCCTTCCACCTGCGTGCGCCACCGTCGCTGTACAACCCGTACAGTTCTTCGTTATATCTTCTCCTCTATACACCGTTTGAACAAACGGGACCGTAGATAGTGCACAGAATTTTCCTCTCGAAACGACCAAGGGCATCTTCATCCGCTTTTGTTAAGGTCCAAGCCTCTGCGCCGTAAAGGAGGACTGGGATGATTAAGGTCTTATATAGTGTCACCTTGGTTTTCCGAGAGAGGGCTCTACTTCTCAATTGCCCCTTGAGCCCAAAGGAACTGCGGTTGGCAAGAGTGATTCTGCGTTTTATCTCAGCGCTGGTGTTGTTGTCGCTGGTCATCGGTGAGCCAAGGTAGACGAATTCCTTGACCACTTCAAAGTTATATCCGTCCATGGTGACGTTCTAGCCAATACGTCGGTGTTGTCCGTCTCTTTTAGATGAAAGCAGATATTTGGTTTTACCCTCATTAACCTTGAGACCCATCTTAGCCGCTTCTACCTCAATGCTCACAAAGGCCTCATTGACGTCTCGCTGTGTCCGTCCAATCACGTTAATGTCATCGGCATACGCAAGCAATTGCGTAGACTTGAAGTTGGCCAGTGACTCTTGCACGATCTTTTCAAGCACGATGATGAAAAAGTTGCATGACAGCGCGTCACCTTGCCTAAATCCTTTTTTAACATCAAAGGACTCGGTTTGCTCATTACCGACCTCAATGGAGCAGCGGGAATTCTCCATTTTCATCCTACACAGTCAGACGAGTTTGGCAGGGATGTTAAAACTAGACATAGCTTTGTATAGCTCATCTCTATACACGCTGTCATATGCAGCCTTGAAATCGACGAAGAGGTATTGAGTGTCGATGTCCATGCACCTTACCAGCTCATCTCCAGCCGCCTTAAAAAGCTCAGCTAACAGGCTGTCTGCGCCCGCGGCTTTACTAGACTTGATATCGCTATTTTGACTTCGTCTAGGTCGGGAGGACTGAATTCTGTTACTTCGTCGTCCATTACGAATGGCTCGTTCTGCCTGACAGCGGTATCGCCGTTTTACAGTCTGCAGAAATGGTCTTTCCAAATCTTCAGCATCGACTGCGACTCCACTATCAGTTCTCCATTTTCATCCCTGCAGGCCGCCGCTCTGGCTTTGTAGCCATGGCATGTTTGTTTTACTTTATTGTAAAACTAACGGGCGTCATTCCTGCCGAAGCATCCCTCCATCTCCTCGATCTGACGCTTTCCGTCCGACTTCGCGAGCAGCTCTCGTCCGTCGTTCTAGCATGGCTTTATATGCCTCTTGTTTTGCTGCATGTGCTTGTTCGCATTGTTCATCGAACCAGGGGTTTCTAAGTGGTGGCGGTTTGAAACCCAGCACCTCTGAGGTAGCGTCCCTGACGGCGCTCTGGCAATGCACCCATTCCTGCTCTATTGTTTGTGCTGCTGTGGGCGGATTTTGAGAGAGCTTGGAGGAGACACGATCGGCAAAGATTCTGGCAGTCTCTTACGATTGTAGCTTTCCGACATTCCGAGCATTCTTGATATCCTCATTCTTACCTTGGCTACAACAAGGTAGTGGTCCGAGTCGATGTTGGCCCCTCGGATGGTTCGTACGTCGAGAATACAGGAGGAGTGTCTGTCGATCGCAATGTGATCAATCTGGTAGGTGATCGATTGATCAAAGGACCGGCAGGTACCCACGCGGAGGCTGTGTGTCAACTTGGATTGAGCAGGGACAGAGATCGAAGCTGGCGTTTGCCATGTTAAACGCGATCAACTTCTTTGCTCTGTTTGCTAGCTCCCTCCCCCCTGAATAGGTCGATAAGCGTTGTACAAAAAGTGAGGTGGGACCCGGAAGACCAAACAAAGCCTAAACAATTGGTACTAAAATTCGCTAATAATTTGATTCACGAATTATTGCCTATTAAGTCAAAATTTGAGATCATACCCCGGGCTTACGTGTACAGAGAACAATTTCCAATCTATGTGGCGTATGCCCTAACAATTCACAAGAGCCAAGTTCTAAGTCCAAAAAATGCCCTCATGGACATTGGCACCTCCATATTCTCTTGTGGCCAAGCCTGCGTGGCGCTTTCACGAGTAACCAATCTTGAAGGGTACACAAGGGTACAAAACCAGGTGCTCCATGACAACATTCCACCAATCTGTCGCCAGAACCGCTACCCATTGACGATCTCGACGATCCGTCTGTACTGGAAATTATTTTTTATGCTGTTTGTTTCAGGCTCGCCTATACGTAAGTATTATTGAGATGCGCGATATCAACGAATCAACGTATTCCAAGTGGCAGTTTTCCATCATCAACGGCCAAGTCACACAACATAAACTATAATAATAAAGAAATCGCAGTAAGGACCCTTAGACTTGGCACGACTTTGTCTAGATTTCATTATTTTTTAGAGACAAACAAGCAGCTCCACCGTACCCAAAGGTAAAACGGAACCCTATTACTAAGACTTCGCTGTCCGTCCGTCCGTCCGTCTGTCACCAGGCTGTATCTCATGAACCGTGATAGATAGACAGTTGAAATTTTCACAGATGATGTATTTCTGTTGCCGCTAGCACGACAAATATTAAAAACAGAATAAAATTAATATTTAAGGGGAGCTCCCATACAACAGACATGATTTTCATCCAAAAAATCCCCTTGGTCACATACTGAACTAAAGTTAGTCGACAATATCCCACAACCAGTAGCAAATTTCCCAGTTTTGATCTCTTTTGTGTCTTTGATGTATTAATCCTAGCTGCAAACCTTTTTCCCATTATTGTTATTCACCTTTTCACATCGTTGCTGTCAAGTAAGATAATTGATTTGAATTCAATGGACACTTTGATGATTTTTGATTATCAAAGTAATATGCCTATAACCTGCCTGCAACCAAGATCTGCCATCATACGGAAAATGTGATTTAATGTGAGGACTGATGAGGTAACATACATAGTCTCTTTCATATTTATATATACAGATGATACGGAACCCTTTGTGCGCGAGTCCGACTCGCACTTGGCCGGTTTTTTTTTTACAGAATGTTTTTGGTGGGATACAATTTACGTTACTCGTTGTCCATGACTCGTTTGCTCATACCTCCTAACCCATATATGTGGAACACTAAAGCGGCGTACGATTTGTCTGTACGATTTGCTTGATGACTCGTGTTTGTACTGCCAATCGTCAATGTGAATGCTCCATACTGCAGGTCGATACGATTTGTAGTATGAAGTTCAGAATTTTCGACTTTTTGTCTTGCTTGTGTGGATGGCCGTGTATGTGTAAAAGTCAGAAATTTTACTTCCATACGTTTTACACTTTTTTTTTTTGTGATTTCGAAGGGTGAACATCAGCGGACAAAGGCGATATGACGACGAATTTAGTGACAAGTTATGGCATTTCCAAGCTTATGGATGTAATAATAGACTAATGTTGGAGGGACTGGTGTCTACTTTCGAGCTTCGGATATATGTAACTGGCCTAAATTGGTAGTGGTCAGCAAAACTCTAAATCTTGTAGATATAATTCCAAAAATATTTTCCACTACACGCCACCACGATACTCCCACTAGGGGGCCTACCTCATAGACAGGCGACAGACGTCAGGCACCGAGATAGCGGCCGCCAGTTGCGGGGCTCCTGTTTCTCGTGGTAGCAGATTATAGCTACCGGTGGAGCTTCGCGACCGTAAGGATACTTCCAGATGGGCCCCACAAAGCTCGAGGTCTGGCATCTCACTCTAGAAAAACTTCCAACTTTGGAGTAAGGCAGCACTTCAGCGCCTCGCCTCTAACGACAAGCATGCCTTTTATTCTCCCCATTTTGTAACAACTCGTATGTAAGTATATTAAAAAAAATGTTCACAACCAGGGGTAATGATATTCACAACACAAATTCTCTCTCACTAATGAAGTCTATCAAACCTGCAGTATAGAGGAAACGCTACTAACTTTTGGTTGTCAAAAAAATCGTACGGACAAATCGTACAGTGTGAACGCCGCTTAACTCTAGCGACGTTTACAGTGATTTAGTTTTAAATGGTAATAAAAAAAAAAACAAAAATGAATAATCGAGTTGTCACGTGGGGGTTAAAAATGGCAAGTGGTGCCAAGTTTAATTTTTTTTCTACTTTTGTGCCTTCTGATTTTATCGTTCATTTAGACACAATTAATGATTTAATAGCGCAATGAGTTTTTGTTTTCACTTGGACTAATTTGAATTTTATTATATTTCATGCAATGGATTGCAATCCTTGAATTGCCAAGTAGATTCCATAGTTTTTTTTTTTTTTTGTTTATTTATATGTGGCTTTGTGAGATTAATAAATAACTGTTTGCAGAGATTATTTAATTTCCGGACATTATTTGTATCCAATTGCTTTTCTTTTATTTTTTATTTGGTCTTTTTGTGACAGGTAACATGTCTAACATGAATAATTGTCAATATTCTGTTAACGGAGTATCATTTTTTAATGATTTAAAAAAAGGAGTTAGGGGATATGAGCACCTATCCCATGTGGCGATCAATTAGCATCCCACATATTGAGCACGTACGAGTATTTAATTGACTTTTTTTTATTTTTTTATTAAATTGAATATATGGACGGCCACCTCGCAGTGTTTTTGTTCATAACGAAAGGGTGCGAACGCGCTTAATGATGCGTTACTTGTTTTTTGTTTTTGGAAAACAACCAACTAGTGATGCGTCAAAATAAATTGCATAACAATGAGGAAAATAAATAAAAGAAATTTATTAATATACGAAAGAGCACGTATTGCGTTGGGCTTGAACTCCACAAATAAAATAACCATCAACTATTTTACGGCGAAAATAAATCAATTTCTTGTAGACAACAAGAAAGGCAGCAAAGTCTCAAATGTAGTGTAAGAGAATTAGTCAAACATCAGAGCTCGCAAGTCTAATGAATCCATACCAGCCAAAGACAAGCCTAACTTTGAGAATATGAAAATTATTCTACTAGACTACTTCAGCGGCTGGAGTTGGGATTTCCTCGGTCCCTACCATGCTGTTTAAATACATCCATTATTCCCTGTATTCCCTGCGGGTCGGTGACAAGATTACCCAAGATCACCCTGGGTGCCCTGTTTGAAGCCTCCTGCAAGGTCCTTGGCTTTCTTGTAAATGGCTCATGTTTTATGCTCATCCATAGACTTCTCGATGTCCTTGAGCTGAGAGGCTGCGAAGATTCTTTTCTTTTGTCGCAGTAGTTTTTTCTCCTCCCTTCTTCTGGCACGGTACTTTTCTTGTGCTGCCCTGGTTTTTCTCTGCAGCGCCTTTTGATACGCCTCGTCGGTTGCTGCCTTTTCCTGCTCACACTCGCCATCATACCACGGGTTTCTTGTCGGGGATGGTAGGTATCCTAAGGTGATTTCGGCTACCTCCTGAATGGCCGAGCGGCAATGCAGCCACATATTATTGGCATTTATGTTCGACGTAGGCATACCGTAGGGTCTTTCGCTCAGCTGCTCCCTGTAGACTCTGGTAACCTCCGGTGTGCTCAGGCGCCCAATGTCGAACCTCCTAATGGTGGGCTGGTGCAGCTCAGAATCTTGCTGCTACGAGGAAGTAGTCAGAGTCGACATTTGCCCATCTGAAAGTTGGCACATCCAGGATGTTTGACGAGTGCCTTGCGTCAATGAGCACATGGTCGATTTGGTTGGCGGTTCGACCGTCCGGAGATCGCCAGGTTGCTGTGTGGATTCGCTTATGGAGGAATCTTGTACTACCTATCACCGCATTACGAGCTGTCGCAAAGTCCGTGAGTCGGAAGCCGTTATCCGTTGTTGTATCGTGGAGGCTGTGCTTTCCGACCACTCCGCCAAGGGTGTTCTCCTTACCGATTTTGGCGTCGAACTGCCCGAGTACGATTTTAACATCGTACTCCGGGCAAGCTCCGTAGGCGTTGTCCAGGTCATAGAAGTCCTCCTTGATAGGGCCTTCAGCCTCTTCAGTAGGGGCGTGTGCACATATAAGGCGGCTCAAAGTGGATGACCTTCGACCTTAACCGCTTTCCAACGACAAATCCGCATCCCAGTAAGTGCAATCTTTTATGACAGCTGTAATAAATGTCGCAATTTCCTATCCAGCGAATTTCCTGGACCGCAGTGATATCCGCCTTGCGTGAGGATTCTTTCTAGTTTATGAGTAGCTCCGAGAGTGTATAGAGTTCTGACATTCCAGAAGCATATTCGCAAATCGTGTTTCTTTTCCGTGCGTTGTCGTCGTCGAGTATCCGTCCGTGGATCCGAGGCATCTTGCTCATTTATAACTTTTGGATTTTTTACGTGGGCGGATTGTTAGCACGCCGCACAACCGCCATTCTGGTCGGGGTTTTGTAGCTGCATACGTTTGTTCACCTCCCAACGGCTGTTGAAGAGGCTATCCAGAGGGCGCCGCAAGGAGGCGCCCTTGACCCGGGCACTTAAACGGGGATCGTTGCTGGCATCTCGCCAGGTTGAGGGCGATCAACAACTTTACCCTGTATGTGCGAGCCCATGCCCTCTCAGCATGGATCATGTACATATATTAGGCGATTTTTGCTGTTTGATTTTCGGTGGTCCATTTCTGATGAATATGGCATAACCCATAACATGAGTCAAAGTCAGACATGGTTAGCATGGCCATTTGATCCTGGGAGGGCCAATATCCGAACAAAATTATAGAATTTTATTATAAAAAAGTTGGCTGTGTGTCCAAATGGCTTTAAATGGCCTGTCACCGACGGAATATACCCTGTTATGTTGCAAAAAGGTATAAGGCTGCGGATTCCTGCATTTGCGCTGCTAGCCTGGCACTTGCCTACATACATATATATTCCATAGCGCACCGTGAAGGTAGTCTTTATTCCGAAAATAGAGAAAAATGAGTAATCCTCTCTCGCCAAGAGTTTAAGACCAATCGGTCTAACATCTTTCCTTGCTGAAAGGCATGGAGAGAATAGTAGAGCTGCACGTACGTAAAGTTGCCCTTCGAATGCATCTACTTGGCATCGGAGATGCAACATGCTTATCAGCGCGGAAAATCCTGCGAGACAGAAAATCCTGTGAGACTACCTAGTCGGGAGGATAGAGTGCGCACTCGAAACTAAAGAGGACTAAGCAGGATGACTAAGCGTGTGTGCAGCACTGCATGCTCGGCATTAGTGACACGCCTTCCTGTGCTGCATGTTGTGAAGAGGATGACACAGCAAAACATCTTCTCGTCCTTGCTCGCACACAGTGGCGCATCTTTGGAGTCGAAGCTCCTTCCCATTTTTCTCCGGAAAACGGGGAACATACAGTAAAGGTAGGTATCTGTCTGGCAGTGGAATGGACCAGTATTGTACAACGTCGGTTGAAGGAAAATTGGGAAATAGGCCTCAACTAGGTTTTTGCCATCAACATTGCTTCGGGACTCAGTTAGGCCGACCATTGGTGCTTCGAAGCTCATTTACCCCGAAACATAACCTCAAAAATTGGCCTCGATAAAGTGGTACATATTGGAGGGAAACAAAAGTTTGTTCGAAAAATCTAAATCTTTAGAAATTCGTTTGCTATTTTCAAAAAAAGGCGAAACTTTTGATCATGGTCTTTGAAAATTATTAATTTGACAATTTGTAGACACGGGATCGAATCCCGACATCGGCTTCTCCTCAACAGGGTACTGACAAATCTGCCGTTCGGAATCTCGACCTAAGCCCACTCGATATCCACGGTAAACAACTAGCCGCATATAGGCTCAAAATAGACGAGCTATATCGCCGGCCACGCTTCTACCCACTACACTGAGCCCACCACAGTCTTTGAGAAAAAGTTCAAAATATCATACCCGGAAAGACAAAAATGGTCCCGACAAGCACACAGATATTCGAATCTTCACTGACAGTCAAGCTGCTTTGAAATCGCTTGAGCCTTATGTCTAGATATCCAAAGCAAGCCTCTCCACTGCCGCCTGTCTCTGAACGAGATGGCTGAACGGCTTAACATACACCTTTCATTGGTACCAGGACACAGCGGTATTTCAGGAAATGAATGAGCTGACATGCTCGGTAGACAAGGAACGACACACACGAACAAAAATGGTATACGCTGGTAGACCACTAGCGGCCATCAAACTCTAGCTAACGAATCAAGCCATGGCCGAGACGAACCTGAGATGGACGCAAGAGCATACCTGCCTAATCACCAGGCAAATCTGGCCACGACTTGACCGACAGCGAACCTTGGGACTAATCTCGCTAAAACGAACCGACATTAACCAAATTGTTGGTGTCATCACTGGTCATTGTCTTATTGGCAGTCATGCACAAAGACTAGGGCATTCGAATGACTTCTTCCGGAGCTGTCAAGACGAAGAGGAAGTTGAGTCCATTAAATACCTGCTCTGTCATAGTAGTGGGAAAACTGATCTTAATTTTATAAGAAGTGCAAATTGATTCTATGAAAGGCCTACAAAGGCCTATCCGTCCTCCTCGTGGAGACATTATCAACTGCTCCACGAATGGCACTCTTTAAATGGAGAATATTTTGGTTCAGGTTACATACGACTTGTAACTAAAGAAGTCGAAAAAAATCAACATTTTCCAAATTTTCGCCAGCAGTCTCCAGTGCCGCACGCCTAGTTGGTTAAGGTCCTCTTCCACTTGGTTGCGCCACCTTAAATTCGGTCGTCTTCGATCGCATCGCGTCCCCGGGGATGGATTCAAAGACCTTCCGGGCCGGAGCTGTGCTTTCCATGAGCTCAATATGACTTAGCCATCTTAGGCATTGGATCCGAAGACGCCCTGCTATGTTCATGTCGCTATATAGCCCGTACAGTTCACTATTAAGTCTTCTCCTCCACTTCCCATTTATGCAGGTCGGGCCGAAAACCGTACGCAGAATTTTTCTGTCAAAACGACCAAGGGCCTCCTCATCCGCTTTCGATAAGGTCCATGTCTCTGCGCCATAAAGCAGGACCAGGATGATAAGGGTCTTGTATATGGTCACCTTGGTTTTTCGAGAGAAGGCTCTGCTTCTCAATTGCCTTCCGAGCCCAAAGAAACAGTGGTTGACAAAAGTTATTCTGCGTTTGATTTCGAAACTGATGTCGTTGTTCCAGGTCACCGCGGAGCCAAGGTAGTCGAAGTCCTTAACTACCTCGAACTTATATCTGCCAATATGTGCGCCCTGGCCAAGACGCCGGTGGTTCATGTCCTTTTTAGACGACGGCATATATTTCGTTTTGCCGTCATTCACCGCCAGTCCCATTTTAGCCGCTTCCGTCTCAATGCTCGTAAAGGCCTAAATGACATCTCGCTGACTTCGTCCAATTAAGTAAATGTCATCGGCAGTTGTACGGACTTGAAAAAGATGGTGCCCCTCGTATGAGTTTTGCACGGTCCTTTCAAGGACGATGTTGAAAAGGTCACACGATAGCGTGTCGCCCTGTCTAAAACCTTTTTTGACATAAAAGGTATCGGTTAGGTCGCTTCCGACCCTGATGGAGTAGCGAGAGTTCTCCAATGACATCCTGCACAATCTGACGAGTTTGGCAGGGATATCAAAACTAGACATGGCGCTATACAACGCCTCTATTGATACTATCATATGCAGCCTTAAAGTCGGCAAACAGGTGGTGGATGTCGATCTGGAACTCGTTTGTTTTTTCCAGGATCTGCCACAGTGTGAATAATTGATCTATAGTGGACTTCCCGGACCTGAAACCACACTGATATGGGTCAATCAGTTTATTAACGAACGTTTTAAGCTTTCACACAGAACAGCAGAGAAAATTTTATAAGCGATGTTCAGACGACTTATTCCTCTGTAGTTGGCGCAGTCAAAGGGGTCTCCATTCTTGTGGATCGGGCAAACGATAATAAGATTCCATTCATCGGGCATGCATTCCTCTGACCATATCTTACAGATGAGCTGGTGCATACTCCCAGGCTTGCTGCTTGGCTGCGTGTGCCCTCCTACACTCACCGTCAAACCATGGGTTTCTTGTTGGTGGCGGTTTGAAACCCAGTACCTCAGAAGCAGCACTTTCCATAGCTTGTTGACAACGGGGCCATTGGTGTCGTACGGTCTGAGTAGGTGTTGGAGAGAGCTTGAGGGAGACGCGATTGGCATAGGCTCTGGCGGTCTCTTGCGATTGTAGCATTGCGACGTTGTATGCCGCTGGCGTTACTCGATTTTTCTGGGCCAGGCATATTCGTAGTCGCAATCTGGCTGCCACAAGATACTGGTCCGAGACGATGTTGGCTTCTCCAAAAGTTCGCACATCCAGGATGTCGGACGCGTGCCTACCACCAATCGTAATGTGGTCAATCTGGTTGACGGTTGATTGATCGGCAGATCGCCAAGTCCCTTTGTGGATGTTGAGATGTGGGAAACGCGTGCTAGAAACACGAAGATTTCGCCCCGTTGCGAAGTCTATCAGCCTGAATCCATTTTCGGATGTGGTGTTGTGTAGGTTGTGCTTGCCATTAACCCTATCAAAGGCCACTTCCTTGCCCAGTTTTGCGTTAAAGTCTCCCAGAACGATTTTAACATCGTAACTGGGACATTGGGCATGTGTCCTATCTAGGAGGTCAGCCTATGTCCTTTTGTAGCGTCAGCCTTGTCCTCGGTAGGGGCATGAGCGCAAATTAGGCTGATGTTTGCGAATTTAGCCTTGATGCGGATTGTCATAAGGCATTCGCTTACATGCCGAATAAGCGTTGTCTTCTCTCCTTGTAGCAGTCGCCGTAGTAGATATCACAAATTTCTCATCCTCTTTTTGTCCAGTCCATCCCATCGCACTTCCTGGATTGCGCAAGTTGCTCGGCTGCACGTGGTCTGTTGAGGGACCCTACATTCCACGTACAATGCCGAATATCATTTTTCCTTTTCCTTTGGTTGTCTCCTGGGTCGTCATCGGCTTGTTGGGTTTTTCCAGGTATGGCTTGCCGGGCCATAGCCTAACCGACATTTATCCTGTTTTGTGGCGCATGAAACTCGCCATTTCAAATAGAAATCCCCAGGTGGCACCACGAGGATTTGGAAGTAGGGCTTACTAACAGAGCTGCCAGATGTTCGGCTGCAGTGGCTTCTGCTCGCTGTTTTACGGGCCAGCGCATGTCGGATACGCTACCCCTACGAGGCCTTTGTTAGTCGTTTACCACCCAAATGTCCTAAGTATAATTACAGAACGGAGTAGTTTATAAGGTATATTGAATATATTGTTTTCAATTAATAACCGTCATTTTTAAATTCATGTCCAGGATGGTTGGAAGCGTTATTTGTACTTTCCTGTAAGCCACTATTCAGCGCCGTTCACACCATACGATTTGTCTATACGATTTTTTTGACAATCAAAAGTACGTAGCGTTCACACTATACTGCAAGTTTGATAGATTTCATTTGTGAGAGAGAATTCGTGTCTGAATATCGTTACCCCTGTTTTGTTTTTAAATATACATCCGAGTTGTTACAAAATGGGGAGAATAAAAGGCATGCCTGTCGTAAGAGGCGAGGCGCTGGAGTACTGCCTTGCTCCAAAGTTGGGAGTTTTTCTAGGGTGAGGTGCTAGACCTCGAGCTTTGCGAAACTCATCTGAAAGTGACCTTGCGATCGCGAAGCTCCACCGGTAGCTATAGTCTGGTACCACGAGAAACAGGAGCCCCCGCAACTGGCGGTCGGTATCTCGGTGCCTGGCGTCGGTCCCGGCGGCTCCCAAGTGGAAGTATCGTGGTGGCGTGTAGTAGAAAATATTTTTTGGAATTATAACCACAAGATTTAGAGTTTTGCTGACCACTACCAATTTAAGCCATCTACATACATATATCCGAAGCTCGGAAGTAGACTCCAATCCCGGAGGTGGCCGTGGTGCAGTGGTTAACATCATCGGCCGTCGAGCGGAAGGTCTATAGTTCAAATTCGTTTCATAGCCAAGAAAAAGCAATTCCTATACGGAAAAAAGTATGCAACACAGTTGTGAATGGAAAGTGACCAAACGTACTGCTGCAGGCATAACACTCACAGTATGTGGTCAATTGAAATTCATCCTCTGCGTATGCAATACTAACCCCAAAAGTGCATGAACGAATTACTGAGAATTATAACCAACGCGAAATTTGGTCGGCTCTCGTCCTATGTAGGATAAACCACCCCTGAGAGTAGTCAACGAACATCTACGACCCAAAATCCACTGCACTCCGGTCAGGTGTGTGTCAAAACATCAACCTGCGCGAAACTTTCCCTCTCCCTGTTATCTTCGCTCGCACAACGTTCAATACGTTATAAGGCCTTAGCCCTGAGTGCGCGTGTGACTCTAAAAAAAAAAAAAAAAAATCCCGCCAACAATAGTCTATTATTACATCTATAAGCTTGGAAATGCCATAACTTGTCACTAAATTCGTCGTCATATCGCCTTTGTCCGCTGATGTTCACCCTTCGAAATCACAAAAAAAGTGAAAAACGTATGGAAGTATGATTTCTGACTTTTACACATATACGGGCACCCACACAAGCAAGGCAAAAAGTCGAAAATTCTGAACTTCATACTACAAATCGTATCGACTTGCAGTATGGAGCGTTCACATTGACGATTGGCAGTACAGACACGAGTCATCAAGCAAATCGTATAGACAAATCGTATGGTGTGAACGGCGCTTGACACATCTCGGAATTCGCGTCCGTCAGAAGGTTCAAGAGTCATCCACCCACTTCTAGGAACGAAACCCAACACATGGCAATCCCCTTTCGATCCACGAAAATGATTTGTTTTGACTGTCGTTGTTTGCTTATTTATTTTCCGCGTTTATCATTTCAACAGACATTCGACTCACGTCCTTCCTGAATAATAAACGAAATCATCAAATAACTTTTGCACACAGAACACGCGTTTCTTTTCAAAACGTTTCATACTTATCAGTCTGCGTCAGTCGTTTAGATCTTTTGGTTTTGTCTCAAATCGTCGTCATTGTGACAGTGACAGTGACAGAAGATAACAATGGCATTTAATTGTCAATCACACTTCTCGTCTTAGGATTTTTCTTTTCTTTTTTGGTACAACTATTACTTTCTTGTCGCCGGCCAAATGTCAGATGAAAAACCTGAATATTATAAGTAATACCTCCGATGAGTGAGTTGTGGTTAATAGATATTGACGTCTTTCTGCGAAACTGTCAAAGTGACATACTATCTTGTTTTGCTAAGTACTGTCCCATAGACAAAACGACGCAGTGAGCACTCAATGAAGATGTATGTTTGATCATATTACCCAGCCTGACAGATGAAAGGAAACGAATCCAGGAATGTACACTGACACTTTCGATTATTGTAACTGTCATTTGCTATTGGTGCGCGTATGCCAACATCGATTTCACTTGGCTGCGTTCAATTGGACACCTTTTTCCTCTTTTTATTTGACAGATTGAAGAAATGCAAATAAGGGGAATTCCATGTCAACGACTGTGACAGAGAGGCCATACACTATTTGAGTGGCATTGATAAGTAACAAAACGACATGCGCGAGCGATTGGCTTTGGAGGAATGGGAAGTCGAACATGCTAATTGAATGCTAAATGAAGAGTAGCATTGTTGGCCGCAGCAACGTTTCCTTGTCGTTAGTTACTGTTTACTTACTACCTACTGTGTGTTGACACGGTATTTATGATTTTAACCAACAGAAAACCTAAGTATGACGGTTTGTTTTATCAGGGAATCCCATTCATTCCAAACGTTCAATGTGCCAAATGGCAGTGATCCAATGACATCGCGCCCATATTCACCCGCAGAACCGTACCTATCTATGTATCACGTGCATTAAAGCAAATTATCCGCATATGAACATACTCCTGGGCAAACACAAACACATTGAAATGCTAAGTCAATATGCATATTTGACGTGCTAATTCGCCCAGTTGGATAGGCTTTCCTTGTTTGTATTATCGCACACGGATATCTGCCCAAGGCTACAACTTGTTTATTCAATACAGGGCGGACGAGCAGTTCTGCGTATGACAGTCAAGGAAATAATTACTTTACTTGCACGTAGCTTCTGATGATGTACTTGGACTCATGTCCTTTCCTCGTCCTTTGTTCGATGGTGGCTAGGCTTACACTATAATTAAAATTATAAGCCGGCTGTCTTAGCCCTCGCAACGAACGCCTTCGGCTAGGACACGAGGTTGTTTACACGTGTATGTATGTATATACTATATGAGGCACGAACTCCAACAAAAAATTGGGGTCATCGTTCGGGAAGGAAGGTCGAGGTAGTAAACTAATGTTGGCTATTTCCGTGAGCTGGAGTCGTAGATGGGCTTTTCTTGCGCAGCAGAGCAGACTGTTATTCAAAGTTGACTGTGAGTTGGTGTAGACGTAACAATTTGTAAGTTCACACCTCATCTAGTGTTCAGTGAAACGAGAACCAAGTAATTGTCAGTTAAACAGAATAAAAGACCAAGAAACTGAGTGAAGGGAAAACAGAAAACATGTTTTTTGTATGAGCCACAGAGACCTCACACTTTTAACAGCGTCGCCCTTGTTGCCTTTGCTTTTGTCCGATTCGTTTGCTGACTGCTACCTGTTAGTTATAAACTCTCGGTAAGTGTTTGAATACAGCTTAGAAATGTGGTGCGCTTTTTATGAATAGCATTTGGATAGTCACAGTCAATGCTGAGGATAGCTAGAGGATAGAGACAAGATACCGCTGTGAGGCAGAATGATCCATTCGTAATGGACGACGATGTAAGAGAATAGCGTCCACCCGACCTAGGCGAAGTCAAAGTAGCAATATCAAGTCTTAAGTCTAATAAGGCCGCGGGTGCAGATGGCCTGTCTGCTGAGCTTTTTAAGATGCCTGGAGATGAGCTGACCTCATAACTATCCAAGGCCAATGTCGGCAATATGAGCTTAATGTGTGTCCACGCCCCCCACAGAGCGGAAAGATGAACGACATAAAGACGACTTCTATGATCTCCTGGGCAGAACTTATGTCCCAATGTCCCAGATATGACACCGAAATCGTTCTAGGACATTTCAATTCGAAGGTGGGTAAGGAAGCTATGTTTGAACGAGTCTACACAACACCACGCCAGAAAACGGACTAAGGCTAGTGGACTTTACGGCGGGACATAATCAACATCCATATGGGGAGCTGGTGGTCTTTCGACCAATCGACAATCAATCAAATTGATCACATTGCGATCGACGGCAGACACCCCTCCAGCATCCTAGGTGTCCGAGCCAACATCGACTCGGATCATTGCCTTGTTGAAGCCAAGGTACGGATGCGAATTTATCGAAATCAACGGAGTCGAGTATGAACTCCAAAATTTAACGTCGAAAAGCTGCAATCACAGGATATCGCCAGAACCTTCGCCGATCAAGTCTCCCTCAAGCTCTCTCAAGTCCCGATGCAATTCGCAACAAACCATGGAACAGCAATGGAGTCGTTGACAGAATGCCATTAGAGAGGCCGCCTCAGATGTAATCGGTTTCAAGCCACCAGAAACCCCTGGTTTGATGACGAATGCAGACAGGCCCATGTAGAGAAACAGAATGCATACATAGCTACACTGCAACGACGGACGAGAGCTGCCCGCGAGCTATATGAACAGAAAAGGATGGAGGAGCATGCGCTTCTGAGAAGAAAAAAAGAAGGAGCACGAGAAGTGCGAGATCGAGGAGATGGAGAGATTTAGAGATGTTATTGCAGGAACGACCTTCGAAAGTTTTACCAAAAAGTAAAAAAAAATCCTGCCAAGGCTATAAAGCCAGAGCAGAAGCCTGCAGGGATGAGCACGGACAACTAATAGTGGAGTCACAGTGGATGCTGAGATTGTGGAAGGACTACCTCTGCAGACTGTATAACGGTGATGATAGTCAAAAAGACTATCAGGACGAACCACTCACAATGGACGAAGACGAAAGGGAATCCCGTTCACCCGACCTAGACGATGCTAAGCATATCGACACTTAAGTCTTATAAAGCTGCTGGAATAGGCGGACTTCCCGCGAAACTGTTTAAAGTAGCTGGCAATGAGCTGGTTAGGAAAATGCACCAACTCATCTGCAATATATGGTCGGAAGAATGCATGCCCGATGAATGGAATCCCAGCATCGGTTGTCCGGTCCATAAGAAAGGAGACCCCTATGAATGCACCAATTACAGAGGAATAAGTCTCCTGAACATTGCGTATAATATCCTCTCTGCCGTACTTTATAAGCGCCTGAAACCATCCGTTTCAGGCCAGGAAAATCCACGATAGACCAAATATTTACACTACGGCAGATCTTGGAGAAGACACGCATCATCTTTTTGTCGACCTTAAAGACGCATATGACAGTATTTATAGAGGCGAGCTATACAGAGCCATGTCATGTTTTAACATTTCGGCCAAACTCGTCAGACTGTGCAGGATGACTATGGAGAATTCTCGCTGCTCCATTAAGGTAGGAGGTGAACTAACCGAGACCTTCGATGTTAAAAAAAGTTTCAGACAGGGTGACGCACTGTCATGTGATTTCTTTAACATCATACTTATGCGGCCAATACAAGAGGTACGATCTTCTTCAAGTCTATACAATTGCTTGCCTACGTAGAAGACATTGACGTTATCGGACGGACAAAGCGAGACGAGTCAATGAAGCGTTCGCAAGCATTTAAGCAGAAGCGGCTAAAGTGGGTATAAGGGTAAATGGGGACACGACCAAATATATGGTGTCATCAAAGAAAGACGGGCAACACCGACGGACGTCTTGATCAGAACGTCACCTTCGGCAGCAATTTTTTTTTTTTTTTTGAGGTAGTCAAGGACTTAGTCTACCTTGGCGCGATAGTGACGAGCAGCAACGACACCAGCGCTGAGATAAAACGCAGAATAACTCTTGCCAACCGCTGCTTCTTCTGGCTCAAGGGGCAACTGAGTAGAGAGAGGGCTCTACTCTTGGAAAACTAAGGTATCCCTCTACAAAACTTTAATCATCCCGGTCCTTTTCTACGGCGCTGAGGCTTGGACGTTATCAAAAGCGGATGAAGAGGCTCTTGGGCATTTCGAGGGGAAAAGTTTGCGTGCAATCTTTGCTTCCATTTGTGTAAGCGGAGAGTGGAGGAGGAGATTCAACCAAGAACTGTACAGCGACATCGGCCTAGTTAGACGTCTTTGGATCCAACGTCTAAGATGACTGGACCATGTAGAGCGAATGGACATCACCGCTCCGGCCCGAAAAATCTTCGACACCAACCCCGAGGGACGACGCAGCAGAGGACGAACGCACTTAAAGAGGCGCGTACAGGTGGAAAGGAATCTCAACCAACTGGGCGTGCAGCACAGGATGCGGCTGGCCAAAGATCGTGCCGGCTGAAGAGGCTTGTTGGTTGTGGCCCTGGTTCACCCCGAACTGTAGCGCCATCTTAGTAAGTAAGTAAGGAGATGAGCTGGTAAGGTGCATGTACAATTTCATTTAATGGTCGGAGGAAAGCATGCCCGACGAATTGGATCCCAGTATCGTTTGCACGGTCCACAAGAAAGGAAACCCCTACAACTGCACCCACTACAGGTTAATAAGTCTCCTTAACATCGCATACAAGAAAATCTCTGCCGTATTGTGTCAACGCCTGAAATCGTTTGTGTGTAACCTGATCGGCTCTTATCAGTGGGGTTTCAGGCCACATGTTCAGAAACGCTGCAACGAAAAAAAAGCGGTAGCCATGAGGCCTCTAGTTTCACTAATCTTGATTGTCATTCAATTGTAAGCAATGACATGAACTTTATCTCTTCGAATTGGTCATTGTGCCATTCCCCTGCTGTGTGTATATCAATCAATAATTATATAAAAATTAAACTTTATAGCATGGGTAGTTGGCACGACCTACACGAACTACAAGATCTACCACCACACGTTTTACATTTTATCACTCACTGGTCATAAAGAGGTTTCTCTTGTCACGTAACTGAGCCGTAAGACTTGTCTAGAGTCACATTCGTATGAAACGATTTACTGCTGTGTCGCTGGTAATCAGAGATACTTTTCGTTTCCACTTGACCCTCCGCTCTTGGCATTATATTCCAGTTTCATAACAATTTTGTTTTTTGTTGATTAGTGGCTGTGGAGTATTGAATTCCATTTGGTAATTGAAAATCTACTTTGACGTACTATGTATTATGGTATCCCGTTCCGGTGTCTGATCCTGATTGACTCATTAGACGTGAAGCATAAAATGCACATTCCGTGTTCCTAACTTTGGGTTATAAATTATTAGGTGCGCAACTAATTACTCGCGGTATGTCAGTAGATGGCTTCAGCAGTAAGTGATGGTCGATGGTCATATACTTTTAGTTGTGTGAAAACGTCTGACTTGGTGCCATATAATCATCATTTGCGGGAGGTGATTTCCTTCTTCGATCCAAAGAAAACGGCAGCTGCAGCGCATCGAGAGCTCCAAAGAAATGCTGCTCTAGGTGAATCAACGTGGCGTGATTGTTTCCGTCGCTTCAAAGACGGTGATTTCGATGCTAACGACTGTCCGCAGGCCAGAATCCTTTAAAGACGCTAAATTTGGAGTATTTCTGCATCTAGATTCGTACCAAACTCAAGAACAGCTTTCATTTCATTTTTTTCATTTTCATTTCATTTATTGAATTAATTACATGCACACGTAAGATATAACATCTTATAAGTTTGTAACATGCTTAAAATATAGTAATAATAACAATGATTAAAAATAAGACTAAAGCTTCTTCAGCATTGGGAGTTACCCGCCAAGCTATTTCCAAACGATTGCATGCGTTGGGAATGTTTCAAAAACAAGGGGCTTGGGTTCCTTATGCGGCAGTGTTGCAAAATTCCATGCTACTGAATTCTAATATGTAGTTCGTCAATGAAGACTTTACCGAGTGTGCCCTGTCTTGTTCTAGCTAGAGCCGGGCACTCGCATATGGAATGGTTAAGGGATTCCTTTTCCAGTGGGTTGTTGCAACTTCGGCAGTGCGTGTTAAATGGGATGCCTAACCTGGCAGTGTTTCGGTTGTTTCGGAGTTTGTGGTTTTTTTTACGGTTACGGCTTACTAGGCCGTAGCCCAACCGACTAATCCTGTTTTTGGCGCAGAAGGCTCGCCATTCGCCGTTCCGCGTCTGCAATTTCCAGAGGAAATCTCCAGATGGCACCACGAGGAGGTGGGGATAGGACTTACTAACAGTGCCGCAAGATGTTCGACTGCGGTGGCTCTTCTCGCTTTTTAGCAGGCCAGCATCCATCGGATAGATGCTACCCTTACGAGGCCTTTGCAGTGGAGCCTTTGCAAACAAGTCCTGAAAAGCTCTGCATCCGAAGTTTTGGGTTTCAAGGCTCCACCACGAAGAAACGTGGTTCGATGACGAGTGCAGGAGGATTCATATAGCGAAGCAGGATGCATATAAGGCCTTGCTGCATAAAAGAACAAGAGCAGCTCGTGAGCTCTACGAGTTAAAAAGGAGGGAAGAGCATATGCTTTTTGCGAGAAAGAAGACAGAGCACGAAAAGCGCGCGATTGAGGATTTGGAGAGGTGTTACTGCAGGCGTGACGTTCGAAAGTTTTATCAACAGAGAAAGCGAACATGCCAAGGATACAAAGCCAGAACGGAAGCCTGCAGGGATGAGAACGGACACCTAGTAGTAGAATCGCAGTCGATGCTTAGAATATGGAAAACCCACTTCTGCAGGCTGCATAACGGCGATGTTAGTCAATATACCGCTGTCAGGCAGAATGATCCATTTCTAATCCACGACGACTGCAGACAACTCCGTCCCCCTGTCCTCGACAAAGTTAAGATTGCCATATTGAAACTCAAGTCGAATAAAGCTGCTGGCCCAGACGGACTGTCTGCTGAGCTCTTCAAGGCAGCTGGGGATGATCTGGCTAGGAGCATGTACCTGCTCATCTGTAAGATATGGTCAGAGGAAAGCGTGCCCGAGGAATGTGCCACGGCATCAGTACGCTGCCGCATAGGACAGCGTAATTAGAGACGAGCTATACAACGCTATGTCCACCTTTGCCATACCTGCTAAACTTGTCAGACTATGCAGGATGGCCTTGGAGAATGCTCGCTACTCCATCCGAATCGGTGAACACCTTACCGATAGTTTTGATGTCGAAAAAGGATTTAGACAGGGTGATGCGCTGTCGTGTGACTTCTTCGACATCATATTAGAAATGATTGTGCGAAAATCACTGGCCAATACAAGAGGCACAATCTATTTCAACCTGGCGGTGTGAGTAGCGACAAGCCAATTCTGGCAATCTCCTGTTAAGTTCTGTTAGTAAGGTCGTGAGTTCTTTTTGTGTTGTAGAAAGGCCATGTCCTTCTTGATATGACACAGTTAGTCAGAGTGCTCCCTCTGGAGTTCGCGCGTGACAGGAAGTGTTGAAAAATGTGTCCCTTAACCAGTCCTTTGGGAGGGGATACTCCATTTGCAAGGGAACTATTGAGGGAAGTGCCGTGCCTTGCCAGCGCATCAGCTTTTCGCTCTATGTTGCTGTGGCCAGGAACCCAAAAGTGAGTGATGTTGAAATAATCGCCTGCACATGTGAATTTGTCTTTGCACCGTGAAACTAGTTTGGATGCTATGGTGTGTGAGTCGAGAGCTTTGATGCCTGATGGGCTGTCAATACAAATGGCAACGTCTCTCTTAGTAATAGGGTAATGGGTGAGTATCTTACAAACCTCCTTAATCGCAAGTAGTTCCTCTTGAAACACACTACTGGAGTCCGAGGGTAGAAATGATTTGGAGATATACAGTTATGCTGAGAAGATACCCTACTTCTGTGGCACCTTATTTTAAATTTTGTTTTAGGATATTTAAGTTGCCATACCGATTCATTTTGTAGTCAATACACTACATTTGTCCTACCCCACTTGCAGCCATATATCACGACATCATAATGTCCCGAGGACAGGTCAATAAGTCTCTAGAAAAAGATGGTCAAACATTTTTATTTTGGTGATTTTGTTTTATTTTTCAACATAATCTGCTTTTAGTTAAATACACTTCGACAGGCGTCTTTTGAAGCCTTCAGGAAAATATGATTGTGGTAGTTCTTCAAAATAAGCATTTGTGTATGCGATTACCTCCTCATTCTACGTTACCCGTTGTCCAATTTTTTTAACTTTAAAAATAAGGAGAAGTCACTCGGAACCAGATCTGGTGAATACATTGGATGGTCTATCAATTCAAACTTCAATTCCTCCATTTTAGCCATTCAAACTGCGTACATGTGCGCATTGAGGGCGATTTTCTTTTATTTTCGCATTTAGCTGACCTAATAATGACGCACAATACTGTCCAGTGATCGTCTGAATATAATACCACGTGCATCCCAAAACACTGTAGCCATAACCTTTCCAGCTGTCCGTCTTCGCCTTTTTTGGAGCTCATTTAACAATCCATAGTTTTGACTGTTCTTTCATCTCGGGAGTGTAGTGGTGTATCCATGTTTCATCTACAGTTACTGATCTGCGTAAAAAACTCATCTGGATTGCGACGCACGCACTCCAAAAGAGCCTTAGAAGAGAGCACGCGGTTGCGTTTATGGAGATTAATATTTTCTAGCTTGGAACCTTGCGAACTTGCTTTCGTCGTTGAAAATTACAGACTTCCAAAACTCTGAACCGTTGTGGAATAGTGGATGTATTTAAGCAGCATTACCAGCAGCTGCTTAACGAGCATGACAAAGAGAAAGTGGTAGGGACTGAGGAAATCCCAACTCCAGCCGCTGAAGTAGTCCTCCCACCCAGCATCGAAGAAGTCGGCACAGCTACTCAGAAGCTGAAGAACAACAAGGCCGCAGGCTCAGATGGCTTGCCATCAGAGCTCTTCAAGGCTGGCGGCGATGTTCTGGTAGGGAGCATACACCAGATCATCTGCAGAATTTGGGAAGATGAAAGCATGCCCGACGACTGGATTACCAGCTCTATATAGAGGTATATCCCTGCTCAATGTCGCATACAAGATCCTGTCCAGCGTATTGTGTGAAGGTCCAAAGCCACTTTGCACCACACTAATCTTCAGCTACCAGTGCGGCTTCTGGCCCGGCAAATCGACTATAGACCAAATCTTCACACTTCGACATATCCTGGAAAAGACGAACGAGTTTCGAATCGATACACACCATCTTTTCACCGATTTCAAAGCCGCATACGACGGCATTCATCGTGAAGGACTGTTTGGTGCGATGGCCGAATTCGGGATCCCGGGAAAACTGATCCAGTTGTGTCGCGCCACGCTAAAAAATACGCGATGCACCGTGCAACTCCGTTCTAGGACTTCAGAACCGTTTGAAACATGCACCGGATTTTGGCAAGGAGATGCGCTGTCATATGACTTCTTCAACCCTGGTGCTGGAGTAGATAGTGTGAAGCTCAGGCGTCTACAGGGAAGGCACTATATTCTACAACTCCGTTCAGCTGCTAGGACACGCCGATGATATCGACATCATCGCGTGTTCACGCCGTGACATTGTGGAAGAATTCACGGCGATTGAATAACAGGCGAAACGAGTTGTTCTTAAGGTCAATGAGGACAAAACGAAGTACATGCTGTTAAGCAAAATCCAATACGTCGATCACCACCTGGGACAAAATATAACAATTGACAACGACTCTGGCGCACGATGAGCGAGTTCGGATCCCGATAACGCCAACGCCATCGAATGTTTATTTCGCGACGTTCCTCCTCGGCGGGGTACTGGCAAAACCCCCCGTAGTAAACTTGCCATGAAAAAGCTTCTCTTCTCACGCCCTTCGAAATCGGCATTAAACTGTAGGTCCATTTCACATGTGCGAAAAATAAATCACACACAACATAGGTGATTGAGAGAAGCTTGGCTCTGGTCTTTCATGGTCTTAACGCCACCAAAGAAGGACTTCGTCTACCTTAGCACACTAGTGACCAACGACAACCAAACCAGCGCTGAAATCACACGCAGAATTATTTTTGTCAACCGCTGCTTCAATTTCATTTGAAAACAATATCCAACTTGAAGAACTCAACTCTCATTATCTTCATTCGTCGTCCACATTGAGGTGTCATATCGATCCTTAGTACCCAAACGCGTGAATGCACGCCTCCACCGCAAACAGTCGCATCATGTTGTAGCCATTCCTCCTCGCGGCAGGAAATGAGCAAAGTTAATGTTTCCATTTCATTGCAGCGGCAATTACCGTCACTCTCAAGTTCATATCTCAATCAAGCCTACGTACAACTACTATGTCTGCATATATCACTTGGACTTCGTCATCACCACAGAATATTCAAGCTTCCAGCATTGACTGCCTGCCCGGGGCTGTGGTGGTAATTCAGCTGGCAATTATTCAAGCAGCACCCGATTCACTTTTGTCCGTGGCTAAACTTGTTAACAACACGCCATTATCACACGGCATGACACTACATGGTTGACAGACGCAGCACTACAACGAGTACATACATATATCGAATCAAAGAGCTCATTTGCACCTAAAACCACTCAGGATCGAGCGATACCACTGCACACCTACAACTGGACGACGAACAATACCAATGGCTCCGATTGGAGTGCAAAACAATTGCTTTGTTGTACCACAAAACACGCTGCTCTCACGTGTACCACGTACGGCATACAGATAGGATTTAGAAGTACTGAACTGCAATGGACAGCAATAAATCAAAAAAAAAAAATAAAGGAAAAACGACACCCACTTACCTCTAGCTTCCAACGCTTCAGCAACTTCCGTTGACTATTGTCCCCGTTGTTGTTCTTTCATCCTCTCAGCCCGCAAGCCAGCTACTTTGGCCACTCACTTCTGAATGAAAATATACAAAAGTTTAATCCGCATCTGTTGTTGTTGTAATCATTTCTGTTCACCCTTTCCACATGTTTTTTTATTGCGATAAATGAAAACACTAAGTGGTCGTCCTTGTTTGATTCATCACCTGCACAAATAGTGAAATGTTTACGCGCGACGCAGTGCGCTTGTTACTGTGATTCATGTTAAGGTAGATGCACGCGTTAGCATTGAAGTAGATATGTACGTGTGGCCGCAGTACACGACTTGTGGAAGGAGACCAGGAGGAAATTGGTTGGCTAAGATGAAGGTAGTTGATGTGGGAGATAGCTGGTGCTCCTTCTGAAGCATGAACGTAAACTGCGAAGAAAGACGTAAAAATTTGATATTTTTGTTTAAAAGATAAAAGCGAAAAGCTTAAGTCATGAATGTAAAAACAGCGTATTATGGACGCTAGTAAAGTTTTGTTATATGTATATCGGAGCTATGTAGTCATGTTTAATAATCTTGGATCTGCCTTGTTTGGGTAGAAGGATGGAGGGCATAAACTGAGTTATAAGTCCATTGCAGGTCTCACTTTTCAGAATCCAAGAATGACATGGGGCAGGAGAAAGCTCCGCTGGGTTCAAGTTTATAAACTCCTATGGTAGAAGGTTAGGTTAGTTTAGGTCAAGAGGTTAGGTAGAGAGGTCAAGGCTCACTTAGCCAACGAGGTATCCATTAACCATGCCCAGTTAACGTTTAACTCGTAGAAACCTAAAAGTTGCCCGTTAAGCTGAGCCACCTAGATGCAGACGGATATACCGATAGTCAGCTCAGTGTTACTTACCTCTTCTAGTCCCGAAAGGAAGTGACTTCCAACGAATATGTTCGAATGGTGACGAATGGTTCAATTTCCTTTTCGTCCCTGCAGCCTATGCAAAAGTCATTGTGGGACTTGTCTAGTCTGGCTAGACCAGACTGCTAATCCGACTGCTAATCGAATACTCTCACGACTGGACTTTAGCAGACTTACCGTTTTTTATACTCTCGAAAGATTCACAATCTCCAAGCTGCCTCACAGCAAACGGAGTTTGGAAAACGTCGGACGAAGAAACTTTAGATAGAGGGAAGGTACGATCATATTATCTCCAGAGGGAAAGTCACATGGGCGTTAAGAAGCTCCAAGCCCTACAAATCGCCAGGCCCGGGTGAAATTTAACCTATCGAACTCACACAAACTATGGAATGGACTATATCATGGCTAGAGATTATCTTTAAAGGATGCCTAGCTTGGAGTCACATTCTAGAAAAGTGGATGTGCGCAAAGGTACTTTTCATCCCTAAGGCCGGCAAACACTCTTACACTTCTCCCAAGTATCTAAGGCCTATCTGTCTATCATCCTTTGTACTAAAATCTTTGGAAAGGCTGATAGACTTACACATACGCCACAACTTGGATCCGTCCCTAATTTCTAAGGCACAGCATGCCTACTGTAAGGGTAGATCTGTCGTAACAGCCTTGCATACACTAGTGAGGAAAATCGAAAGATCAATCCATCTTAAAGAATATACTCTAACAGCCTTCCTAGACATAGAGGGCGCTTTAAACAACGTCACTCCGAAAGCAATAATAGAGGGGCTAGAAAAGCTAAAGGTGGAGAGGACTCTGATAGAGCTGATCAACGAGTTGTTATTAACACGCAAGATTCACTCTAAGTGGGGAAGCCTAGTAACTACTAGAGCAGTTACCAAGGGAACCCCGCAAGGTGGGGTCCTCTCACCTCTTCTCTGGAATGTAGTTGTAAACGAACTACTAATCAAACTGGAGAAAGAAGGCCTGGACGTTGTTGCCTACGCCGATGACGTTGCCATCACAATCTCAGGTAAATACCTATCTACACTGAATGACCGCATGCAAACGCCATTCTCAATTCTTTGCAAGTGGGCGCATAGTAATGGGCTCAGGGTGAATCCCCAGAAAACGAAGCTCGTGCTATTCAACACTGCCACCACTGCCTAATCACATTGCTTGGTACCAGCAATGCCAAATACCTTGGCAACCTGGAAGAGCAACACAATCGAAAGAGCTGAAAAAGCAACTATAGCTCTCTACACATGCAAGAAAGCTCTAGGGAAAAAATGGGGATTAAACCCCAAGATCACCCTATGACTCTACATCACGGTACCTGAGAGGTTTTCTCTTAGAATTGAGATTCGAAATAGACCCCGGCTCCTGTACCGGTATCCATTTTGGATCCATCGGTATAGATTGTCAGTTCATTTTCCATACGTACCATACTACTGATCCATTCCTCTCTGGAAGGATTCTCGCAGCAAGGAAGTCGGGTGATATAGTCCGTTTCGGTTTTGTACCTCGAGATGGCCCATCAATCCAAGACTGATGCGTGGCCATGAGGACTCTTTGGTCAGAAACTGGATTCTTGCATTCTTAGCGCAGTTCTCGCTGCAATGCTTTCGCAGCATGTGTCTAAAGGTGGAGGGTTCAGCATTATTTCAAGAGCCGCCGTTGGTGTGGATTTCATAGATCCATTCACCGCTAGACAACCTGCCCTCTGAATCCTTGTAACACTTTGAAGATGGCATTTATTCTCATGTGTCTTCCTCCAGACAATCGGTCTTACCACCGTAGTGTTCAACCAATATATCCCTATTGGTTTGAAGCCCCATGTCTTTCCAAAGGCTACTCTGCACTAATACAGAGTCACGTAAGCTTTTTCAGTTCTTTTATTAATGTTGTCCTTCCAGTTCAGCTTGGAGTCTAAGCTTATGGCAGGTGTTTGCCACATTTCTGGGGATCAGATCGATACCATCCATGCGGGGTAAGTGAAGAGGACTATCTCGGTTTTCCCGGGGCTTTTCATTTCATTCATTCATTCATTTTATTCGTATTCTCAACAAAAAATTTTTACAATATTGTAGATAGTAATTACAAGAGAATAGTAGTGGCTTACTCCCATGCCTCGCCCCCTGACCCAATTATCAACCAGTAGCAGTGCATAAGGACGCCGTGTCGCAGTGGTTAGTGTGTTGGACTCTGACGCACGATGAGCGAGTTCGGATCCCGATAACACCAACGCCATCGAATGTTTATTTCGCGGTGTCCCTCCTCGGTGAGGTGCTGGCGGAACCCCCCGTAGTATAACTTGCATTGAAAAAGCTTCTCGACTCACGCCGTTCGGAATCGGCATTAAAACTGTAGGTCCCTTTATTCTTCTTCTTCTTTGGCGCTACAGTTCATGGCGAACCTGGGCCTCCTACAAAAAACCTCTCGAACTGGCACGGTCTTTCGCCAGCAGTCTCCAGTGCCGCACCCCTAGTTGGTTTAGGTCCTCTTCCAATTGGTTGCGCACCTTAAGTTTGGCCGTCCTCGACCGCGTCGCCCCTCGGGGTTGGATTCATAGACCTTCCGGGCCGGAGCTGTTTTTTCCATACGCTCAACATGACCTAGCCGTTCTATGTTTATGTCGCTGTACAACCCGTACAGTTCACTGTTAAGTCTTCTCCTCTACTCCCCATTTATGCAGGTCGGGCCGAAAACCGTGCCCAGAATTTTTCTGTCAAGCGGCCAAGGGCCTCCTCATCCGCTTTCGATAAAGTCCATGTCTCTGCGCCATAGAGGAGGTCCGGGATGATAAGGGTCTTGTATATGCTCACCTTGGTTTTTCGAGAGAGAGCTCTGCTTTTCAATAGCCTCCCGAGCCCAAAGAAACAGCGTTTGGCGAGAGCTATTCTGCACTTTATTTCGGCGCTGATGTCATTTCTGCATGTCACTGCGGAGCCTAGGTTGACGAAGTCCTTGACTACCTCGAAATTATACCTGCCAATATGTGCACCCTGGCCAAGGCGCCGGTGGTTCGTGTCCTTTTTCGACGACAGCATATATTTCGTTTTGCCCTCATTTACCGCCAGTCCCATTTTAGCCGCTTCCGTCTCAATGCTCGTAAAGGCCTCAATGACATCTCGCTGACTTCGTCCAATTATGTCAATGTCATCGGCATATGCGAGCAGTTGTATTGACTTGAAAAAGATGGTGCCCCTCGTATTGACCAGTGAGTTTTGCACTATCCTTTCAAGGACGATGTTGAAAAAGTCACACATCGTTTGACATAAAAGGTATCGGTTAGATCGCTTCCGATCCTGATGGAGTAGCGAGAGTTCTCCAAAGTCATCCTGCACAATCTGACGAGTTTGGCAGGGATGTCAAAACTAGACATGGCATTGTATAGCTCGTCTCTATTGATACTATCGTATGCAGCCTTAAAGTCGGCAAACAGGTCGTGGGTGTCGATCTGGAACTCGTTTGTTTTTTCCAGGATCTGCCGCAGTGTGAATAATTGATCTATAGTGAACCTTCCGGGCCTGAAACCACACTGATATGGACCAATCAGTTTATTAACGAACGGTTTCAAGCGTTCACACAGAACAGCAGAGAAGATTTTAGAAGAGATGTTCAGAAGACTTATTCCTCTGTAGTTGGCACAGACAAAGGGGTCTCCTTTCTTGTGGATTGAGCAAACGATACTAAGATTCCATTCATCGGGCATGCATTCCTCTGACCATACTCTACGGATGAGCTGGTGCATACTCCCAACCAGGCCATCTCCAGCTGCCTTAAAGAGCTCGGCAGGTAGTCCGTCTACTCCAGCAGCTTTGTTGGACTTAAGCTTAGAAAAAGCATTCCTAACTTCGTCCAGGTCAGGGGGACGGAATTCTCTGCTAACATCGTCCGCTGTGAAAGGGTTATTCTGCCTGTTTCGTCATCGCCGTTATACAGTCTGCAGAAGTAGTCTTTCCAGATTCTTAGTACCGACTGTGAATCCACTACTAGGTTTCCATTTTCGTCCCTGCAGGCTTCCCTTCTGGCCTTATATCCCCGGCATGTTTGTTTTATTCGTTGATAAAACCTCCGAACGTCATTCCTGCGATAGCAGCTCTCAGCAGCTCACGAACAGCTCTTGTCCTTCTATGCAGCGCCTCTTGATAAGCTTGCTGCTTTGCTGCGTGTGCCCTCATACACTCGTCATCAAACCATGTGTTTCGTGTTGGTGGCGGTTTGAAACCCAGTACCTCAGAAGCAGCACTTTCCATTGGTGTTGTACGGTCTGAGCAGGTGTTGGAGGGTTTTCCGAGAGCTTAAGGGAGACGCGATTGGCATAGGCTCTGGCGGTCTCTTGCGATTGTACCATTGCGACATTGTATGCCGATGGCCTTAGTCGATTTTTCTGGACCAGGCATATTCGAAGTCGCAACCTGGCTGCCACAAGATAGTGGTCCGAGTCGATGTTGGCTCCTTTAAAAGTTCGCACATCCAGAATGTCGGATGCGTGTCGGATGCCATCAATCGCAATGTGGTCAATCTGGTTGACGGTAGGTCCCTTTCACCTATGTGAAAAATAAATCACACACAACATGGGTGATTGAGAGGAGCTTGGCTCTGGTCCTTTATGGCATGTAACGCTACCAAAAGAAAGAGAAGAAAAGAAATAAAAGACAAATGAATAGCCCCATGTAGAAGTGATGCTTGGCACCTTATTTGTCCATGGAATGAATCATTTACAAACCAAACGGCGAACAATTTTTTTTTTTTTAGAAACTCACGCAGGTTCAAGATTTTATATTCTCTTATGATGTGCCTATAGACACACAACCTAAACGGAGTGCAGTGGTTGGGTCGTTGATGTTCGTTCACAACTCTCAGAGGTGGTTGTCCTAGATAGGACAAGAGCCGACCAAATTCCGGGTTGGTTATAGTCCGTACTAATTCGTTCGAGCACTTTTTAATATTGCATACGCAGAGGATGAATTTCAGTTGACCATATACTGTGAGTGTTATGCCTGCAGGCAGTACGTCTGGTCACTTTCCATTCACAACTGCGTTGCATACTTTTTGTCCGTATAGGAATTACTTTTTCTTGGTTACGAAGCGAAATTGAACTATAGACCTTCCGCTCGGCGGTCGACGATGTTAACCACTGCACCACGGCCAACGGCGAAAATTAAAATGGCAAAACGACGAGATCCTGCAGCAAATCTGAGAGAGACTGTCCAATGCAGTCTCATGTCTTTCCATATATGTATATTTACAAAAAATGGAATAAACCCTCCGCTAAAAGGGTACTCGTATATGTACATACAGAAGCTCATAGAATCCTTTTTCCATCACTTAAGCACCGGTGTTTATAGTCAGGTTGGCCGTGTGGTCATTATTTTGATTTTATCCCTGCCAAACGCCTTGTGGAAATCCCGGATCCAGAATAGCTGACCGAAACAGAATCAATCTTATACATGTATGTACATATACATATGTATTTTTTTCCTACACTCTCATGCTATTGCACGGTGAAATGGCAAAATAATTAATTGACACGTGAATGCCAGCTTTTATCGTAATTAAAGTAATTGAAAAAATCCATCTACTCGCAGTCTGGTCAAACACGCGATACTACTCCACCCGGCGGGCCGGATTGTCGGCTGATAAAGTGAGCGAGTTATGATATAAATTGAAGAAACCCATCGGATGGAAAAAGCATTCGCATTGATTGCTGTGTGCAGATTTGTCTGTTTAACTGAGTTTTTTTCAACTTTATGTTAAACGAATGGTAGAGCTTAAATGTGAACACCTGACAGCTGAATTAGTGCACAATGGTGGAGTAGGATGCATCCGTTCACACATACTTTAGGGATTTACGAGGCTAGTCAGTTGTAATTGACATTTGCATATGCAAGTGTCAAAATGTCTTGATTTATGCATAATGGAGTATGTTTTAGTGCTTTTAGAACTGTCCACGGCACACATGAACCTTCTGCAATTTAAAATTAGCGCTCTTGTCAGAAGTTATTTGTCAGGATGCCCTTCACACTCGTATGCGGCAATATAGGTTAATTAGCATAAAATGAGTAGGATCTGCATACATGCATATTTCTCTTGTTAGTTTATGACATTAACGTGACGAATATGACAAGCCATGAACATCATTGAGCTTCTGGAGTTGCACTTAATTATGACAGAGTTTGACAAGTTTGTGATTCCAGCCACTTTCTTCAAGTGAAATACTTTCCTGTGGCGAAGCTAACTTCTTTCTCAATAGTCGGCTATGTTTCCATGTACAGGGTCTTCCACAGGGATAATGAATGAGATACCAATCCACTGGCTCTGACAAGTTGCACCTATAAACTATGTCATTCTGCCTTGTTCCGACGCCGACGTGTTGACTCTACACATCGACATTTTAAGACTAATCCAATGATAAGTCAAAAACGTTGTTTTTAAACGAATATACCACGTATAGTATGGGTGTGTATTACAAAAGCAACAACCAACCCCTGCGGAGGAGGAGAAAGGTACAACCCTGCTCAATCTTACTAAATGGCACACGAATAGGATTTTCAGAGGAAGTAAAGTATCTAGGTATTGACCTAGACCGTAGACTCAACTAGAACTCCAATATGAGAAATAAACTCGTGAAAGCGACTAAGGCCATGTGGGCCTGTCGACGCACCTACGGTAAAACCTGGGGACTTAAACCGAAGGTAGTCCACTGGCTATATACCGCAATAGTTAGACCTATCGTCACCTACGGGTCCACCGTATGGTGGTCAAAAGTTGAGCAAAAACTACAATTGTTAAGCTTCAACGCCTTCAGAGACTAGCGTGTCTCGGCATCACAGGCGCTATGCCAACCTGCCCCACGGCAGCCCAAGAAGCACTCATTGGACTCACTCCACTGCACCTTTTTATCAAAAAGGTGGCATTCGCAGTGCAATCAGAATCCTCTGCTCGGGAACAAATATGCCATGTAGACCCGCAGGCCACATGTCCATATTACAACACCTTCCCGAGCTGGATATGATTACTACAGTCTCGGACGCACTGCCACACACCTTCACCTTTGACAAGAGATTTGAGATACTGATCCCAAACCGCTCAGCATGGGAAATCAGTGATCCCCTGCTAATTGTCAATGGCCTTAGGTGGTACACGGATGGCTCCAAGATGGCTTCCGGCGTTGGCGCCGACATCTTTGGACCAAAACGCAAAATCTTGAAGGCACTGGGAATAAGTCCCAGCATCTTCCAAGCAGAGCTGCATGCCATCCTAACATGCGTCAACCTAAATCTCGAGACTGGCATCAAAGGAGTAACCATCAACATATTCTCTGATAGCCAAGCAGCGCTTAAAGCGCTGGGTTCGTACACCACGAACTCAAAAACCGTCAAGGAATGCCATGACACCCTACAAGACCTCGCCAAAAGAAACAATGTTAAACTTTGGTGGGTGCCAGGCCATAAAGGTATCAAGGGCAATGAAATTGCCGACCAACTTGCCAGGAAGGGCTCCAGTGACTAGTATATAGGTCCGGAACCATTCTGCGGCATTCCCGCGTCTAAGATAAATCACTTCTTAGACAAGTGGGAAAAATTACAACACCTGTCCTTTTGGAACAGCGTTCGGGGACTCCGTCAATCTAAACGACTTATACGACCCCTGAACAAGCACCCTATTGACATACTCAAACTCAATAGGATGGATATCAAAAGACTAGTCAGCTATCTAACGGGACACTGCGGTCTGAGATATCATTTAAACAAAATTAGCCTCTCGTCTGAAACTGATTGTCGGCTCTGTCTTGAGGACGAAGAGACGGCAGAACACATACTGTGTGAGTGTGCTGCTCTCTGCCATCTTAGGAAGCGTATCCTTCTCAGTGAAGTTATGACTCCTGAGGGGATCACCCTGGCTCCTACGAGAAGCATTCTCAACTTCATTATAGAAGTAGAGAGGCTACTCGGCTAAATCGGCTAGCAGGCACAATAGATCTGCAAAGGTCGCAGTGCCGTATTGCTATTGATAGCACTAGCCCTATATGTACAAAAAAAAAAAAAACAAAAACCCCTCCGGGGATTGGTATTTCATTCATTATCCCTGCGGAAGACCCTGTACATGGAAACATAGCCGGTTTTACGAGTTCTGTGGCACCAAAACGCTTATTGTACCCCGACGCATAGTCGGGTAGACACCTCAATCTGTAATGTACGAGGTTAAGGTGAAAATTTATCGACCCGTCAGAGAGATGGCATTCCAACCGCCTACTATGTGTTCAAAAAGTAAGGTGACACTTGAATTTAAGCAGCGCGTTCAAATGAATTTGAGTAATTGAGGTTGGTAGGACTATCTTTGACATCTGTGCCAAGTTTCACAACAATATATTCATTGTCAATAATGAGTCGCTAGAAGTGAATATTTCGATTTTTATGTCTAAATTTGTTGAGCAAACAATTTGCATCAAATTTTGTTTGCGGAATTAGTTTTCTGCTTCTGATTCGTTGAGGATGGTGCAGAAAGCCTTTGGTTATGAGGCATTGCCGAAAAAAGGTATAAGCGAGTGGTATAAACAGTTCCAAGTTCGAGAACGTGTCGAAAACGAAGAGGATCTCGAAGGACCATCAACTTCAACCGACGAAGTATGTAGATGAACCGACAAACAGCACCTTCGGCCCGAAGAGTCTTCGACTCCAACCCCGAGGGACTAAGTTATAGAGGACGGCGACATCTAAGGCGATGCACACAGATGGAAGGGGACCAACTGGGCGTGCGGCACTGGAAGCAGTTAGCAACATTTCGTGCCAGCTAGAGATGCTCGTTTGTTGAAGCCCAGGTTCACACGGGACTGTAGCGCCAACAAACTAAGTAGTCATTAGTGAATGGTAGCTGGATCAGTATCTATATTCTGATAATATTCTGATAGGCATTGAGATGCTGCTCTAACGAAGACCTGGGGCGCTTTTTTTCTGCCAAATGGCTGTTTTATAACAGCCAACTTGATTCCAGGTTGGAGTTAATTTGCTACATGGCCTTGATCAGGCACATTATTGCCTATGAATGTTCCACTTGGTTTAATATGAGTGCCAGCTTGATGGCAAGGAATTGGGTGTTTGAGAGACCAGGTCAAAAGACTTGTCCTGGATTACATAGAACACCAGAGTCCGTATACACGAAGTTTTATCCGAACGAAGCCATATGCAACAGAGTAGAGACTCTGCACATTCTGATAAAACACAATATTCTGATAAAACTGATTCGAGCTTACGTTACAAAAGCAATGATTCCGGTCAATAATTTGATCTCTGGAGCTAACCACAGGCCACAGCTTTCTCTCTCCAGATGCATTCCCCTATTTTGATCAATGTGGACTGATCCAAGATAGATTAGCTGTGCCGCTAATCTTTCATGTGGCTCGTAATTGTGAGTCGCGGTGATTCCTCTACGAGCCTGACGTCGTGCCCTGTGAGTCCAAGAGGCTCTGATTCAGCAGAACGCTTTCAGACCGTGACTGGAGTGACATTGTCCGGCAGCATCAACGCTTTTGGTAGCTGGGACGGACTCCAATGGTAACGTTTTAAATTAAGAAAGCTTCTTCTAGGCAGCAACTGCTGGCACCAGTGAAACACGTACAAAAATAATGGAGGAGATACCGATGGACATCGGTCTTAAATGCTTGCATGTTGTACTGAGGGCGGAATACTGAATTGCAAGACATGTTTTGCGAGAGAATTGTCAACAGAGCGGAATTCAACTGGCTATTTCTTCAGAGCATGTTTTGTTGAAAAGCGATACATCAGAGAAGGCAAGGAACATCTGCGATAATCTAGCTAATCTTATGGTTTGGTCACATTGAGGTCTCCCATCGGTTTTGTTGCGGGATTTTGAATTCCCTCTAGCAGGGGTGGCAAGAAGTCTTAGATGCATCGGACCAGACATGAGCGTTAAATTCTTATTTAGGACGAATGCATGCCTTATAGATTCGGGATCTGTATAAGAAGTCTATATTGATTGTACTGTCGTGAAAGAAAGAGTAGACTTGATCGGAGTGACTGACAAGAGGTCATTTATGAAAAAACCGGCCAAGTGCGAGACGGACTCGCGCACGAAGGGTTCCGTACTATTATGTATAAAAACGGCAAAAAAAGCATGTCTGTTGTATGGGAGCCCCATTTATACATATATTTATTATATTCTGTCAAAGTATTTGTTGTTAAAGCAGCAACAGAAATACATAATCAGTGACATTTTATTCTCACACCCTTAAATATGGGTGTTCCCCAAGGAGCAGTATTGGGCCCAATCCTTTTTCTAATTTATGTTAATTCGTTTTTCTTACAACCTTTTAAAGGCAAAATAGCTGCCTTTGCTGATGAAACATCTCTTTTCCACTCAAACACTAACTTAATTGATAGTTTTGTTAATAATGACCTAGATATGTTAAGGAGATTAATTATCATAAACTAATAATTAGCAACAAAACGAAGTACATGATATTTAATATCAATGGTACAGTTTTCAGAGACCTTCCCTTATATTATCATGCACCATTGTGTAATCGATTTGTTCTTGAAGATATAGTATTCAACAATCAAGAATGTTTGAAAATTGCTTCTTGATTAAACACGTGGACAGTTTTAAATATTTAGGTGTTATATTGGACCAACAACTTTGTTGGAAAGACCATTCAATATATTTGAAACAGGGGTTGGCCGTGGTGCAGTGGTTAACATCATCGACCGCCGATCGGAAGGTCTATAGTTCAAATTCGCTTCATAGCCAAGTAAAAGTAATTCCTAAACGGATGATAAAAAGTATGCAACGCAGTTGTGAATGGAAAGTGACCAGACGTACTGCCTGCAAGCATAACACTCACAGTATATGGTCAGCCGAAATTCATCCTCTGCGTATGCAATACTAAAGTGCTTGAAGGAATTACTACGGACTATAACCAACGCGGACTTTGGTCGGCTCTCGTCCTATCTAGGCCTAGGACAACCACCCCTGAGAGTAGTGAACGAACATCACCGACCCCAATCACTGCACTCCGTTCAGGTTGTGTGTGTCAACACATCATAAGAGAATATAAAAACTCTTGAACCTGCGCGAGTCTCTAAAAAAAAAAAAACAAAAAAAAAAGGTATCTAAATGGGGTTATAAGATAATTATTCCATCTCAGTATGCACTGCAATCTCTACCCGTTTTAAAATACTAAATGTATACTCGCACCGATATGGAACTAGCAAAAACATGTCCATGTCCGGAACTAAATGTATTATCGCACCGATATGGAACTAGCAAACCATGTCCATGTCCGGACCTGAATGCATACATACACATGTATGACATTCGTTCACGAAATGCGGTGCGGGCATTATATTCTTTCATTTCTTTTCTTCATTTCAGTTCACGTGTGCTGTACAGTGTACAGTACACCAACTGTTCGAGCTTTATCGCCACATCTCCATACTTTTGGGTTTCTTGAAAACTACGGGGTATAACTCATACCGTATGAGAAGCATGTTCGTTGCATTTATGTTTTTTTTTTTTTCGTTTTGTACATATGTGATTGATGAATAAGGGTTGAATGGAACTATGGAACTCATTTCGTTCAATTTGCGGAACGAGAGGACATGTGTCCGAGAGAGGACATAGTTTCGTGAACTATACATGTCCGGAACTACCCAACTCTACTTCGTAATGTACATATGTATGTATGTATGTATACTTATACATAGCGTACAGATGTGTGAGTGTATGCACGTATGTGATGCGTATGGACGTATGTACGTATCGGTTCGTATGTGTGCAAGATCGCTTGCTCCTCTTGCTCACTTGCTCCTCTCCACCTGCCGCGACGTCGTGCGAAAGGGATGCTAGGCCAGCTGCGAGGACTGGTCGTGAGCAATGGCGCCACGCGATTGCCCTCACGCCGACTTACCCGCAGCATGAATCGCGAATTTGCTACGAGACTCGCGAAATATCCCACGCAAAAGAAAAAAAAAATCACCGTAATCGTTTCCAATTCAATATGTCACAAATTTAATTTCCTTAACCTAACTTAATCTAGGTTTACAATTATTCCTTAAAACTACCCTACACCGTATGTCAATAAAAAAAGTCGAAATAAATAAAAAAAACATATGTAAAAAAAAACAAAAAAAAAAAGGAATTCACTGTCCAAAAAAGTAAACAAACCGCAGCTTGAGTATACGAACAGTCGAGTCGTACCGAAACTCCTCTGACCAACGACTTAGCCCGCATCACCAATCGCGACCAACAAATTTCTAATTTCAATACCTTATACAATGAACGTGATATCCGCGACCAACGTAGGCAATAGGACACACGGTACGGCCGCGTACCGGGAACTGCTTAAAACCGTACCGGAGTTCTTCCCCGAAGATCACTCTCCGAGTACTTCGCCGAAGATTTCTCTCCGAGTTCTTTGCCCACTCTCCCTCATGTGCTACTAGGAACACAAAAAAAAAAAAAAAATCCTGACCTTCTGCGGGTTGAACTCCACTCGTTCGCGTGTCAACCGCTGATTGTACCCTCGGGCTATCCGCTTTCTCTGAGTTTGCTTTCCCAAAATGGATGACTACAAGCCGTTCACAAATGGGAACTGACCGAAAGATGACAACGAAAACCTTTCGAAACAATTTATTATTGGCTGTTTGTAATTATGTATATGTATAATTAATTTTGCTCTGTTTTTAGTATTTGTCGTGGTAGCGGCAACAGAAATACATCATCTGTGAAAATTTCAACTGTCTAACTATCACGGTTCATGAGATACAGCCTGGTGACAGACGGACGGACGGACGGACGGACGGACGGACGGACGGACGGACAGCGAAGTCTTAGTAATAGGGTTCCGTTTTACCTTTGGGTACGGAACCCTAAAAAACGATCAGAAACTAAACTGTCGGTCATTGAGGAGTTTCTGGAATACAAGATACATACTTCAATAAGTGGCGATAAATCACCGCTGACATGACCTTGGAATAAAGGGACCGTAGTGTAATGGATAAGTGGTTGTAGAAGGAAGAAGAAAGGGCTCCTTTAAAGATTGATGAAATGAATTAGGTCCAGTTGGTGCAGCGTTTGCTCAGAGAGTAGGGTGCGCTTAGAACAGTGGTTTTCGCTGGAGGGATTTGCTTAGAAGAGGACATGGCCGCCATATTTTATTGTTAAAATCTATTTAGAGCAGTTTGTTGCTACTCAAATATCCCTCGAATGCCTACTCCTTTTTTCTAAGTCTTTTCAGAATCATCCAAAACGGGTAGAAGTTACACACGAAAATACCAAAGAAATGTATTCCTCACTCTATTATCCTCTTATCCTTGTTATCATTGTACTTTATCACTTACTGATCTTCTGTTTCAGATTCGAAAAAATGGGGACGAAAGCACTCATATTTAGTTGCGTCCTTTGGACCATTATCCTTCAACTCGACTTAACATCCGCTCAATTGTAAGTTCTTCCTTAACATATCTCAATCAGTTTAAGAAATTATGCAAACAATTCCAGAAATGACCTCATACCCAGCGCCTCATTAGTTAGCCAACCGCCCTCCGACGAACGTTTTAAAATCCCCCCGGAAACTCAAGACAACCGCTACGATCCTCTTATTTCCGAATATGTTTCGGAGAGTGTTATGCGATTCGCTCACGATCTTGCGATCGCTCTCGACAATGACGACTACCCAAATACCCAGATCTTCTCGCCTGTCAGCATAATGTCCTCCCTGTCACTCCTTCAAATGGGCGCTCATGGCAACACATACGCGCAGTTAAGTAAACTTTTTCACATTTTGGGCAATAACCCAACACAGGAATCATGGAAGCTTCACGAGGAGTTCGGTTGGTTGCTCGAGGACATGATGTCCAATCGAAACAGCGTGAAACGGCCACGAGGTGAATCTGAGTGGCGTAAAACCCCAGCCAATCCGAATGGCTTCGGAACGGGCGGCAAGAAAACACCTGACGAACATACGATTCGTGTAGCCAATGGACTCTTTGTCCAGGACGGATTCAGCCTTCGACCGGACTATCAACAAGCTGCACAATCGGTGTACAAGAGTGAGGTGACATCGTTGGATTTCAGGACCCGTAGCGACTATGCCAAACATTATATCAACAGTTGGGTTAACCAGAACACATTGGGTAAGATTCCGGCCATTATAACCGATGAGGTGCAGAGCGATACGAACATGATTATTGCAAGTGCGCTGTACTTCAAGGGATACTGGCAACAGCCATTCATCGGATCAGGAACATCAGAGTAAGTCATAGTATAGGGCTTTGCTTATAACAACTGACTTTATAGAAATGTTACACTTTCCAGCGCTGACTTTTTCCCAGACGGGCCCACAAGTCTGCCAGTCAGAGTCAAGCTAATGGGCACAGGTGGTGTCTTCCCCTACTATGACTCTCCGGAATACAGTAAGTGCATCATAACCACAACAGAATCTTTTAATAACGATTTGTTCTATTGACAGATTGTCGCATTATCGGCCTGCCATATAAGGGCAACCAGACTACCATGTACGTTATCCAGCCCAACGATTCAACGCGTCGCAGTGTAAACAATCTACAAAAAGCTCTCACCGGCGATAAGCTCAACTTCCTTATCTCTCGCATGGAACAAAAGACCGGCGTTGTCGCCTTCCCTAAATTCCACGTCACGACGACGCTCAATCTGAAGGCACCACTCATTCGCATGGGCATCAAGGACGTGTTTGAGAAAAGTGCCAGTGATCTCTCTGTTATAGCCGATGGAGGTCAATACCTGCAACAAGCAGCTGCAGCTTTTGCTCCTGCACTGTCGGCTGCTGCATCAATTCCACAGGCATCGGTACCCACCCCGCCGTTGACTGCAATTCAACACCTACAGCCCACTATCAAGGGCATGGCAGTTAATCGTGTCCAACAACATGCCCCACCAAGGTCAATCTATGATCGGTACAACGAGCCCGCTCTGATATTCACCCGTTTCGATGGTACTGTGAAGAACTCCACCGCGCCCATGCCAGAGAAACCGGAGCAAATGATATGGTCGCAACAAGGAGACCTAATGACCGGTGTCCCCTCATCTTCAACACGATCCAAACGCACCGTCACCTACAAAGTCGAAAGCGAATTCATGCGAAGCAACCTGCCACTCCGTCTCAAGGACCTTATTCTGAGTAAACGAATCACAAAATCGAATCCTGGCAAGAAACTGTCACGCAATCGTCGCCAGGCCCAACCCGATCCCGAGCTCAGTCTTCAGAATCTCGATAGACTACGTGTCGCGACGGGTCTACAACGACCACCACTCTACGCCGACGAGGTCCTGCACAAGATCGACTTTAATGTGAACGAGCAAGGAACCGAAGCAGCTGCAGCTACATTGACGTACCTTAGACGATCAGGACCTGATGTAGCCTTCAGGTGTGACAAGCCTTTCCTGCTACTCGTCCGACACGATCCGACCAAATTGCCATTGTTCTACGGCAAAGTTAACATCCCCCTGCCGTAAAAAGCCACGAGTGTGTAGGTAGTATTGTAAGTGGACGGAGGAGCTACAAATTTACCGTTATTTGATACTCTAGTTAACTATTTATGTATATGTGCTGCATTTATTCTCTATCCGTATATATGTATGTATGTTTAAGTCGGAGTCATGTAGATGACGCAAACACACGTCAAATAAAGAGAAGATCATTCAAGAAATTGTATGGCTTCAAGGATCTACGTGAGAGTAGACTTGATGGTGAGTTATTTAGAGGGAAACATGGCATATCCTCTCTGGACTTCCATCAGTACAATCACCACTAAGCTGCCTCTAGGACCACATGCCCAGTTGTTTGATTTTTCCTTAGATCAGTGGGAGACTCGCCTTGGCTTATTTGGACGTGACTTACTTAAATGGCGTAAAGCCGGTTCATCCAGTTGGGATGCAGTTTCTGTGAAGACTCGGGTTGATATTTCCAAAAGGAGCTGTAGTTCTTGGTTAAATCTTGAGCCCAAAGAAGCAGTGATTGGCAACAGCTATCTTACATCTAACCTAAACAATGTTGCTTTCATGTCGTTGTCGAACGAAACTTATACCCCTGCAGGCGCATTAAACACTTATTAGCTTCGATATAGCTATCCTTCAAATTTGAAGCAGATCAGGGATAGCATTACCGATGGTGCTTCGATAGCTTCGAGTCTTGAGAGTCATGAGAGACATGAACGACACCGGTTCGCATTTTGGTGGTCCCACTCGTCTCTATAATGAGCACAATGTTCACATCCGTAACGTGACTGTACAGCGTGGGTCTAAAGGTAAATGAGAGCGAAAATCAACATCTTGGCCAGAACATCACTGTTGGCAGCTATCAAGGTTCTCGCCTACCTTGGGTCACTAGTGACAAGTGCAAGCGACAAGTGTTAAGATTAGATGCATCACAGCTCTTACCATTGCTTTTTTGGACTCAAGAGACAATTGAGAAATGGAGCCCTTTCGGAAAACCTTAAGCATACTGGTCCACCTCTACGGTGCAAATACTTGGATCATATTGAAATCGGATGAGGAGGACCTAAGACGTTTAGAGAGAAGCCATTTTTGTTGACGAAGAATATAAAAGATGGCTAAACCACGAACTGTAGGGGCTTGATCAGACGTCCACGGATCCTACATTAGCTCTAAGCCCGAGGAACAAGGATGGCACACACAAGTCAAAAGTGACCTTGCTTGACTGGCCTTGACTGGCCGTGCGGCACTGAAAACAGCTGGCTAGAGATTGTGTTGATTTGAGAGGCTTGTTGGCTCAGGACCAAGGTCTCCCTTAAATTAGATTAGAGAAGTTTGCCTGACCACTCTACGCGAAAATCCTGAGTTCATAGCAGTGTACTTTTGTGCTTTTGAGTGGGCTAGCAGCGACTTTTTCTGCTTCAAGATAATCCCTACCTAAGTGGCGATGACGTGTAGGTACTGACGAGGCAGCTACAGTGGCACAGTATGTGCTCTGTTGTTTCTTCGTCTTCATTACACTTTCTGCAGGTGCCATCTTGTGTAATGCCCACGGTTTTAAGATGTTCGTTGACTGGGCAGTGTCCAGTGAGAAAGCCCGTGATTGTGTGAATCTGAATCCTAGAAAGCATGAGGAGTTGTTTCGTCCTGGTAAGGGAAGAGGTTGGTAAGAATATCTTGGTTTGCCTGCCACCTTCCGTTTGTAACCAGTAGTAGTTGGTCATGCTCCTCAACCATCTGTTTATGCAGCGATTGGTGGTGCTGATAGGTATGCCGCAGAATGGTCGTGGCGGAGCCTTTCTTTGCTAGTAGGTCTGCTTTTTCGTTTCCTATATGGCCGCTGTGCTCATGTATCCAAATTAGGTGAACTCCGTTTGTGTTAACTCCCTATACTCCATCCTAACCCTTTTGTTCGTTTTGGAGCCGTCTATGTACCAGACGTAGGATTCGCGATTCTAGCGGGGTCCATAATGTTCCCAGGTATATCGAGAGAGAATTGCGACCTTGAAGTTCTGGCCGAAGTTATATCTGGGGAGACAGTTGTCTATGTGAGATATTTTTAGGGTCACATGCCTGTTTAGTTCAGTGAGAATTTAGTCATTCTCGGAGATAAGCTTGTGGGCGAAGACCATGGCTTGTTTCTTCAGTTGGTGATGGGGAGGTGGTAGGTCCGTGATGACTTCTAGTACTGCTATGGGGGTTGTTCTCAGAGCCCGTTTGATGCAGATACAAGCTAGACTTTACAATATGTTGAGTTTGGCTTCTACTGATATTTGTTTGGTTTTGTGCCACCAGACGGGAACAGCGTATGTGGGAATTGGTCTGATGATGGCTGAATATAGCCAGCGAGATATTTTGGGATTGGCGCCCCAATTTTACCAGTGAGACTTTTGGTGGTCCATGGAGGGAACCTGGCTTTCTCAGAGGTCTTTGTAATGTGAGAGTTCCAAGGGGGCTTTTCGTCTAGTGTTACCCCTAGGTATATGACTTCTATTGAGAACTCCTTCACTTCACCAAAGAGAGTGGGCTTAATGAGTTTATAACTACTCCTTCTTTTGGTGAAGGCGACTAAAGTGCCTTTCTGGAGGTTGGCATTTCTTTTTGTCGGAGTCTTGTGCTATACTGGTTCATTGTATTCCAAACATGAACATATTTCCTCGTTTTTCGGAGAGGAAAACTTCAGTGAGCTTCAGTGATGTAGAGCTAAGATATTCGGCACACACCACGTCGACCCCAAGGGTGCGCCACCGTGCGCGAGCAAAGGCGGGACAGTCGCAGACAAAATGCTCGGCCGTGTCATTGTCCTCGTATAATGACCCGTAATGACTCCAACAAGTCTCTTGCAATCAATTCTCCTTAAGGACAGGAGGAACGCTGCGGATTTCTTGCAGATATGCGTCCTCGATAATCCATCTATGTATCTACGGTTATGTATTAAGCACCCAATTATTGATATAGGAATTTACCGTGAACGCATGTAGACCTAGAGAAGGTTAAGGTCCTGAGAAACTTTCCTCTGAGCCCATTCTAGCGAGTTCATCAGAGATCTCATTTCCTGGCATGCCAGAGTGACCTGGAACCCATACAATCCTTAGTGAATTTAGCCTACCGGCTCAGTTCAAGAAAGTATTGAGTGCATACACTAATTTGGAGTGGTTGAAGGGTTGGACACAGCTTTGAGTGCAGCTTGGATGTCACTGCAGACGCACATGCTTTTTCCCCTCCACTTGTGCTTCAAAACCTAGTGCCATTGGGATTGCGTTTGTCTCTGTCTGAAAAAACGAGAAGTTTTTGCTAACGAGAAGTGTTGCAGCGCAACACCGGCGGACGTCTTGGTCAGAATGTCACCTTCGGCAGCTATTTTTTTGAAGTAGTCAAGGACTTAGTCTACCTTGGGTTGATAGTGACAAGCAGCAACGACACCAACGCTGAGATAAAACGCAGAATAACTCTTGCCAACCGCTGCTTCTTTGGGCTCAATATGCAACTGAGTAGTAGAGCCCTCTCTCGAAAAACTAAGGTATCGCTATACAAAACCTTAATCGTGCCGGTCCTCCTCTATGACGCTGAGGCTTAGACGTTATCAAAAGCGGATGAAGAGGCTCTTCGACGTTTCGAGAGAAAAATTCTGTGTGCAATCTTTGGTCTCGTTTGTGTAAACGTAGAGTGGAGGAGAAGATTAGACCAAGAACTGTACGGGCTGTACAGCAACATTGGCCGAGCTAGACCTCTACGGATCCAACGTCTAAGATGGCTGGGCCATGTAGAGCGAATGGACAACACCGATCGGGCCCGAAGAGTCTTTGACTCCAACCCCGAGAGACGACGCAGCAGAGGAAGACCGCATCTAAGGTGGCGCGCGAAGGTGGAAAGAGACCTCAACCAACTGGGTGTGCGGCACTGAAAGCAGCTGGCCAAAGATGGTGCCGGCTGGAGAGACTTGTTGGTTGAGGCCTTGGTTCACCCGGAACTGTAGCGCCATCTAAGTAAGTAAGTAAGCCTTGGACATAGAAGCCATTGTTTTTGAGTATAATAATCGGTTCATTGACAACGATGGATCATAGGAGGGGTAGCTTTTCGCAGCTTTCACACTGTGGTGTTATCTACTCCTGTGCTAAGGATGCAGCGTTGTATTTAGGCGTAATCGGTATTTTCGAAGACACCCTCATCGTCAAGAAAGCTGAGCGATTTATTGATCCGAGCTGTTAGCTCCTGAAGAGCATGCTTTGTTGATTTCCCAGGCTGGTAGGCATATTGGTTACTGCGAAGAAGGGAACTTTTCTATCTATCCAGTGTAGTGAAGGTAAGGTTTGTCGGTCGGTAAGATTTGGACAAGTCCGTAGGCCTACGGCCTGCTTTTTACTGTCACCACTTTCCAGTTTGTCGGTATATATCCCCATGCGTAGCTGGTTCTGAAGTTGTTAAGTAGCATAGGGTCGATTGGTGCACTTCCTTTCTGAAGAAGGGCTGGGAAAATAGCGTGCTCTCATGGAGATTTAAATGGGTCCCCTCATGAAATGTTGCTCGCGCTCTCTTCCATTCCTCCCTGTTGGGTCTGGTTGCCCTGATCTGTGCAGGTGTAATAGAGGGCTTGTAAGGAATAATGCTAGAGTCTGGGATGTGCGTACTGTTTAGAGTTTGTAATGTTTCTGGACCCTTTTCCCAGAAGGTGCCATCTTCTTTTTTCAACAGTCCAATTCGATTAGTGTGTTCCTTGACGAGGACTCTGTGGATGCGAGCGCTGCTTTGAATGTCTGAAAGACTGTTGCAGAACTTTTCCCATGAGTCTCTTTTAGGCCTTCTAATCTCTTGATTGTAGTTGGTCAGTAAAGCGCGGTACAATATCGATTGAACAGCTTCCCGGTCAATGCTCTTAGCTTGGAGAGTTTGCTATTCTACCATGAAATGGTGCGATGGCCTACCTTAACCATTTCTGGACAAGCGTTTTGGTAGGCAGATAGGATTGTAGCATTAAGGCTGTCACAGCTAAGTTCGAGGTCTATGTCTCTGATCCTATTAGGACACTTTCCGATCGATTGTGCGTGTTCTAGGCTATAGGTGTCCCAGTCCGTTGTTCTCGGTTGTCTGTATGTTTTAGACATTTTCCTCCTGCTTGGATGTCGATGCTTCTGAGGAGACATGCCAGTTTAGAAAGGAGATGCCTGTGAATGGGGTGGTTAGGGGAAGATATAGAACTTCTTCTCTAATTCTGTTCATGAAGGTCTGGCTATTTCCACGAGTTAGAATATCTAGGTTGTTTTTAAAGATAAATTCTCAAAGGTACTTCCCCATGCTATGTGGTGGGCGTTGGCATCACAGCATATAATAGTTTGTCGGTCTCTTCTTCCACAGTAGTCAAGGGGATCTTGCAGTGGTGATAAGTTGAGATCGGTGGAGTCGCGCGCAAAGTAGGCTGAGTAAATTACAGCATCTAACCCAGCTTCCGCAGTGGAAAGCTGGATAATGGCAGCTGCCAAGCCCTTATCTGTGTGCTCCGAAATAGGAATAACTTTGATAGTCCTTGATAGTCACCTGATAAGCATTTGATCTGGTCCTTGACCGTGTATGGTATGGCCCCTGGATAAAGGCTACACCGAAGAGCTCCTTGTTAAATCTATGGCTTAGTACCGCCGAAGGGGCCGTCGCATGCTGTAGAGTAGCTTGGATGCACCTTAGTCCTAACATGATTGGGTCTTTTGGGTGTTGACAAGACTGCCAGTATCAGTGTTTGGTACAACCATAGGGCTGACCCGTCAAGTCTTAGTTGTCCGAGACAATTCCTCAGACGACTTTGAGCTTTGGGGTTCTTTAGTTGTCTCTATAGTTGACCTACTAATTTCAGATTCATTTGTTGTGGCTGCCTGGTTGGGCTTTTGCGCGCCAAGTTGCCCAATCTTCTTTCTGGACATGGCGGGTTTAATTTGGGCAACGCACTCCGGACGAGTCCACGATAACACTCGCCTCTTTGGCAATTCCTTTTGGGAGAAGTTAAGAAATAGTTCTACCTTTGCCTTAAGATGACGTCCTTGGATGCCTCGTTTATGGCAAAGGTGACTTGGTCCCCACCGCTTTTTTCCTATGGGATCCTGATGCGTGTAAGGAAGGTGTCCTCGGTCAGATCGACGGCTTCAGGGACGAATGTTGCTGAGGTGTATAGCTTGGGAATATCATTGCCCTAAGTTACGCGTAGGTCTGCGTTCTTCCAGGGCTTCATTTTTCCTACCGACGACATGAGCCAATTTTTAGTTTCTGTGTCGTGACAGGTGATTGATAGCCATCCATCTCTGGCTGAGGTGGCCTCGAATCTAAGGGCAAGACACACTGTCGATACTCTGCGGAATTTCGGTCCATTAATGGACTAGTGCTCGTTTTAAGGTTTAGACGCGTTACTCTCCAAAATGTCCCATAATGGGATGCTCATCGGCTTGAGGTCGAGAGGTCAAGGGCCAGTCTGCTGATGTCATGACTTTTTTTCGAAGTCAAGCCTGAGTTGTTCTAGCCCTGTGACCGGGTGCAGAGTCCTGCCAGAAAGACCAATAAGTATTTGTTTAAATGTCTGGCTGTCCATTGTTTTAACTCCGACGGAGTGCGCCCAGGTTTGAATGACGAGATGCTCACAATTGATAGCAGAGCGTTCAGGCAATTAAACTCGAACGAATTTTTGCAATGAACACCTTGTCATCAGTGAATAGGAAATTGTTTTATTCGCCGCGAACGAGCGGCTGCGTTAACATTTTGATTCTTCGGAGCTGCATTCCTTTCTAGACCTTTTGTACTTCGCAAGGCCCGACCATCAGCTTATTCCGTAAAACACCATGCAAGCGGCTGACACACCTAACTCTTTTGCCATTGCGTTTCCCTTATAAAGTGGATTTCGCGTCCAAGACTTTCTAAAACTTGGTGAACCGAATTCACTGGTTTCTTTAAGTCACGGATCACGCCAAACTCATAGGGAATGAGAATTGGCTCAAAGAAAGGCTTCATAGCCTGAGCCCGTTTTAGCATTGCCTGCATCCTTGGACGAAGAAACTCTCCAGGCTGTAGATTGAGAGAACGTATAGGTCCTGATATCAGCATTAAATCCGTAACTTTCTGCTTATCCCTAACAGGAGTTAATTGCAAAAGACTTACAGGCGTCGCTATGGGTCACTAGACTTTAGCCAGACACCTCAACTTGTTTGGCATTAGTGTAACGTCATTTGTTCTGTTATTGTACTGCCTTTGTCCTTATCAGGTGACCAGTAAATACGTCTGAGGGCTACATCAGATAGTAGCAGCCCCCGATAGTAATAGCTTTCAATTAAAGGTTCATGCAGCGATGGGGACAGCTTCCGTGTTTCCGCGGATAGTTACGTCATGCAGAGCTTGGAAAATCCCATTTTCTGCTAAGTAAATCTAAAACTCGACAGAAATACACAAACACGCTAATTATCACCAAGCTTTAATGATACCTAGTCAATCTAAACCAATTTCTTCACATTGTCCATCGCACGGCCACAATGACCTCATCACTTCTCCACACTTCGATCGGACTGACTCAATGCCGCCTCGCCCTGATCCAACACCTTAATAAACTCATCCAACTTCTTCGTGTTCATCTGAAAATGCAACGAACTCCTGTCGCCAGTCGGGTCCAGACAATTGAAGGTCACCGTAGTCAATTGACGCCTCTGCGTCAGCAGGCTGCTATCGCCAACAATGAATCGAACATCCCAGTCGAATGATTCCACCAATTTGTCTTGCCGTGAATTGTGTTCCCGTAGAAGATACTCGACTATCTCTGGTTGCCGAGCCTTAAAAACCTCCACAATGGACTGCTGCAGATCCGGATTCATATGGGCGAAATTAGAGAGTAACTCAGTCTCGGCGATTGCTTTGAGGCAGTAGCACTTGTAAGCGTAAGCGATTGTTTGTAGCGCCGAGTGGAAATCATCGGGATCGGAAAAACCATACTTGTGGGAGGATTTGTTTATGGTCGATATGTCGTCGCAGTTTCCAATCAAATAATCAATGGACAAGTGAAGGATCTGGAAGGTACAGGGGAAACGAATCGAATATTGATACTGGCAAGAGGCAGAACAATTCTTACTTCGATCAGGATTTCCTTGTTGTCGATATTTAACAGAAATTCGTGCATTTTGCGAACTTCTTGCCTTTGAATTGTAAACAAATTTCCAATTGCTCACTTGACAGCTAAGAACTGTCAGTAATTGGCAAGCGGTCACAGATGTTAGTGACAGTCTTGTGGAATTTGTGTATTGTGGATTCAGTTGGTACAGTCGAAACGAAATCTTTGAAAAGATTTTCGATTAAAACCAATTTTTTATTATTTCTTACTTTTTTACTTGATAAGACAAGTACCCCGGATTGGGGTTCGACCACTAGATAGCGATAGACTGCAACTACAACACACACTTAATTATTCCACCTCAGATCAGTTATCAGAAAACCTTTTACACACTACAGTTTATTGCTCACACACACGTTTATTACACACTTTGCCTCTACAGCTCACTTGGTGGCTTGACTACTTTTAGACTGTATACCGACTGACCACTCATTACTGAATCTCGAAACCTGAATGCTCCCGCTTGGTCCAATCTCTCGAATGCTCGCCGTCAGACGTTCCCCTTCAGAAGTATCTAGAATGCTCTGGAATTGACATTCAGCAGTATGCCGCTGAAAGTTGCCACCAGATTCTTCAGAACATTCCACACTTTGACAGCGAAATTCGAAAATAACCTTGTGTTTACAACAATACAGAACAAATTTTCGCTATTACGTCGTCGCCAAAGTTAGTTAGTCCCATCCCCCACTTCCTTGTGGTTCCATCTGGAGGTTGCCTCTGGAAATTACAGACGGAAAGAGCGAAAGGGGAGTTTCCTGCGTCAGAAAACAGGCTTAGTCGGTAGAGCTAAGCCTAGTAAGGCGTAATTGTAGAAAAAAAAACTTCAAACTCAGAGACAAGCCTCAGATTTAACAGACGGACTAAATGTGAACGAACCCCGCAAACGCATAAAAGGACAGAGTATGAGTTCCGCACCGAGAATGTTAGGTCCCTAGGTGGTCCCTGGGTGGCCGTGATGCAGTGGCATACATCACCGACCGTCGAGCGGAAGGTCTGTAGTTCAAATCTGTTCCATAGCCAAGAAAAAACAATTGCTATACGGAAAAATGATTATGCAACACAGCTGTTGTGAATAACACTTACAGTCACTTTGAATTCATACTCTGTGTGTGCAATTCTAATACACCATAAGTGCTGAGAACTACAACCAACGTGAAAATTCGGTCGGTTTTTCACCTCCTATCTAGGACAACCACCCCTGAAGAGTAGTGAACGAACATCTACTACCCAAACCACTGCACTCCGTTCAGGTTGTGTGATAAACATTACTTACTTACATAGGTGGCACAACAGTCCGTGGTGAACCAGGGCCTCAACCAACAAGCGTCTCCAGCTGGCACGGTCTTTGGCCAGCTGTTTCCAGAGCCGCACGCACCGATGGTTAAGGTCCCCTTCCACCTGCGTGCGCCACCGTAGGTGCGGCCGTCCTCTGCCGCGCCTTCCTTGCGGGGTGGATTCAAAGACTCTTCGGGTCGGATCTGTATTTTCCATGCGCTCTACATGGCGCCCTCTATGTCTAGGAAGGCTGTTAGAGTATATTCTTTGAGATGGATTGATCTTTCGATTTTCCTCACTAATGTGTGAAGAGCTGTTTCGACCGATCTACCTTTACAGTAGGCGTGCTGTGCCTTAGAAATTAGGGAGGGATCCAAGCTGGAGAATAAACAACGCCTATTTGGATTTGTTGATCGAGGCGGACTTAGACAAGCAGACCCAAGCTGCCGGCATGTGAGCGAACGTCTTATAGCAATCCTCATCAAAGCTATCTAAATGCGTTCACGCCCCCACAGAAGAAAAAGACAACAGAGTCAAAGATGACTTCTATGATCTCCTAGATAGAACATATGCTCAATGTCTCAGCTATGATACCAAGATTATTCTAGGAGACTCAAACGAGAAGCAGGGTAAAGAGGACATCTTTGAATGAGTCGTAAGAAGCACAGCCTACACGACACCATATCCGCAAACTGACTCAGGCTAATATACTTTGTGACTGGGCGTTATCTCCTAGTAGCTAGCACACGACTCCCTCATATCGATATCCATAAGAGGACCTGGTGGTCTCCTCATCAATTATCCGTTAACCAAAATGACCATATTGCGATCGACGACAGACACTCCTCCAGGACCTTGGATGTCCGAACCATCCGAGGAGCCATTATTGACTCGGATCACTATCTCGTTGAAGCCATGGTACGAATGCGGATATCGCGAACCCTGCGGAGTCGTCGGGACGTCGGGAAACAGCAATTGCAAAAGAGTTTGCCAGGTACTTCGCCGATCGTGTTTCCCTCAAGCTCTCTCAACAACAATTGAGACGTTGCTAAAGTGCAATGAGGGATTCTGCCTCTGATGTATTGGGTTTCCAGCCACCACCTAAGAGAAACCCTTGGTTTGATGACGAGTGCAGACACGATGGAGAGATGTTATCGCAGGAACGACGTTCGAACACTTTGCCAAAGAGTCAAACGAACATGTCAAGATTATAAAGCCAGAGCGAAAGGCCGCAGGGATGAACACGGACACCTCGTAGTTGAATCACAGTCAATGCCGACAATATAGAAAGACTGTATCTGCGAAGAGAGAATTCCGTCCACCCGACTTAGACGGCCTACCTGCTGAGCTATTTAAATCAGCTGGAGATGAGTTGATGGGGGCACCAAGTCATCTGTAAGATATGGTCGTCGGAGGAAAGCGTGTCCGATGAATGGAATCTCAGCATCGTTTGCCCTGTCCACAAGAAAGGAGACCCCTATAACTTCCCCAACTATAGGAGAATAGCTCTCCCTGAACGTCAGGTATAAGATCATCTCTGCCGTGCTATGTGAATGCCTGAAACCGTTAGTGGACAATATGATAGGTTCCTATCAATGTGTTTTTAGGCCAGGAAAATTCACGATACACTCCGTTAGCCATTCGCTGCTTCTCAATAAGCTTGAAATGTTCGAAAGAGCTGAAATTGGCAATTCGTTATGCAAATAAAATGTATTTCGGGTGTACCGCAAGGTAGTCATTTAGGGCCTAAATGTTAATAACAATTGACTGTACTGCCAGGCAGTACAGGGAAAAATGTGAAGGAGCTTCAGTGATATAGAGCTAAGAAATTGGGCACAAGCCACGTCGGGCCCAAGCTTGCGATGTGTGAGCACAGGCGGGACAGGTGCAGAGAAAGTGTTTTGCTGTGTCATCCTTTTGACAACACGTAGCACAGGTAGGCGTTTCACTGATGCTGAACATGCAGAGATGCTTGGTAAAAGTGTAATTGCCCGTAATAACTCCTACAAGTCTTCTGCAGTCGCTTCTTCTTAAAGGTAGGAAGAAAGTTGCGGATATTTTTGCAGACACCAGAGGCTTACGCATTTAGTCATTCTGCATCCTTAATATTTCCTCCATCTACGATTGTGTGATGTATTGACCGTGGAAGCCGGTAGACCAAAGGCGGGTTCAGGTCCTGAGAAACTCTCTTCTAAGCCCAAATCTGGTGAGTTCATAAGATATCTCATTTCCTAGGATCCCAAAATGGTCTGGAACCCAAATAAGCCTTAGTAAGTTTAGTTTACCGACTTTGTCCAAAAAGGACTTAAGTTCGTGAACTAATTTAGAGTTGATTAAAAGAGTCGGACACAGCTTTGGGTGCAGCTTGGCTGCCCCTGCAAGCGCGTAGGTTTTTACCATTCCACCTAGGCTTCGCAACATAGTGCATGGCCGTCAGGATTGCGTATATCTCTGACTGAAAGGTAGACTAACGAAAAGTGCAGTCGGACGTTTTCGCATTCAAAGAAAACCCCAGCGCCGGACCCCAGCCATGACTTGGTACCATCTGTGAAAATGCGAAGACAATCCTTTCCAGATTCAGTATATGGCCAGAGTCCATCCTGACGCCATAAAGGGTTGTAGCGTAATAGGATGACATGTGTCATTGCGTCAGAGGGCATATCCATGAGATATGGGTCGTAATACATTTCCCGCACAAGGGCACTGTCATTCCAATGCGAGTTGTACCAAAAGCCATTTCTCTTGAGACGAGACACGGCTTTTAGTGCGCACCTTGTGATAAATATGTCAAGGGGTGGAAGGTTCAGCTAAGACAAACCGTTTTTTGGAGTTTGGCGGAAGAGGCTACGGCGTGTTTGAGTGTAAGCTTTTTCCACCAGACAATCGATGCATATCAAATGATCGGTCTTGCCATATAGATCCAGAGGACCTTTGCCGGTGATAAGTCCCATGTTTTGCCAAGGGCAACTTTGCATTGCTAGAACGCTGACAGTACTTTGGTGGTTTTTGACTGAACATGCTTTGACCAAAGAAGCTTGCTGTCTAAGATAACTTCCAGGTACTTAGCTTCCTTGGGTATTGGGATGCCAGTATTTTTCCTCCTTCTCGCTAAGAGAATGACGTCAGTCTTGAGAGGATTAATTGATAGCATATTTCTCGTGCTCCACTTATCGATCACATTTAGCGCCATCTGCGCTTTGAGACAGACAGTCGCTAAACATGAGTCGACAAGGAGAACGGCGACATCATTCCATAGGTTCGAGAGATATTGAGAACATTGAGCAGAGGCAGGATGCCACCTTGGGGGTAGCCCCTGTTGAAGCCAGATTTGACACAATATCCGAGACCTGCATCAGCGATCAATGTCATGTGCACGAGCATTGCTTTAATCCACAAAGCCAGTGCTTCATCTACGCCATGTCTTCTAGCAGCGTTACATATGGTGTTTAAAGTTGCGTTATCAAAAGCTTCACTGTGTCCTTTCGTGTACGCTTTTTGTCCTCCCAACTAGGCTTTGAAACGCAGTCTCGCAGGATTTTCCGCACTGATAAGGATGTTGCATAAAGCATTCGAAGGGCAACTTTGCGCCCGTACAGCTCTACTATTCTCTCTATGTTTTTCAGCAAGAAGGAAGTTCGGCTCATTGGTCTAAAACTCTTGACGAGTGGGTAATCCTCTTTCCCCATTTTGGGAATAAGGGCTACTTTCACTGTGCGCCATGGAATAGGTATATAGGCAGGTGCCAGACTAGCAGTAAGAATTATTTTCAAAGTAGGAAGCAGCTGTCTTATACCTTTTTGTAGCATAACAGGGCCTATCCCGTCGGTCCCTGGTGACTTAAAGCCATTAAAGGATTGTAACACGCAGTCGTGGTCGATATTTACATGAAATAGTCTTTGAAAAATAAATGGCAGACAACGATTTATCAACCCAAGTAACATTTTGTACACTTTTGCAATTTTTCTGTGACTTTTTAGACAATTAAAAACCAAACGCTTAAGCAGAATGGTATGAAACAGGGGACGGAGCGACATGTCCTTCGTGTAGAAGAAACCAAAGTAATTTATTTAAAAACACAAACGTCGTTTCCTTTATTTGCAGTCTTTTGATCATACCTTTATTAAATAAATAAGTTCCAACGAGCGTCTGTCTGTTAAGTTTTAGCAAAGTATTTCAAAGCATACTCCAACGGACTATGTGGACAGGAGACCATAAAACGCCGCTTACAGTCCACATTTTCCTCCATGGCAATCTGAGTGAATTCGTCATCTACAATGTCGTGATCCGTAGGGACTCTGTAAGAAGCACATGCATTATGAAAACATTCTTGGTAATTCTTGCAGGCAAACTTACGTGAAGATTATTCGAGCTACATCGTTGATAAGTGACACTCCTTCTGGCAATAGGGATCGTTTCATTTCGCAAATCGCACGCATTACACATTTTCGTAGACTCCGTCCCAACCTGAAGATGAATAAAAGCATTCAGGTGTTCAGAGAAGAATTAGAGAGGAGTTTAGTGATTATTACATTCTGCCGACTTTGTCGATATACTCGTAGAGGTCTTTGCGTTCACGGTATTCCCGATGATGATACCAAGCTGGGACTTGCCCATTAGAGGTATAGGTCTTCGCCTGGTAGCGTGGTGGTGATACTTTGTAGTGTCTTCTCTCGGCGGGTTGATAGCTTGATTCTCTGTGACTGCTACCGCTATAGCTATTAGTGTTGTAGTATGGACGCCTAGAGAAGAAAGGATGACTAGTTATTTCTAAAATAAAATAACAATCATTCGCCGCGTGAGAAACCTCCAAAAATCAGGATAAAAGCCGATCGTAGGCAACGAAGTCTTGCAATATTTAAACTGACAATTAGAAGATTATTGCCCAGGGTTTCCTATAAACCATACACAATGCCTACGGACAAATCACAGTTACGATTGGTGCCCCTAATTGACATGTATCTTTATGAACCGGTTTCGTTCAGCACCTTTTCGCCCAATCTGACATTCCCACAGCACTAAATACCTATGACATCTGAACAACGTTGACAGCTAGAACAAACAACGGGATGCGCGGACGATCGCGCACAAATGAATTCAATAAATCGTGCCAATTATCATCTGACAACAGTAAATAGAACATAACCTGTCGAGGTGAAAGAACCCCATCCGTGGGCCGAATCAATTCAGTTGTAAAGTATAATAGTAATAGATAGATACTGGCGGCGATGATCATTGCTAGTCCCAAATGCAAATAGAAGAAAAGACACTTTGCTACAATCGGCCAATTAGCACCAGTAGTGACAGTGACAGTAGTTACTGCTATATTCAACTCTCAGCCTAGCAGATATTTCACCCATTCGTCACCTGTGATTGCCTTCGTTCATCCGCCGGTTCAAGTTCCACTTGTCATTTCCGTACCATGCCTGCTGCTTCATGATTTGTCGATAAGGCATTTGACATCCTTTCCAACCAGGCTCGTTATGTGGCTGCCTGTAGTACTGATCCAATGGAATAGCACTTGCTTTCACAACACCACATTTTTTAACGTTTCATCTTCTACAACGTCCTTATCGCGCCAACTTAAGCCAGTATGTATAGCCTTTACGAATTCGTTTATTGGCCTGCGCCAGCCGTCGACCGCTACTGGGACTTCGTAGGTAGGTAGGTAGGTAGGTGCGTAGCCTTCCCAGAATAGAGAAGGATACACATAGGCCAGAGAGACCCGTTGTGCGGCTACGAGGGGGTTTATCTTCCTATTCACTTAGTTACGAAGGTCAGATATCCCTACTCGTTCCTTGTCTGGCGAGTGTGTCGGCTGTCTCGTTTCCTGGGATGTCGCTGTGTCCTGGTACTGTTCGGCCATCTCGTCAAGAGATAGGACTCCAGCGACTTTAAGGCTGCTTAACTATCGTGACTATCGTGAGAATACGGATATCCGTAGTAGATATCACGTTCCACTTCAGCCAAGACAAGGCTTCCGTTATTGCCAATAGCTCGGCCTGGAAGACGCTCCAGTGATCTGGTAATTCTAGAGCTTTGTTCAGCTTCAGTTGTTTGTCGAATACTTCACTCCCTATCCCGTCTTAGGTTTTTGACCCGTCAGTGTAAAAATCCACGCAGTTCCTGCGGAGTTGCTTTTGGCGGGTCCAGTTTTGTCTGTCCGGGTAGATTGTCGTAAAGTTCTTCTCCAAGACTGTGGTGGGTTCTATGTGGTCCAAGTTTTCTGCCATGATTATCCTGTTGTTCAGGATGGAAGAGTGGCCAGTGACATAGCTCGTCTATTTTGAGTTTGCTCTTAGTCTTATAGCCGTGTGTGTGGCAATTTGCTTGCCGAAAATATCGAGTGGTGTAAGGTGGAGTATCATGTTGAGCGCAGCCGTTGGGGTGGACCTAAGGGCCTCGGTGATGCACATACTGTTTTGTGTTTTTTTTATTGAAAGTCACACATTAATTCAGTAATAATATTTATTGGAACCAAAACTGTCCTTACACTTTTGCTGTCTACGTACAAGTGACCTGATCTTTATCTGCCAACAGTCAGCCGATGAGAAGCTGCTACAGCTAACTGTATATATGTACATATAAGTAAGATGGAACTTACACTACACAATTATACTTTATACAACACATTACCCCCGCGACTCTTTTAGTGGAACATGCGGACCACTGCAAATGTATGTATGTATGTGCTTCAACAGATAGCAGAAGGCTAGAACACCAAAAACAAAAGAACAAAAATGTGGCCTAAGTGCGACCCGCAAAGCCCACACGACTAACTTCCCAGTGGGAAAAATTAAAACACCCATTCAATTCCATGTTTTTTTTATTTTTAACCCCCGACGCGAAAAGTAGGTCATAAGTTTGAGATGTCGGTGTGTCTGTCTGTGGCATCGTATCTCCTGAACGAATGGACCGACTATGATGCCTTTTGTTTTTTTTTAAACTAACTTGATCGAAATGGTTCTTAACTACTATTTGTGAAGATCTGCTAAGGTGTTACAAGGTCATTAGCTCGTTTTGTTAGCTGCGGTAGGATTCTTAGACGAATAATGGGTAATGTATCGGTTCTCGTCCGATCACCGCAATCAACCAGCATCGGGCGTGGTCAGTATATAGATGGGGGACCGCTTTGGAACACCGCGTGTTGCTCTCTTTTTTTTTGCCTATTTTATAGTTATTTAATTTCTAATAAAAAACAAGTTGCATAATTACGCATGGTATGAACCCGGTCCCATGTCAATATCATCATCTCGATATAATCAAGACGAAAATTCCGCACGCACATACGCACATACACACTTACATGGAGATATGTATGTCAAAATTTGGAATTCGCAAAATTAGCAATAACTTCTCACTGGTAAGTTAAAAAAGTGCTATTAGAAAGGACTACGATGCAAGCTGGAGTATACTATGATGGACAGAATATCTGCTCGAAAACGCTGGCTACAATCTAAAAAATGTTGACGCATTGGTTGAGTGGATAGTTCAAGTGCTATATTTCCCTTTTATAAAGGTCTGGACTTGCATGCATCTTTTTCAGCTTAAAGCATGGTTACTTGGCTAGACAGTCAGTGAACTAATTAGAGTAATTACAAAATTCCGAATAAAAAGGGGATATTGGAAAAACCTTTTTTGTTGTCTTTTACCTTTACCTTTACCTTAAAAAAAAAAAAAAGCTGGATACTGAATGTTCTTTAAGCTCGTCTTATCTTAAAGATATACTGAAAACTAATTGATTCACTATCCGTCATATAAGGACCTTTAACCTTCCTTTCAACAAATTCAAAACTAATACTCACTTAAACCTCGAATCATTGTCCGAGTGGTAGTCAAAATTAGCACTTTTCCGACTACTATTGACGATTGGCATTTTACTATATTCGCTCAACGAAATCGCACTAGCATTTATGCGACCAAGACTCTCCGACACTTTATCGTCATTTTCAACACTTTCGTCCTTTCGGTCTTGGGGTCGTATCGATTTGAAAAAATCAAAGAATGGCTTACGCCATCCATCAACATGGGCTGGGAGGTCAAAGGCTAAATCGATTTCATTCGACATAAGTACAGGACGAGGATATGCGGCGATTATTTGCTTAGAAACCACCATAGTCAAGATCAACGTCGATCCCGGATTAAAGGCGAAAAAACGTTTCTTCCGAACAACGATGCTCCGATGGAAACCATGATACACCGATATATTTGTCACATGAAACGTCTTTAGTTCGTTTGAATATGGCGACGTTACTGAGTAGGGTGAGCACCAAATGTTTGTGGCTTGTAACGAGATTAATACTAACGAAAGTAAATGCATTCTATCTTTATCTATAAAATTACGGGTGCACTGCACTAGACTCACAGATACGTGGTATATTTTAATTATATTCAATGACAAAGGTGCCGAATCGACTCGAACAACACAAAAGACGCACACTCGGTTTCAGAATTATTTCCTTTCTGCCAGAGTGTGGTGTTGTTTTCTTCGAGCTTCAGATCCATTGTTTGTTTCTTGGAATTCTGTGTTAAGTGTTGATAATTGGAATCACATACTGATATGATGAGCTTAATGATATTCACTTCTAAATAGAAAGAACATAACATAGTTATCGCTTTTCGTGTATGACAAAATTCAATTAGATAAGTCAGTCAGGGCTATGGGCTATGGTCTAGCAAACCATAACCGTAGAACCACTAATTGCTCAGAAACAAAAAACAGCCTCGGATAATAAAACGGAACGGATCTATGTTGACGACCCTATTAGAAAACAAAAAACAAACAAGGACCTTCGGTTCTGTACGTGGAATGTTAGGTCCCTAAACAGACCACGTGCGGCCGAACAACTTGCGGACGCCCTAGACCGCTATAAAGCGGACATAACCGCCGTCCAGGAAATGCGATGGAATGGACCGGGTAAAAAGCGGATGAAAAACTGCGACATTTACTACGGTGACTGCTATAGGGAGAGAGGACAGAGACTATTTGGATGCGGATTTGTTGTTAAAGGTGGACTAAGACATAAAGTCCTAAGTTTCCAGTATGTGAGTGAACGCCTCATAACGATCCGCATCAAGGTAAACTTTTGTAACAAGAGCCTCATATGCGTCCATGCCCCCACGGAAGACAAGGATGATTCTATCAAAGATGATTTCTTTTATCTCCTTGACAGAACATATACCAAATGCCCCAGCTATGATACCAAAATCATACTAGGAGATTATACCGCTAAGCTGGGTCATCGGCAAACACAGCCTACATGACACCACATCCGATAACGGACACAGGCTGATCGACCTTGCCAAGGGGCGAAATCTTCTTGTAGCCAGCCTTTGCCAACCGCGTCTCCCTTAAGCTCTCCGATACACCTCAATCCTCCACTCAGCCAGTAGGGCAACAATGGAGCCTGTGCAAACAAGCCCTGAAGAGCACAGCAACGGAAGTGCTGGGCCTTAAAGCTCCACCACGACGGAACACCTGGTTCGATGACCAGTGTAGAAGGATTCATGCGGAAAAGCAGGAGGCATCTAAAGCCTCACTACACAAAAAAACAAGAGCGGCTCGTGAGCTCTACGAGCTTAAAAGAAGGGAGGAACATAAGCTTCCCGAGAGAAAAAAGAAAGAGCACGAGAAGCGGGCGATTGAAAACTTGGAGAGGTGCTATTGCAGGCACGACGTTCGAAGATTTCATCAGCGGATAAAACGAATGTGTCTAGGCTATAAAGCCCGAACGGAGGCCTGTAAGGATGAGAACGAACACCTAGTAGTAGAATCGCAGTCGTACAACTGCAGACTGTATAACGGCGAGGACGGCCAACATACCGCCGTCAGGCAGAATGACCCATTTTTTAACGACGAAGATCGCAGAGAATTCCGTCTCCCTGACCTCGACGAAGTTGAGATTGCCATGTCGAAACTCAAGTCGAATAAAGCTGCTGGCACAGATGGACTGTCTGCTGAGCTCTTTAAAGCGGCTGGGAGTGAGCTGATTAGGAGCATGCACCGACTCAACTGTAAGATATGGTCAGAGGAAAGCATGCCCGAGGAATGGAGTCTCAGCATTGCTTGCCCGATCCACAAAAAAGGAGACCCCTTGGACTGCGCCAACTATAGAGGAATAAGTCTCCTTAATGTCGCATATAAGATTTTCGCTGCCATTTTGTGTGAACGCCTGAAGGTCCTTATCAGTGTGGCTTCAGGCCAGGGAAGTCCACCATCGACCAAATCTTCACACTACGGCAGATCCTGGAGAAAATCAATGAATTTCAAGTCGATACGCACCATCTATTCGTCGACTTCAAGGCCGTATACGACAGCGTAATTAGAGACGAGCTATATAATGCCATGTTTACTTTCGACATCCCTGCTAAGCTCGTCAGACTATATAGGATGACCCTGGAAAATGCTCGCTGCTCCATCCGAATCGGTGCAGAACTGACCGATAGCTTCGAAGTCAAAAAAGGATTTAGACAAGGCGGTGCGCTGTCGTGTAATTTTTTTAACATCATATTAGAAATGATTGTGCAAAAATCACAGGCCAATACAAGAGGCACAATCTATTTCAAATCCTCGCAACTCCTTGCATACGCCGACGACATTGACATAATAGGTAGATCGCAGCGAGATGTCAATGAGGCGTTTGCGAGTATTGAGATGGAGGCGGAAAAAATTGGTTTGGCAGTAAAGAGGGCAAGACTAAATATCTGCTGTCATCGAAAAAGGACATTTACCACCGACGTCTTGGACAGAACGTGCATATTGGCAGATATAAGTTCGAGGTAGTTAAGGACTTCATATAGCTCGGCTCCGCAGTGATTTGGAACAGCGACACCAGTTTCGAAATCAAGCGCAGAATTACTCTTGCCAACCACTGTTTCTTTGGGCTCAAGAGGCAACTGAGAAGTAGAGCCCTCTCTCGTTGACCTAATATAAGACCTTAATTATCCCGGTCCTGTTATACGGCGCAGAAACATGGACTTTATTTAAAGCGGATGAGGAAATCCTTGGTCGTTTCGAGAGAAAGATTCTGCGTGCAATTTTCGGTCCCATAAACACAGAGGTCCTGTCTGTGAGGAAAGTGAATGGAGAAGAAGACACAACCGCGAACTCTACGAGCTGTACAAAGATGAGGATGTAGTCCGGAAGGCAAGGATCCGTCGACTACACTGGCTCGGCCACATCGAGCGCATGGACATCAACGCTCTAGCTAAGAGGGTCTTCGACTCCGAGCCTCCCGATTCGAGAAGAAGAGGAAGACCGAACCTCCGGTATAAAGACCAAGTAATCGCGGATGTAAGACATCTTGGTCTTGACAACAGGAAGCAGCGTGCCCGGGACCGTCAAGGATGGAAGGCAGCTATAGCTCAGGCTCAGATCCTCCATGGATCGCTGGCCTGATAAGTAAGTAAGTAAACACAGAGGAGGGTTGGAGTTGAAGATTCAATCACGAACTGTACGGGTTGTACAGCGACATGAGTCTAGTCAGGCGTCTAAGGATCCAACGCCTAAGATGGCTAGGCCATGTAGAGCGAATGGACACCTCAGCTTCAGCCCGTAGAGTCTTTGAATCCAACCCCGAGGGAGAAAGAAATAGAGGACCATCGCACCTAAGGTGGCGCGCACAGGTGGAAAGGGACCTCAATCAACTGGGCGTGCGGCATTGGAAAAGACTAGCGAAAGATCGTGCTAGGTGGAGAGACATGTTGGTTGAGGCCCAGGTTCACTCCAAACTGTAGCGCCCGTTAAGTAAGTAAGTAAGTAAGTCAGTCAGGGATAGTCAGAGACCACGACATTAAGTCCAGCAATTCATTTTATTGCTAACGAAATCATTAATCAACAGTCATTTCCATAAAAGTATACAAATAAACGTGACAATAGATGGTATATAAAAAAGAACCCGACCTTAAACAGTTCCTTATTAAGATAGTTTGGTCGGACAAATAAGAGGTCACAGCCTCCTCTATCCCGTGTACAGAGAAAATGCTCTGCAGCACAGGTAGGCGTTTCACTAATGCCAAGCGCGCAGAGATGCTTAGCAAAAGTGTAATGGGCCGTAATGACTCCCATAAGTATTCTACAGTCGATTCTCCTTAAAGACAGGAGGAATGCTGCGGATTTATTGCAGACATCACGGCATATGCTCTTAGTGACCCTGCAACCTGGATTATCACTCCATCTACGGTTGTGTGTATTAAACACCCAATCGTTAATGTAGGAGTTTACCGTGGACACAGGTAGACCTAGGGCGGGTTCAGTTCCTGAAAAGGTCTCCTCTAAACCCATTCTGCCGAGTTCATCAGAGATCTTATTTCCTGAGATACCAGAGTGACCTGCAACCTATACAAGCCCTAGCGGATCTAGTCGACCGACTTTGTTCAAAAAGGACTAATCTGAAGCTAGTTAGGGGCTAGACACAGCTTTGAGTGCAGCTTGGCTATCACTGCAGACGCATATGTTTGTCCCTTCCACCTATGTTTCACAAAATAGTGCATGGTAATTAGGAATGCCTATATATCTCTGATTGGAAGACGGATGCATATTTTTCTAACGAGAAGTGCAGTAGGATGTTTTCGCGTTCAAAGAAGGCCCCAGTACCGGACCCCCGCCCAGACCTGGAGACATCCGTGAAAATTCGAAGACTATCTTTCAAGATTCAGTATACAGCCAGAGCCAATCCTGATGCCCTGGAAACTCAACTCTGAAATTACAGCGCAGTAGGATAACGGGTATGAGAAGCTTGGCTATGGTCCTTCACGGGCTGTAACGCCACCAAAGCAAGCAAGCATAACGGGTGTCAATGCGTCAGAAGGCATGTCCATGAGACAGGGGTCGCTGTTATTCCTATGCTAGTTGTATCAAAAGCTATTTCTCTTCAGACGAGACATGGCTTCCAAAGCACACCCTCTAATAAATACATATATCAAGAGGTGGAAGGTACATTATAGTATCTAGAGCAGCGCCCGGCGTGCTGGGGAAAATCCCCGTACAGCTGGACACAAACCGTTCTTTAGAGTTTGGTGAAAGAGGCTACCGATGCACATGAGATTATAGGTCTTATCATTGCGATATAGATCCAGAGGATCTTTGCCGGCGATAAGCCCCATGATTTGCCAAACGCTCCTTTGCATTGCCAGAAAGCTGACAGCGATTTGGTGGTCTTCGACTCAACATGCTTTGACCAAGGATGTTTGCTATTTAAAATGACTCCTAGATACATAGTTCCTTGGATACCGGGATGGAAGTGCCTTTTAGTATTAGCTGAGTTATGTCAATATTTTTCCTCCTTCTCGTGAAGAGAACGACATCGGTCTTAAGAGAACTAACCGAATGCCCATTTCTGGTTCACCAATCATCGATCAAATTTAGCGCCGCCTGTGAATTTAGACGGACAGTCGCTAAGCATGAGCCGACAGAAAGAACGGCGACATCATCCGCATAGGCCTGGGCATAGATTCCAGAGGCATTGAGAGCATCAAGTAGAGAGTCGACTACCATGCACCATAACAGCGGAGACAGGATGCCACCATGCGGGCAGCCCCTATTTACGCCGAATTTGATACACTTGTCGAGGCCTGCATTGCTTTGATCCACAAGACCAGTACTTCATCAACGCCATGCCGTCTGGCAGCGTTACACATGCTGTCAAAAGCTCCTTCAATGTCGATGAAAAGGTCCGGCGCGTAGTCTTCCCTTTCGAGCGCGCATTCAATCCTCCAAACTAAGTTTTGCAGCGCAGTCTCGCAGGATTCTCCATGCTGATTAGCACGTGGAGTTTGAAAGAACACCGACCAAATGAATTGAGTTCTGGCTAAGATTACAGGCTGAATGGTGAGGAGTTCTATATGACATTAAAGGATTGTAGGTAGAGCGCTGTGGCGCAGTAGGTAGTGTGTTGGCCTCTGACGCCGATGACATCGAACGTGTTTTCCCAGTGCTTCTCCTCAGTGGGGCTCTGACAAGACCCCTGTAGTATGACTGTCACGAAAAGCTTCTCGAAATTCGCCGTTCGGAACCGGCAATAAACTGTAGGTCCCTTTCAACTATATGAGAAAGAAATCACACAAAACATGGGTGATTGAGAGAAGCTCGGCCTTGGTCTTTCATGGACTGTAACGCCAACATTCATACATGTATGTATGTTCTACAATCTCTTGAAAACCTTACCTGACATCCACCAAATTCATTACTAAAATAGTACTCACCTGCGACTCAAGACATTATCCGAATAGGAGTTATTCCAGCTGCGATTGTTATATTCAACTAACGACATTCTAGTAGCATTCATGCGACCAATGGTTTCCAAGATTTTGTCATCATTTTCAATACCTTCGTCCTTTCGCTCTTGTGGCCGTAGTGGTTTGAATAAGTCAAATAATGGTTTCCGCCATCCATCAACATAGGTCGGCACGTCATAGGACAAACTAACTTCACTTGATATAAACAAAGGACGAGGATATAAGGCGACTATCTGCTTGGTCACCACCATCGTTAAAATCAAGGTAGAGCCCGGAGTAAAGGCAAAGAATCGTTTTCGCCGAACAACGACGCTCTGATGGAAACCATTGTATACCGATACATTTGTCACATGAAACGGCTTGAGTTCTTTCAAAGATTGCGACGTCACTGGACATTCGTACGATAAACACCAAAAGCTTGCTACCTGCAACGCGATAGACACTAGTGTAACTAAATTCATTCTCGTCTTACAAAACTATTAGTTCACTGTAGAAGAAACATGGAGCCATTGTGTTCTTATGTGTTATAACAACAGACAACAATGAGTTCGAATCGACTCTGAGGACACTTAAAGAAGCACTGCACCAAAATTTCACACTTTTTTCTTAACGATCGTGTTATAGTGACACCTTCTTGGTACCATCAGACCACTCTGTCTGTATGTACATTGGCAGTTTTGTTAAGTGCTAATAATTAGAATCACATTCTGCCACAATGTGGCACAACATCAATCTGGCTACAACCCAATTTGATTGTTTATAGCAAAGTTCCTGACTAATATCCACTTTTCGTCAATGACTCATCACGTGGACAAGTAAGAGCTTACGTACTCTAGAATACATCTACTGGTGTGTCACTACGTAAACCTTTTTTAATATTTTGTGTAGTGAGCTGTAGGTGAATCGGTTTACCAGGACGATAAATGAGTGTCAATGACTGTCAGAGCCAGATACTCAAACTGCTAGATTCAGTAGGTTTTTTAGACGAAAAACTTATCGTCAATGTCTTGCTAAATTAAGTTCAAAGCGGATGAATCGAAACGAATCATAAAACGGAGCATTTGTCACATTGGGGAAATTGATTTGATTAAAGCTAATTACTTTGATATATATCATTACCGTTAGATCGGCAGTTTTTTTCACTTGTAGCCTACAATGGCTCAGATGTGGTCGTATTTTAATATCCTCATTTTGTATTCGCCTTGACGGAGTCTGAAGGTAAAAGATATATTTTTAGAATACTTGCTAGGTTTTATGTAAGTCCTCCAACTCATTCGTATATTTGTCGCTGTTCAACGTTGACGAATTAAAGAGGAAATATAGTAATTATTTTTAGGAGGTGTAGCAGAACAACAGATGGTAAGGGACTAGCAAAGGCCTCGTAGGGGTAGCGAGTAAGAGCCTCTGCAGCCGAACACCTTGCAGCTATGCTAGTCAGGTCCTACTTCCCCCTCCTCGTGGTACCATCTGGATTAACTTACAAGGGAAATTACTGACGGAAGAGGCCGAATGGCGAGTATCCTGCTCCAGCAAACAGGATTAGTGTCGGTTGGGCTATGGTCTAGCGAACCATAACCGTAAAACCACTGATTGCTCAGAAACAGAAAACACCCTCGGAACCAAATGGAACGGACCTATGTTGAGATACCTTTAATAAGACAGAAACACAAACAAGGACCTTCAGTTCTATGCGTGGAATGATAGGTCCCTAAACAGACCACGTGCGGCGGACAACTTGCGGACGCCCTAGACCGCTATAAGCAGACATAACCGCCGTTCAGGAAATGCGATGGAATGGGCAAGCAGATGAAAAACTGCGACATTTACTACGGTGACTGCTATAAGGAGAGAGGACAGAAACTATTTAGATGCGGATTTGTTGTTAGAGGTGGACTAAGGCATAAAGTACTAAGCTTCGAGTATGTGAGTGAACGCCTCATAACGATCCGCATCAAGGTAAACTTTTATAACAAGAGACTCATATGTGTCCATGCCCCTACGGTAGACAAGGACGACTACATCAAAGGTGATTTCTTTGATCTTCTAGATAGAACATATGCCAAATGCCCCAGCTATGATACCAAAATCATACTAGGAGATTATAACGATAAGCTGGGTAAAGAAAGCATCTTTGAATGGGTCACCGGCAAACACAGCCTACATGACACCACATCCGATAACGGACACAGGCTGATCGACCTTGCCACGAGGCGAAATCTTCTTTAAGCCAGCACATGCTTTCCCCACCTCGATATACACAAAGGCACTTGGCGATCGCCAGATCAACCAGATTGATCACATCGCGATTGGCGTCAGACACTCCTCCACTATTCTTGATGATCGTACTTTCTGAGGAGCGAACATTAACTCAGACTACTTTCTTGTATTAGCCAAGATACGTCAACACATAACACGAACACCACGGAGTAGAGTTAGAACACCAAGCTATGACGTCGGAAACCTACTATCGCCAGTGCCTTTGCCAACCGCATCTCTCTCCCTTAAGCTCTCCGATACACCTCAATCCTCTACTTAGTCAGTAGAGCAACAATGGAGTCTGTGCAAACAAGCCCTGAAGACCACAGCAACGGAAGTACTGAGCCTTCAAGTTCCACTACGACGAAACACCTGGTTCGATGACGAGTGTAGAAGGCCTCACGCAGAAAAACAGGAGGCATACAAAGCCTCACTACACAAAAAAACAAGAGCGGCTCATGAGCTCTACGGGTTTAAAAGAAGGGGGGAACTTAGGCTTCTCAAGAAAAAAAAAGAAAGAGCACGAGAAGCGGGCTACTGCAGGCACGACGTTCGAAGATTTTATCCACGGATAAAACGAATGTCTCAAGGCTATAAAGCCCGAACGAAGGCCTGTAAGGATGAGAACGGACACCTAGTAATAGAATTGGAAAACCACTTCTGCAGACTGTAAAACGGCGATGACAACCAGCATACCGCCGACAGGCAGAATGATCCATTTCTCAATGACGAAAATCGTAGAGAATTCCGTCCCCCTGACCTCGACGAAGTTGAGATTGCCATGTCGAAACTTAAGTCGAATAAAGCTGCTGGCGCAGATGGATTGCCTGCTGAGCTCTTCAAAGCAGCTGGCGGTGAGCTGGTTAGGAGCATGAATGGAGTCTCAGCATCGTATGCCCAATCCACAAGAAAGACCCCTCTGACTGCGCCAACTATGCCAAACAAAAGCTTCTCTGCCGTTTTATGTGAACGCCTGAAGCCTTTTTAAAATAAGCCGATGGATCCTTATCAGTGCGGAGTCAGGTCAGAGAAATCCACCAACGACCAAATCTTCACACTACGGCAGATCCTGGGAAAAACGAATGAATTTCAAGTCGACACTCACCACCTATTTGTCGACTTCAAAGCCACATACGACAGCGTAATTAGAGACGAGTTATACAACGCCATGTTTACCTTTGACATACCTGCTAAACTCGTCAAACTATGCAGGATGACTTTGGAGAATGCTCGCTATTCCATCCGAATCGGTGATGGAGGCAGGGCGATGCGTCCTCGTGTGATTTCATCAACATCATATTAGAAATTATTGTGCAAAAATCACTGGCCAATACAAGGGGCACAATCTATTTCAAATCCTCGCAACTCCTTGCATACGCCGACGATATTGACATAATAGGTAGATCACAGCGAGATGTCAATGAGGCGTTTGCGAGTATTGAGATGGAGGTGGCGAAAATTGGTTTGGCATAAACGGGGGCAAAACTAAATACATGCTGCCATCAACAAAGGCCGCTACCGACGGCCGATATAAATTCGAGGTAGTTAAGGACTTCGTCTACCTTGGCTTCGCAGTGACCTGAAACAACAACATCAGTTCCGAAATCTTGCCAATCACTGTTTCTTTGGACTCAAAGTTGACTCTATATAAGACCCTTATCACCCCGATCCTGCTATACGGCACAGAAGCATGGACACTATCAAAAGCGGATGAAGAGGCCCTTGGTCGGTTCGAAAGAAAGATTTTGCGCGTGATTTTCGGGCCTATAAACGCAGACGGGGGTCGGAGAAAAAGATTCAACCACGAACTTTACATACTTTGCGTACAGGGTACTGTACAGCGATATGAGTTTAGTCAGGCGTCTACGGATTCAAGGCCTAAGATGGCTGGGCCATGTAGAGCGAATAGACACCACAGCTACGGCCCGAGGGACGAAGAAGTTGAGAACGGCCTCACTTAAGATGGCGCACACAGTTGGAAGGGGACCTCAGCCAACTGGGTGTGCGGCAATGGAAAAGGCTAGCAAAATATCGTTCTAGTTGGAGGGGCATATTGGTTGAGGCCCAGGTTCACCCCGAACTGTAGCGCCCGTTAAGACGAAGAAGTCTGACGTCAATCGCGGTGTGATCAGTCTGGTTGGTGACTGATTGATCTGGCAACCGCCAGTTGCCTTTGTTCATGAATACACTGATGGACAAAAGTATTCGTAATGTGGTCTTACTAACAATAAAAAGCGGAAAAAACACTTTTAAAAAGTTAATATTTGGAAAACGTTAAAGATATATACAACAAGTAATATAAAACTCAGAATAAATTCCATAACGAAAAGAAACAGTAGCAAAAAAAGTAATTACACAATTGAGAATTTGGTTGGACAAAAGTATTCGTAATTTCTAAACAGCATACAATATTTCCAAACACAATAACAAAATACAATGCTTGAACGAGTATAATTTAAACTTTAAGATATTTACTGTTATAATTTGATATCAGCTCTGATACAGCAAAGTACAATTTACTGATATGAGCAGGAGTGACCACCTTAGGAGTGGTCGTCCGAGTAAACTGACATTGAGAGATAAGAGGAAAATTATTTTAATGATAAAGAAGGGACCTAAGACATCGTCCTCCAAAATTGCCTCAGAAATAAAAGAGACCTCCCGAACAGAAGTTGGCCCTCGAACAGTCCGAAGAGTACTCAGAAATGAGGGGTATAGGGCTAGAACTTGCAGAGGTAAGCCTTTTATTACTAGGGTGAACAAAAGGAGGAGACTGGATTTTGCAAAAGAATTCTCGGGCAAACCAAAATCGTTTTGGGAGAAAGTTTTGCTCTCCGATGAGAGTAAATTTTGTGTTTACCGATCGGATGGACGAGCTTTGACTTGGAGGAAAGCAGGCACCGAATTAGGTCAAAAAAATGTTCAATCAACTGTCAATCATGGCGGTGGTGGAGTCATGGTATGGGGATTAAGGGCAGCTTCTGGTGTAGGGACGCTTGTATTCATCGACGAAATCATGAAAAAAGAAGTATACCTTAAGATCTTGAAGGAAAATTTAAGGATCAGTGATAACGATTTACATCTGAGCAACGATTTTTACTTTCAGCAAGATAATGACCCAAGGTACACTGCTGAAATGGTTCGATCGTGGATATTTTATAAGACTCCTCATACCTTGAAAATACCACCCCAATCACCAGATCTCAAATCTGGTGAAACAACACAACATAACATCTAAACACAACTTTACAGACTTGCCACAGGAAGAATGAATAAAAATAGGTACTGACTTCACCAAAAAGTTGATATATTCCTTGTCAAATAGACTGCAAGCAAATAGACTGTTATTAAGGCAAAAGGCAATTCAACCAAATACTAAATTTTAAGTAATTAAAAGTGTGTTTTGAATTAACATAAAATTACGAATACTTTTGTCCAACCAAATTCTCAATTATTCAGTTACTTTTATTGCTACTGTTTGTTTTTGTAATGAATTTTATTTTGAGTTTTATATAATTTGCTATTTATATCCTTCTCTATAAGATAAAAAAATAATAACCTTTTTAGCTTGTCTTTTCCTCTTTTTATTGTTAGTAACATCACATTACGAATACTTTTGTCCATCAGAGTATAGGCCCTAATAATAGGGGAGCCAGGGATGCTAAATTTGCAGTTACTAGAGCGTCATGGGGACCTATTGGATTGTGAAGATTAGGTTCTCGAACGGAAAATTTTATATTAAGTTTTCCATTATAGTGGGGAAAAGAGCGTGTAAAAATTTTTAAAAATGTAAAAAAAAAACAGTCACATGGAAATACTCGAGCGCGTCAGATATTAATAGAGTATACTCGCTTCGTCTTTCTGATAACCGATAGATATTAATCTGACGATTAGATTGTGGTGGGTGGCTGAGAAGAGCGGTAAAAAGGCAAATCAAAAAAAATATTATTCGAGCGTGTCAGATATTGAAGGGGGACGTTTAGTGAACTCAAAACAGTGTTCGATTTAAAAAAAACTGACGATTTGGACGTGGCCTACACTCATGACTGATTTTTGAAAATGTTAAAAAAAATAGTTAACTTGAAATACTCGAGCGCGTCAGATTTTTCTGCTGTGGGTTCAACTCGATGTAAGAGTCACCATAAATGATATTCTGACAATTATGTAAAGGAGTATTGTTATTCTGACAATTTAAAAAACTTTGAATGTTAGACACTGGGAAAGAGTGAAAAAGAACGAGAGGCGTGGAGTGGGGAATACATAGATATCAGCATCTGTACGCTCATTCTTTATCGATGGTTTTAACTATATCGCCCCATGAAAACCGTCAGATTTAATGTTTTTCGTAATCCTGATAGAATTCCCTTCAAAATAAAAAAAAATGTAATCGCGCTCGAGTATTCCGAGATGACGTGTTTTTTTTACAACTTTGCGACTCCCCCATTTCCTTATGCCACGCTAAAATTGTCAGATTATTGAAATATACACTTTTCAGGATGTACTTAACTTACTTGTTCTTAATCTGACGCACTCGAGTTTTTCCGAGGATCGACTTTTTTTTACTAATCTGACGGGCTGCCCTCAACGCACCCCCCTATATTAAGGGTTCATATTTGATAGGGGTACATTACAGGGTGCAAGCTTTCTCCCCATATGATTTTCTGACGCGCTCGAGTAACGCGCAAAATCCCCGCTTGGGCTCCCCTACTATAAACCACTCTGCCTATTCTATTTTTTCCCGCCAAAAACAGCAATTTTTTATTTCATCATTAGATGAATTTTATTCTTTATTAGACTTCTCAATTTTACTTTTTAAAAAATATTTATTACAATTGTTACGTTATACTTCATTCATTTATAATTTGTTGATTTTTGTTTTGATGATTTCTTTTTCCACGTGATAATTCAAGTAATTTAATTTAATAATAATTGATGAATGCTTAGTGATGTCGAAACAATTCATATATGCTATATACCTTTTAATTTGTTTTATTTAATAATAATGAACTTTCTTAAACATACTTGCTACGTTCTTATTTAAAATTATAGTTTTGCTCCTTCGGCTTCATTTTGTTTTGTAAAACAATGAAAAGAAAACACACAATGCGTCGTAGTAACACGTACATAATTGCTTAAGGATAAAATATACGCAGATGCGACATTCAATTCGGAAGAGTATCTAGTCATGTTCAATATACGAAAGAGTACTCACGAGTATGTATATTTATATGACTCTCAGTTAGTTTGCCAAGCAATAGATTATAAATTCTACTTTTTTATTATTTAATTTAACAATGACTTGCTCGAGTGTATAGCAAAGTATTATATTGAACAAGAAACCAACATGCATGTACTTTTAAAAAGCTCAAAAAGCAATTGTGAATAATTCCATAAATTTTATTTATTCTTATTTGTTTAAATAAACATTTTTAATTAATGTTTTTGCTTTGTATGTATGATTTTAAAATTAAGAAAAATATATATTTATTTTTTTAATCTTTCCTTTTTTTGTTTTTTTGTATTCTCATATTTTAAATTCCATTCACGTCTAATTAGCAGTGTAATATACCTATCTTACTTAAAGTTGTTTGGTTTTATTTTATCTTATATCATTTCTGTTGTTTTATTTTTTTGATGAGTTTTTAACTCGATATTAAATTTTTTTTCTTGTTTTCAGTATTTTAATTATTTCATGGAAAGGAGTATTGTAAAAAAAAACAATTTTTTCCTTTTTTTTGTATTTTTTTTAGACAAGTTCTACACGCAGAATTTGTTTTGTCACACTTTTTGTTCGTTGCTGATGTCGAGATTGACCTTTTTATATTTTGTTTACTATACTAGTAGGAAGTAAAGAAAAAAACATTCACGTCAATTGGAATTTTAATACCTACTATACGCATATGATTTAATATTTTCGGGCTTGTTTTCGAGGTGATCTCGGAAATCAAGGAACCCTTGGCTATCCGCAGAAAAAAAAAAACGAGATGAGGAAATATACAATTTCCAAGATATATGTACTCATGTATAAAAATCTTAAATAAAAAAAAAAAAAACGATTCTGCCTTAAATGAAGATATATAAAAATGAGTACAAGTTAATTCAGACTTAACGCGGATTTAAATAATATTGGAGAATTCGAAGCAACGTACAATATTGCGGGCAAACAATAAAGTCATGCCAACAGACTGTTCCGTTTTGGACCCGGTTTTGTTTCGGATCGAGCTAGGCCTAGACATTGATCACTACACAGATATTAAAGGGTCAGAGCAAGGCTTATCTTCGTAAACTACGTTGTGTGTGAGGTCTGGCGGGACATATTACCGGTCACTTGGTTACCTTTTATTGAAAAACATCGTCCTCATTCAGAATGAAGCGGTCATTGTGGTATTGATTCCTTTTGAAAACCTTTATTTTCACTTGTTATCAGCTCTTTGAGGACAACACAAAACTAAATCTGCCCTTAGTCTTATAAAACCTTGGTCTAAGGAATTCTCGAATCCCTACGTCACAAAATCCCTCTACATTACATACGTCAGACCTATCCTGAAATACGCCAGTCACGCCTGATCTCCTTACTTCTTCTTCTTTGATGGCGTCACAGTCCATGAAGGACCAGAGCCAAGCCTCTCTCAATCACCCATGTTGTGTGTGATTTATTTTTCACATAGGTGAAAGGGACCTACAGTTTAATGCGGATTCCGAACGGCGTGAGTCGAGAAGCTTTTTCACGGCAAGTTTACTACGGGGGGTTTTGCCAGTACCCCGCCGAGGAGGAACGCCGCGAAATAAACAATCGATGGCGTCGGTGTTATTGGGATCCGAACTCGCTCATCGTGCGTCAGAGTCCAACACACTAACCACTGCGCCACGGCGTCTTCCTTACTGCGTTAGCCATTCTGCACGAATTGAAGCTGTGTAACGTAGATTTCTGCGTTTTTCCTTAAGGGGTCTCCCATGGTCTGACAGGACTATATTACCACCCTACGAAGACCGTCTACAATTGATCGGCTTACAAACCCTGAAAGCACGCCGTGAGGCAGCTGACATTCTCTTCATTTACCAGCTTATATCTGGAATTATCGATTCTCCTGTCCTCCTTGAAATGATTTCGCTCAATCCACTCCACTTTTCAGACTCCCTCCTCATCACACTAACTATGGCTACAACGAACCAATATGTAGAATGTTACGTTTAGCCAACCATTCTCAAACATCCATTGGCTTTCATTTGTCTCTACCATTCATTAAAAAATCTCTCCTAAGGTCCAATAAAAAAAAAAAATTAAAATCGAATCTAATCTAATCCCTCTACCTCCCACACCCCACTTCACCCTATTCTCCCGTTGGTTAAGTAGCTAATATTTAAGTTTAAATTTGAGTTTAGATTGTTTAAGTAGAATAGCCTGTTATAAGCTTATTAAATAAATTAATAAAATATAAAGGGAGGTCGCATGGTTCGATTTTTTTTGTTTTTTTGTGATCCTTAGAAAACTGACTTTTTGAACTTGTGTGAACATTACCGCTCAGCCATTCAGGAAGTAGCCGAGAACACCTTAGGCAACCTACCACCTCCGAAAAGAAACCCGTGGTATGATGGCGAGTGGGGGCGTACCAAAAGGCACTGCAACGAAATACCAGGGCGGTGCGAGAAGAAGAAGCCAGAAGAAGGGAGGAGAAAAAACTGCTACGACTAAAGAAAATAATCTTCGCGGCCAAGCTCAAGGATATCGAGGAGTAGAGGGAGAAGCCTAAAATATGGGCCTCTTATAAGAAAGCAAAAAGTCTTGCAGGAGGCTTCAAGAAAGAGGGTAACCTTGTCACCGACCCACAGGGAACAGTGGATGTATTTAAGCAGCATTTCCAGCAGCTGCTTAACGAGCATGACCAAGAGGGAGTGGACTGAGGAAATCCCAAATCACAAGACGCAGTATCGAAGAAGTCGGCACAGTTATTCAAAAGCTGAAGAACAACAAGGCCGCAGGCTCAGATGGCGTGCCATGAGAGCTCTTCAAGACTGGCGGCGATGTTCTAGTAGGGAGCATCCACCAGATCATCTGTAGAATTTGGGATGTAGAAAAGCATGCCCGACAAGCGGAATATCAGCTTAGCCCCATCCATAAAAAAAGGCGATCCTCCTCTTGCCAGTACTATAGAGGTAGGTACATACATATGTATGTCCCTGCTCAATGTCGCATACAAGATCCTGTCCAGCATACTGTGTAAACGCCCTAATCGTTAGTGCGGCTTCCGGCTCGGCAAATCGACTATAGACCAAATCTTCACATTTCGACAAAGCCTGAAAAGACCAGCAAGTTTAAAATCGATATACACCACTTACGACAGTATTTATCGCAAAGAATTGTTTGATGCGAAAACTGAAAACTGACCCGGCTATGTCGCGCAATGCTAAAAAATGCACGATGCACCGTGCAGGCTGATTCTACGATCTCTGAACCGTTGAAAAATGCACCGGACTTCGGCAAGGAGATGAGCTGTCGTCTGACTTCCTCAATTTGGTACTCGAGCAGATAGTGTGACGGGCAGGTGTCAACAGTGAAGGTACTATCTTCTACAAGTCTGCCTAGCTGCTAGAATACACGGATAATATTGACATCATCGCGTGGTCTTAGCGTGACGTTGTAGAAGCTTTAACGGCGATTGAAGAAGAGGCAAAACGGTTCGTCTTAAAGTCAAGGAGGATAGGGCAACGTACATGCTCTCAAGCAAAAACCTGTCCGCCGCTCGCCACCTGGGACAAAATATAACGATTGACAGCCTTAGTTTCGAGGTGATTAAGGAGTTTGTCTACCTCGGAGTAAACGTAAACTCCATAAACGACACCACAGTGGAGATCCGGCACAGAACCACCCTCGGCAACTGCTGCTACTTCGGTTTGTCCACACAAATTGGGTCAAAACTCCTCACTCGAAGAACCAAAGTCATGCTTAACAAAACGCTTATACTGCCAGTCTTGCTGTACGGAGCCGAAAGCTGAACGATAAGCAAGATGGCGGAGCTGATTTTGGGTTCTTTTGAAAGAAAAATTCTGCGCCAGATATTTGGTCCTGCCAGTAAGAAAGGTGAATGGAGAAGGCATAGCCGCGAACTCTACGTGCTGTACAAAGATGTGGATATAGTCCGGAAGGCAAAGATCCGTCGACTACATTACTTCGGCCATATCGAGTGTTTGAATACCAACGCTCCAGCTAAGAGGATCTTCGACTTCGAGCCTCTTGGTTCGAGGAGAAGAGGAAGACCGAACCTCCCGTATAAAGACCAAGTAATCGCGGGTAATCTCCTACGCAGAACGTATGCGCAATGTCCCAGCTATGACACCAAAATCGTTCTAGGAGAATTTAATGCGAAGCTGGGTAAGGAAGCTATCTGTGAACGGGTCATTGGAAAGCATAGTCTACACAACACCTCGTCAGAAAACGGACTAAGGCTAGTGGACTTTATGGCGGGACATAATCTGGTAGTAACAAGTACACGATTCCCAAACCTCAACATCCATAAGGGGACCATATCATATTGCGATCGACGGCAGACACTCCTCCAGCATTCTAGTTGTCCGAACCTTTCGAGGAGCCAACATCGACTCAGATCATTACCTTGTTGCAGCCAAGGTACGGATGCGTATTTCTCGGAATCTACGGAGTCGAGTAAGAACACCTTAATTTAACGTCGGAAAGCCGCAATCGCAGGAAACCGCCAGGACCTTCGCCGATCAAGTCTCCCTCAAGCTCTCTCAAGTCCCGATGCAATCTGCAGAAGCCATAGAACAGCAATGGAGTCGTTGTCAGAACGCCATTAGAGAGGCCGCCTCAGATGTACTCGGTCTCGAGCCACCCCCGTCGAGAAACCTCGCGGGCAGACAGGCCCATGTAGAGAAACAGAATGCATACATGGCCACATTGCATCGACGGACGAGGGCTGCCCGCGAGCTCTATGAACACAAAAGGAGGGAGGAGCATGCGCTTCTGAGAAGGAAAAAGAAGGAGCACGAGAAGCGCGAGATCGAGGAGAGGGAGAGATGTTACGGCAGAAACGACGTTCGAAAATTTTACCAGAAAGTAAAACGAACATGCCACGGCTATAAAGCCAGAGCAGAAGGGTGCAGGGATGAGCACGGACAACTAGTAGTGGAGTCACAGTCGATGCTGAGATTGTGGAAGGGCCACTTCTGCAGGCTGTATAACGCTCCGTCGACAGGCAGAGCGAACCATTCACAATGGACGAAGACGAAGGAGAATCCCGTCCACCCGACCTAGACGATGTTAAGATAGCGATATCGAAACCTAAGTCTTATAAAGCTGCTGGAGCATACGGACCTCCCGCGGAACTGTTTAAAGCAGCTGGCGATGAGCTGGTCAGGAAAATGCACCAACTCATCTGCAAGATATGGTCGGAAGAATGCATGCCCGATGAATGGAATCTCAGTATCGTGTGTCCGGTCCATAAGAAAGGAAACCCTTATGGCTGCGCCTGAACATCGCCTACAAGATCCTCTCTGCCGTACTGTGTAAGTGCCTGAAACCAGTGTGGTTTCAGGCCAGGAAAATCCACGATAGACCAAATATTTACACCATGAATTCCAGGTCGACATGCACATCTTTTAGTCGATTTTAAAGCCGCGGATGACATGGTTCATAGAGACGAGCTATACAGAGCCATGTCATGTTTAAACATTCCTGCCAAACTCATCAGACAGTGCAGGATGACTATGGAGAACTCTCGCTGCTCCATTAAGGTCGGAGGTGAACTAACCGACCCCTTTGATGTTAAAAAAGGTTTAACATTATTATTGAAAAGATCGTGCGGGACGATCTACTTCAAGTCCACACAATCGCTTGCCTACGCAGATGACATTGACGTTATTGGACGAACAAAGCGAGACGTCAATGAGGCGTTCGCAAGCATTGAAGTAGAAGCGGCTAAAGTGGGTCTAAGGGCAAATGGGGACAAGTCTAAATATATGCTGTCATCCAAGAAACGACGTTTTTGTCAGAACGTCACCTTCGGCAACTATATTTTTGAAGTAGTCCAGGACTTCGTCTACCATGGCTCGATAGTGGCAAGCAGCGACGACACCAGCGCTGAGATAAAACGCAGAATAACTCTTGCCAACCGCTGCTTCTTCGGACTTGAGAGGCAATTGAGTAGTAGAGCCCTCTCTCGAAAAACTAAGGTATCCCTCTACAAAACCTTAATCATCCCGGTCCTCCTCTACGGCGCTGAGGCTTGGACGTTTTCAAAAGCAGATGAAGAGGCTGTTGGGCGTTTCGAGAGGAGAATTCTGCATGCATTCTTTGGTCCCGTTTGTGTAAACGGAGAGTGGAGGAGAAGATTCAACCAAGAACTGTACGGGCTGTACAGCGACATCGGCCTAGTTAGACGTCTTCGGATCCAACGTCTAAGATGGCTAGGCCATGTAGAGAGAATGGAAATCAACGCTCCGGGCCGAAGAGTCTTCGACTCCAACCCCGAGGGACGACGCAGCAGAGGACGGCCGCATCTAAGGTGGACAGGGACCTCAAACAACTGGGCGTGCGGCACTGGAAGCGGCTGGCCAAAGATGGGGCCGACTGGAGAGGCTTGCTGGTATAGGCCCTGGTTCACCCCGAACTGTAGCGGGACCAAAGTAAGTAAGTAAGTAAGTAAGTAATCGCGGGACCGTCAAGGATGGAAGGCGGCTATAGCTCAGGCTCAGATCCTCCATGAATTGCTGGGCTGATAAGTAATTAAGTATAGTAACCAAACACTTATAAGAAATATTAAAAATCGAAAATAAATATTAAAAACGGTGAAAAAACAAATAGAAATAAAGGTTTTAAAAAATTCCCATTTCGTTGTGAATCATGGGAAATTTTCAAAAAGAGTAATCCAGCGACCGGTAAGGCAGTGCGCGACGATACAAAATCTAAAGCTAAATATCACCTAAGTACCCATTCCCAGGCTTAAGATTTTAGCATAATCCAAAAAAAGCGTCAAATACGCTTAAACAAAAAAAAAAAAACACAAACAAAATTCCACGCAAATTCATAAAACCAAACCAAATGAAAGGGATTTTTCCCTATACCTACTGCATGTAGCTCGTTTGCTCTTAATTGTAAAATACAATTTTTTGTTTTTATTCCTAATAACTTCCATTCATATACAGTGCTCTTCACTTGATTAGACACACCAATTTTTTTTACATAAATTAAATTTTTGAGTATTTGCTATTGATTTTAATCCAAAATGGGAAAAAAAAAGTTTTAACCGCGGAAGAAAAAGGCAAAATTGACGCGTTGCATTCCGAAGGGTTTTCCATGAGAAGTATTGCAAAAAAAAATAGGCCGAAGTGACCATGTCGTAAGAAATTACATTAAAAACCGTGCTTCATAGGGTAAAAATTAAAAGGGAAGGACAAAACTCGCCTTAACACATCGGGACAAAAGAAACATTTTAAGAATTGCATCAAATTCAGCTGTCTCCACTAGCTAAATAAAAGTAAAAGTGGGGATATCTGCTAGCACATCAAATGTTCGGCGAGCTATTTTGAGTGCAGGACATCTTAAATTAAAAAAACTAAAAAAAAAAGCCCCCACTAAATGCCATAAGAAAAGAAAAACGGTTGGAATTCGCACGCCTTCACATGACGTGCCATACCAACCTTGGAAGTGCGCTAAATTGGCGAAATGCTATTTTTTCTGATGAAAAAAAAAAATTTAATTTGGATGGCCCTGATGGCTACAACTACTACTTCCATGATCTAAGAAAAAAGGAAAAGTTTTTGACACGTCACCATTCGAGGCAAGGAGGAGTAATGGTTTGGGGAGCGATCTCGTACTATGGCGCTTTCGATTTGGTTTTCGTTTGCAACAAAATGACGGGAATTTCCTACAAAACCCTTTTGCAGCAAGCCTTCCCCGCTGTTAAAGAACTGTTCGGACCTGTGCAGTGGTTATTTCAACAAGACAATGCGCCAATCCACAACGCTCGTGTAGTCAAAAGCTTTCTTGCCAACAAAAATGTGGAATTGTTGCCGTGGCCACCTTATTCCCCTGACCTCAATATAATTGAAAATGTTTGGGGATGGCTCACGCGTAAAATGTATAAGGTGAAGAGCTAACTATCGCAATAAAGGAAACCTGGAAGACGATTTCCTTAAATTATTTAGAAAAACTTTATGTTTCGCAAAAAATTGATTTTTTGATGTTATTTTAAAACGCGGTGGTTGTACAAAGTACTGAAAATATAAAAAATAATAAAAAAAAAAAACAGTAATAAAGGAGAAATAAGTAAATTAAAAAGTCTATGTTTCATTTTTACAGGTGCGTCTAATCATGTGAACAAAAAAAAAACTGCACTCTTTCTTACAGCATAGGCAAGGAAGCGAACAAATATCCGTTAACTTCCACTCACCTACCATTTGTTTGTGTTTTTTTGTTGAGAACTTAATAACCTTTCTAATAAATGCAATTTTTTGATAACTGTAACACAACACACATTTGGAAAAAAATTTTATTTATGTAAAAAAAATTGGTGTGTGTCTAATCAAGTGAAGAGCACTGTGTGTACGTAGCTTTAAAAACTAATTAGCTTCACTATCCTTATCAATTATTTTAAGTTTCTTTTTCCCGCTTATTTGGAGTAAAGGATGATAAATGCAACAATATCTGATCATCGCATACGATACACTTAACGATACATTTCTTAATTATTTCTAACATTTATATTTGTTTTAAATTTAAAAAGTTATTCTCTTGTATAACGTCTATCGTTTTGTTGTTTTTAATTTTTTTTTTCGTTTTAGTTTATTAAGCAAATACAAATGCTCTTACTACAAAGGTTTGTTGTTCTTATTTTAATAATATCATTTGAAATACATTTTGTCGTTACTTCGTATTTTTTTTTTTGGTTTGTTGAATTTGATATTTAATTTGAGTTTCGTTTTGTTTGTTGTCGACGTAAAAAAGAAATATTTTGTATAAAAATCTAGATTCTAGGATGTGTAGATCCTTTTTTGCTTTTCTCATTTTGTAAAAATCACAAAATAAATATTGAAGAAATCAAGGAAGTACATATGTTGTTTTCGTCTTTTTTGTTAATTCTAATTACAAATAAAAATCATCACACTTCGAATATATATGTAGGTGTATATATACTTATGTCTTTTAATAAATGTATATCTTGCTTTTGGAGAAAAATCATGTCTTTTGCTGCATTGGTCTTTTATAAAATCAAAGGAAAGTCTAAATATTTGTTATTCTTTTGTAGTACAATCTAAATTGTTTTTCGGCAGTTTTCGTTACGTTAGATCTCCTATATTTAATTGTATATCTGGTGGAATTTGAGTGGATTGAAAATTGTATTTAAATATTTGTTTCTTGTTATTGTTAGTTAGTTAGTTTTATTTTTTTATTTTCTTTAAGAATCGCTACCATTTGCAAAAATATTTGTGCAAACGTCTGGTTACCCTGAAGAAGTTTTGTGTTGTTTAAGCTTTGTAGTTTCGTTTTTTTTTTTTTTTTTTTTGTTTCTTTTTTTTGTTTAAAGGATAACAAAACAAATTTCAAAGAAAAACTATATTTGAATAAAATAAGTAATAAAAACCGGCCAAGTGCGAGTCGGACTCGCGCACGAAGGGTTCCGTACCATCTGTATATATAAATATGAAAGAGACTATGTATGTTACCTCATCAAATGACAGATCTTGGTGCCAGGCAGGATTTTTTGGTTGAAAATCATGTCTGTTGTATTGCAGCCCCCCTTAAATATTCATTTTATTTAACTCTGTATTTGTCGTGGTAGCGACAACAGAAATATATCATCTGTGAAAATGTCAACTGTCTAACTATCACGGTTTATGAGATACAGCCTGGTGAAAGACGGACGGACGGACAGCGAAGTCTTAGTAATAGGGTTCCGTTAGTAATAGGGAAGAGGGATAGAGGAGATGCCGATGGAAATTGATATTAAATGCTTGCATGTTGCATTGAGGGGGGAAAACCGAAGCCGGCAGGGAGTTCCAGATTCGTGTGGTTCGGTTAATGACAGATTCTCTATATTTGACGGTACGCCCGAATGCGGGCTTCAGGGAATATTGGTGACACTGACAAGAGACAGCATTGTGTTCTGGATGCACTCAATTCCACTCTCTTGTTTTTACCCCATTGGATGATGCTGTCGAATTCGGAATTTAATGAGTTCAACATACGTAGTCGCTCACTATCTACAACCGAAGTGCAGGGTCGTAAACTAGTGAGCGAATATGAGAAGCTGAGGGTACTGTCGTCAGCGAAGGAGTGAATTGGATTAGAAGTAACAGACAAGAGATCATTTATAAAAATAAGAAAGAGTGTCGGAGACAAAACGGAGCTCTGGGGAACACCAGCATTTACAAAGAGACTATCAGACTTGAATCCGTCCAAAACAAATTGAATTGAACGATTCGAAAGGTAGCTTCTAATCCATTGAAGAAGAGACTCATCGATCTCAAAAGCACGTATTTTCGACAAAAGGGCTTCATGCCAAACCCTGTCAAATGCTTTCGAAATATCCAGTGCAACAATTTTGCTTTCACCTGCTTGGTGAAGCACTTTTCGGCGAGATATGCCATCAAATCACCAGTGGATCTGTTGCTGCGGAAACCGTATTGACGGTCATTGAGGAGTTTCCGTAATTCAAGATATTTCATAAGCTGACGGTTTATCAGCGTTTCCATGACCTTGGAAAGAAGGGACGTTAGTGCAATGGGTCGATAGTTGGAGAGAGAAGATGATTTGCTTTGTCGGAGGGCTTAACAGCTGTAATGTCATTGAATGAGCGTGGGTATAGACGACGAGACGGAGCTCTTGATGTTTTTGACGAAAGACCAAAAACTTTTGCTACCTTTAGAACATTGTAGGAATTCACGTCTTAGTTTTTGGTCGTGTAAAAATTTGGCTCATCGAATATGGGAGTTGCAGTCATTTCTGGCTTATATATATCTTGTTCTGTTTTCCTCAGTGGTGTTTGCCTTATAATTCCGAAAGCTTATCTCTCTCAACCTAATAACCTCTTTGCAGCTCAAGTCACACCACGCATTATCCTCCGGCTTAATACTTTTTATCCTATTGAGGACATAAAAGTGGTTATGCCAGTATGGATAATGTTTGTGATCATATCAGCTGCGGCGTCCACGTCGTTGTCGAGGAAGCACAGCGACCAGTTAAAGCTCCGAAAGAAGTTGTTAAGGCCGCACCAATTAGCTTTCTTACAATCCCATATTATTCTTTTGGGAACTTTTTCTTTAACTGAGTGGAGTGAGTATGGGAATTTAGCTGATATGAGACAGTGATCAGACGAGCCTAGAGGAGATAATACATTCAAAGTGTATTTATCAGGTTGAGAGGTAAGAAACAAGTCCAAGGTGTTGGCGGTGTGACTGGCAACATGCGGAATACGAGATGACTCATTCACAAGCTGAGTTAATTGGTTCAACTCAGCGAAAATTTCTACATACCTTCCTTCGGGTGTTGTCTGTCCAGAATATTGAAGCCACTGAGAATTGTCAACATTGAAATCGCCGACTATAACGATTTCAGTGCGAGGAAACAGGGAAACAATTCTTGGGATGGAGTCGGACAGTGCATCAAACGCGTCGAACGTGACGCTTCTGTCCAGATTTGCGCTTCTATAAAGAAAACAGTGATGAATTGTGTGCTTACGAAGGGGAATGAAATTAAGTTCCGAGGTGGATGTTTGGCTATATTGCGGAAGCAGCTGGTAAGCAATATCACTACGAACATAGATGGCGAGACCGCGGTGAGAAACGAATAATGACACTTAGCTATATCCAGGAAGACTGAAATCCGAAGGATCAGACTTTTCATCAACCTGTGTTTCAAAAGTGCCAAAACAGTCGGCTTACGGAGGAAGACATGGGCATACGTGGCGTCAACAGGGAAGGCACTATCTTCTACAAGTCCGCCCAGCTGCTAGGATACGCGGATGATATCGACATCATCGCGTGTTCATTGAAGAACAGGCGAAACGGGTTAGTCTTAAGGTCAATGAGGAAAAAACGAAGTACATGCTGTCAAGCAAAAACCAATCCGCCGCTCACCACCTGGGACAAAATATAACAATTGACAGCTACAATTTCGAGGTAGTTAAGGAGTTTGCCTACCTCGGGGCAAACGTAAATTCCACAAATGACACCACAGTGGAGATCCGGCATAGAATCGCCCTTGGAGACCGCTGCTACTTCGGCTTGTCAAAACTCCTCACTCGAAAGACCAAAGTCATGCTTTACAAAACGCTCATACTGCCAGTCTTGCTAGACGGAGCCGAAAGCTGAACAATAAGCAGGACAGCGGGCTGATTTTAGGTTCTTTCGAAAGGAAAATTCTGCGCCGGATATTTGGTCCTGTCTGTGAGGAAGGTGAATGGAGAAGAAGACATAACCGCGAAATCTACGAGCTGTACAAAGATGTGGTTATAGTCCGGAAAGCAAAGATCCATCGACTGCACTGGCTCGGCCACATCGAGCGCATAGACACCAAGGCACCACTTAAGAGGGCCTTGGACTCCGAGCCTCCTGGTTCGAGAAGAAGAGGAAGACCGAACCTCCGATATAAAGACCAAGTAATCGCGGATGTAAGACATCTTGGTAGTGAGAACTGGAAGCAGCATGCCCGGGACCGTCAAGGTTGGAAGGCAGCTATAGCTTAGGCTCAGACCCTCCATGGATCACTGGCCTGATAAGTAAGTTAGCCTGTTGGTTAATTTAAGAAATGAAGGATATTTTGCTACTGGAATTGTTCGCGAAAATAGAATCCTGAAATGCCCACTGGAGACGAACAAATCAAGAGGCAAAAAACAGCTTGGCACAATGGATTCCTGCTATGATCGCGCAAATGAAATAAGTGTAATACGTTGAAATGACAATTCCGTTGTTACAGTGGCAACCAATTGCGAGTCTGCTCAGCTAAATGTCATTGTAAAACGATATAATCGTAAGGAAACGGGCGCAAGATCTAGATAGTGTCAACAAGTGCAAAATACAATCTGTTCGAGGACGCGGTTCAACTTCATCTCTACCCTCCACTTCATTAGATTAGCCTAATCAAGATTAGATAACGTTGGTCACATTATTGAAAGGAACCCGTGAAAGTTGGAGAAGACGCTGCAGAGTTTGTAAAAACAAAAACTACCTGTTGCTTTGAGCAAGTTTGCTGAAGGAAGTTACCAAATTAGCGCCGGTGATGACTTCAATTTAAGTTTTGCTTAACCTACAGTTAGTAAGATATTCAAAGAAGTCATCGGTATCTTGGAAAGATATATTTGTCCTAAGTGGATAACATCGGAAGAGGAAAAAAATGATGCAAAACTGTACTTCTTGTCAATCACCTGCATCTCTTATTGAAGGACCAAGGCTACCTATTTAAGGTGATAGCAAGGGAGTCCCATTCTCTTTTAATGTCTGTCGCCAAATAAGAATCTTTCTGCATATGAGCAACCATTATTTCAAATCGTTTTTGGTTACTAATTTTCATTTTACATATTTGTAGAAGCAGACTAGGGCGGTGGACAGAGCTGGTTATCCGCTGCTACACCAAAATATTGAGGCGAAGCGTACAAGAAACCTCTCTAACTACTCGACATTTCTTTAAGTCGCTTACTTCGTACCTATTTAGGTACTCTGTGTTGTGCTCTATCGTTACGGTTACCACGGACGTGGGACGGCGTACAAAAAGTAAACATTTTTGAACTCAATGAAAAATCGGCGCGCGCTCGAAAGTTTGGACAATTTGGCCTTATCCTTATCAATGTACCTGCGCAATGCTAAGATATGTCAGTGTGCAAAATTTCATTACAATCGGACATCACGTTTTCGAACAGTTTGCGGACGAACGCTTTTTCCTTAGAGTCGAGTAGAGAGAGGCTTCGCTTACGCTTCGCCTTAATTATTTTAATTAAAATTGGATCAAGATTTACTAATTTCTTTTTAACTGAATGTAAACAATTTCAGAAAAAAACCTTTCTTTCCCTCGCCTGGTTAAAGTCGTCTGATCAGAACAAAGCGACAAAAATCGTTCTTCTTATCTCCCTTTGCCGTTTCGTGAATTTTTAGAGAATGCCGAATGGCAAACGACAATCGCAGCGAAAAAACGACAAAGAGAATGTGCATTCAGTTGAAAACGACAATGGGAACAGGGGTGATTTATACTAGTGGTCCTAAATGGGTTAAAATGACTCGACTCTTGGGTGACTCGACTCTTGGGTGACTCGACTCTTGGGTAACTAGACTCTTGGGTGACTAGACTCTTGGGTGACTCGACTCTTGGGTGATTCGACTCTTGGATGTTTTTCTAAATGCAGGGCTGGAATCGGCTAAGGTGATAGTTACTTTGGTGACAGTCATTTGTGACTATCGCCATCTTTTGATATCGGGTAAGATTATTACAAAAAAAAGTTTAGAAAAGGAGCAGCACTTGCTTTTTCGGAGATGATGACAGATAAGAAAGCTGTCAAATGATGAAAAAAAAAAAATTAAAAATTCAAAACAGGGCTGTTACCACCGATTCTTTAAATAAATACCCGGCAAATGTAAGTAAATTACATACATATTAGAAATGCAACCAATGCGGAATTTGGTCGGCTCTCGTCCTATCTAGGTCTAGGACAACCACCCCTGAGAGTAGTGAACGAACATCAACGACCCAAGCCACTGCACTCCGTTCAGGGCTGGAATCGGCTAAGGTGATAGTCACTTTGGTGACAGTCATATGTGACTATCATCATCTTTTGGTATCGGGTAAGATTATCACAAAAAAAGTTTAGAAAAGGAGCAGCACTTGCTTTTTCGGAATTACTGATAGATAAGGGTAGCCCTAAACGACGAACATGTTCGCCTAATCCGTTCGTTTGCGTTACCCCCTACACGGCGAACACATATGGAGAACATTCATTTCGTGCTGATTCTTCAGAGGGTAAACACGTACGATAAATAAGCACAAGTGGTTGCGCTTATGGTTATTTATGTATGTTTACCCGGCGACATTCGCAGCAGCAAATTCACGAACAAAATCGGCGAACATGCTCGCCGTGTAGGGCTGCCTTAAGATAGCTGTTAGATAGTTAAAAGGAAATTTTGAAATTAAAATCAGGGCCGTTGTAACCGATTGTTAGAAATGCTATTATTGCATTCAATTCAATAATGCCCATATCACAATAGTGTGTTAGCGCTAGCTCCGAGTGACGTTTAACATTCAACACAGGCAATTTAATGGGGCACTCTACAATACTGCGTTTGCGTTAGCGAGCTTACGTTCATTGAAAAATGAGGGGAAATAAGAAAAAATGAGGGCGAGAGAACACGTAAACTAACGTAACCAAAGCAGACAAAAGTCAAACACGTCGGAAATTTCTGTGCGTTTGGACAACTGTTGCTGTGTATTGATGTGTATGCTGTATCTGTGTATTTTGTGGTTTGTGTTGTGTACGTTTACGTCAGTGTTTTCATATGGAGGAGCCGATAAAATTGAATTGTCATTTTCAAAGCATGCGTCGAAGCATTGTCGGAGTCTACACGAGGGCTTTCTTTTTGCGCCTTTTTCTTTTGAACCTATGTTCCAATTTGAGGACGCGTCCACACGGAGCTTTTCTGCGCGTGCCTGTTTCTTGACATTTCGCTTCACATTTCAATTTCGGTAGCCTGTGGTGATGTTTGAAGAGTAAGGATGGTATCCAAACGTACACTTCCAAGTCAGAAACAGGAGTGAAGCGACATCGCAAAACAAAGAAAAGGAGATAAGAAAATGGCAAAAAAACCCACGAAGTAGCTACCCGCGCGTGACTGTGCCAATGTATTTCTGTTTCACTTACCCTCTCTTTAACACTTATTTAAGCCCTCGTGTAGACTCCGACATTTCTCGTAACACGTAATGAGGCACGCACCAACGCAGTATTGTAATACGGGCATAAAGAGGCAATTAGAAGAGAAAAGGAGCGGGTTTCCATTATGCGCATTTTTTTTTTTTTTATTTCAATCAAACATTTGACCATTTGACATAGTGGAATAAGTGAAGACCAAATAATGTCAGGCAGGCCTGTAAGAAAGTCTGGTGTGGGTGGCTCGCTAACACGATTTTAACTTCGTCACTCCGCTATGGGTATGTCAACAACTGTCAGGCCGGGCCTGTAGCTAAAGCTTAATTATTTATACGTACTCTGGGGTGTTTAACAGATTGAAAAAAAAAAAAAATGAGAGGAGAGTGGAGTTGTTCGAATTTCGTAATACCGACACATAAACGACTGCAAAATGAAGGGACTCCTAAAACGACTAGAGTCGAACAAATGCAGTGGTGGTGCAGTGGTTAACATCATCGATCGGAAGGGTTATAGTTCAAATTCGCTTCATAGCCAAGTAAAAGTAATTCCTAAACGGATGATAAAAAGTATGCAACGCAGTTGTGACCAGACGTACTGCCTGCAGGCATAACACTCACAGTACGTGGTCAACCGAAATTCATCCTCTGCGTATGCAATACTAAAGTGCTTGAACGAATTACTACGGACTATAACCAACGCGGAATTTGGTCAGCTCTCGTCCTATCTAGGCCTAGGACACCCACCCCTGAGAGTAGTGAACGAACATCAACGACCTCAACCACTGCACTCAGTTCAGGTTGTGTGTGTCAACACATCATAAAAGAATATAAAAAAAGCTCTTGAACCTGCGCGAGTCTCTAAAACAAAAAAAAAAACAAAAAAAAAAAAGGTGGTGGGTGGTGGTGGGTTAGACCATGTTATCAAACGTATTCCTCCTATGTCGAATTCGAAATGGCACAACGCCGTGTAGTAGCGACAGTTTTTTAAAATTTTCGAAATTACAGCGCTGCGACACGACTACATACGTGCCTATGTGACTTACTCCATATAATTCCATTGAATGAATATGGATTTGACAGCTACGGCGTTTGCGGTTGCGCCGGATTCAATGATCGGCATGATTAATTTAAGAACACGTTAGAGAGTTTCTAAATTTCCACGGTCGTGAGCGATGTGAATTAAAAATCGTTACACTAAATTCTTCTAACAGCGGCTTTGACAAGCTCGCCGAGCGGATTATCGTTGAGTAAAGTTGCAAATATCTCCCCGTCTGAATTGGGATTAAACGATTTCGAACAAACGTCCCTTCTTCGAACCAAAACCAAATTCCCTGCATCGCAATAAAAAAAATAAATAAATCGAATTAAGAAATAAAAAGAAAAAAAAATATCGAAAACCAAACCAAAATATAAAACTGAAATTTAAACGATAACGAAAGTGTTAAATAAAAACTAAAAAAAAGATTACAAAAAAAAAATGTTTATTTACTTTATTATTATATAGCAATGTAATATATTTACTCATACTTAGAATAATAATCATAAAAAAGAATCGAGTAATTGATTTTTTAGCTTTTTTTTGTGTGTATGTTGTGTCTTACAAAGTCATTCCTCTTATCGTGTTCTCTATGTATCTATATCGAAAGTGCTACTTTTCGCTTTTTGTTTTGTTTCTTGCAACCAATAACAATGTACACAAACTATTAATTTATTTCTTTTTTTTTTTGGGTAAATTATTTAAACATATATTTAACCGAAAAACATAGAATACAAATAAAATGTCGTTTTTCTCGGCTTTTGAATTGATTCTTTTGATTTATTTGAAAACAATACTTTTGCGCTTTGAGTTTTATACAATTTTAGACAACCAAACATATTGTTGATAAGTTTTTTAATTTATTTTCCCTTTTATCTCATTATATGCATATATATATATTTATAAAAAAAGGTGTATGTATGTATAAAACAAAAAACAAAATAATAAATTTGTTCTCTTCTTTTATGTTTTTCTAAAATTATAAAATCGTATATGTTTTGTAGAATGCATTTCTCTTTTGAGGGTGTTTTGGTTTCTTTTTCCACCGCTGGTATGTGCACAATTTTGAAGTCCTTACAAGCGAGGAATTTGTTTTTATTTTTCTTTTAATTCCCTACAATTATTTTTTTTATTTCATACATACATATATATATATTCATATATTGTTAAATGTAATTTCCTTTGAGTTGTTTTGCTTTCGTAAATTCTTAGTTATTTGATTTTGCTTCGAGTTGTATTTTATTTTTGTTTTTTTTTTTCTATTTTTTATTTTATTTTGTTTCCGTATAAATGGTTGCATTTTATATGTATATGTTTGAATTTGTCTTCTTTATCAGCATGTGAGCGTGTGTATTGTATTGTGTGTTTGGTGTTGTGTTTTGTTTTTATTTTATTTTTTATTTATGGGGAAAAGTGTATAAAGTGGGAGAGTTGTTCTGTGAGGTTTTCTTTTTTTTTATTTAATTTCCTTTTCTTTTATTTTATTGTTAAAAGAGAAACTAATATTTATATAATATATAATATCAATAAAATTATTCGGCCACAACGGCTGCTTCCTGCGTTACCACGTCGTTCGATACTTTCTCGATCTGGTTCTCAGCCTTTATTTCCTAAAAAGCAATAATAAAAAAAAATATATTTTTAATCTTGAAATGGTCTTATATAAATTAAATTAAATTTGTAAGAAGAGAACAAGGAAATCCTCATGGACGTTAAATTCGCCTTTGAGTAGGTGTGGCAAGAAGAAATACAGAAAGCTTACTTTTTATATTCCACAATTGATCACGGTCGACGCCAGACACTCCTCAAGAATCCTAAAGGGTTTTCCAATAGGGAATTGACAACTTTAAATTGAATTCAATTTGTGAACGCACCCTTTCACTAATCATCGAACTGTCATTGTCAATTTATTCAGTAAACTCAACATTTTCATCATGGTAAAGTACACGAACAGGGGAGAAGGGTGCGAGCAAACAGAGCAAAGTTGATCGCGTTTAACTTGGCAAATGCCAGCGTCAATCTCTCTCCCTGTTCAATCCGGAAACGAATTCCGGATCTACACCTGGAACGTTAGGTCGTCCCTCACCAGACCAGGTGCAGCCGGACAACTAGTCATTTTTTTGGACTGCTATAAGGCAGACATTACCGCGCTCCAAGAAGTGCGATGTGATGGGTCAGGCAAAAAGCAGATGAAAAACTGTGATATCTACTACGGAAACTGCGGATTTGTTATGCGAGACAGACTCAGGAAAAGTTTTAAGCATCCAGTATGTAAGCGAACGCCTCATAACTATCCGCATCAAGGCCAATATCGGCAATATAAGCTTACTATGTGTCCACGCCCCCACAGAGGAGAAAGATGACCGACATAAAGACGACTTCTATGATCCCCTAGGCAGAACGTATGCGCAATGTCCCAGCTATGACACCAAAATCGTTCTAGGAGATTTCAATGCGAAGCTGGGTAAGGAAGCTATCTTTGAACGGGTCATTGGAAAGCACAGCCTACACAACACTAAGTCAGAAAACGGACTAAGGTTAGAGGACTTTATGGCGGGACATAATCTGGTAGTAGCAAGTACACGATTCCCACACCTCAACATCCATAAGGGGACCTGGCGGTCTTTCGATCAATCGACAACCAACCAAATTGATCATACTGCGATCGACGGCAGACACTCCTCCAGCATCCTAGATGTCCGAACCTTTCCAGGAGCCAACATCGACTCGAATCATTACCTTGTTTCAGCCAAGGTTCGGATGCGTATTTCTCGGAATCAACGGAGTCGAGTAAGAACACCAAAATTTAACGTCGTCGCAGGAGACCGCCAGGACCTTCGCCGATCAAGTCTCCCTCAAGCTCTCTCAAGTCCCGATGCAATCTGCAAAAACCATAGAACAGCAATGGAGTCGTTGTCAGAACGCCATCAGAGGCCGCCTCAGATGTACTCGGTTTCCAGCCACCACCGTCGAGAAACCCCTGGTTTGATGACAACATGAGTTCATAAAGGGTAGGTCAACAACCACAAATCTGACCGCATTCATGGCCAGTACCATGTGTGCATTGGAGGATGGCAAGGAAGTCGACGTAGTTGCTACCGACTTCAGCAAAGCCTTTGATAAAATTTCACACGAAATCATATTTTTAAAACTTAAAGCCCTAGGCTTTCCCCGCCTGGGTTTATTGCATGAATCAAATCCTACCTTCAAGATCGTCAATACGGAGTCCTTTTTAGATCTGTTATATCCGATCCTTTTAAGGCCCCCTCTGGAGTCCCCCAAGGTAGTCATCCTGGCCCCTTGATTTTTGTTTTATCAGTTAACGACGTTGATGCTATTATTATAAATTCCCGTCTGTCAATCTATGCGGACGATATGAAAATCTTTAATCACATCCCCACACTCGCTGACTCCCTTGCGCTTCAAAGTGATCTGGACAGTTTTTCTACTTGGTGCAATAAAAATTTTCTTGAGTTGAATATCAACAAATGCCAAAGTATAACTTATTCTCGCAAGCGTCTCCCATCAGTCCATAGAACTTATGAAATCTGCTGTGAGATCATTCCCGCTGTGACCTTTCCGTGTGACTTGGGTGTCTTATGTGACACTGAACTCAATTTCCACAACCATATTGACAGCGTTATCGCAGAGCAAACTCTGCGCTAGGTTTTGTGAAAAGTTGGTCAAAGGAATTTACGTCCCTAAATCTCTTTACCAAACATTTGTAAGACCCATATTAGAATATGCCAGCCAGGTCTGGTCTCCCTATCAAGATATATATTCGAATCGTATTGAGAGTGTCCAGCGGAGGTTTATCCGTTTTGCTCTACGGGGACTTCCAAGGGCCGACAGATATAACCTACTCCCTTATGACCAGCGCTTGAACTTGCTGAATATGCAATCACTTGAAAAACGGAGGAATGTCGCCGATATAATCATTGTGCATCAGTTCTTATCAGGTAAAATTTACTGTCCAGAGCTGCTTGAACTAATATCACTTAACACTAACCCGCGCACTTTGAGGTCAGTGCCTCTCTTCCACCTAAAGATTCATCGTACGAACTATGGACGTAATGAGCCTATGTCTCGAATGCTACGCGCGGCGAATCACTGCCATCTCTTCGACTTTCAGTATAGCATCTTGAGAACGCCCTTTATTCCCTTTCCTCTTTATTATCACTATTTAGCTCTAAGTAATATTGTAAATTTTTAAAGGCACCCTGGCTCTTCGAAACAGCGAGGGCAATCTTGTCACCGACCCGCAGGGAATAGTGGATGTATTTAAGCAGCATTTCCAGCAGCTGCTTAACGAGCATGACCAAGAGAGGGACCGAGGAAATCCCAACTCCAGCCGTTGAAGTAGTCCTCCCACCCAGCATCGAAGAAGTCGACACAGCTATTCAGAAGCTTGAGAATAACAAGGCCGCAGGCTCAGATGGCTTGCCATCAGAGCTCTTCAAGGCTGGCGGCGATGTTCTGCATGCACCTGCATCACCTGATCATCTGCAAAATTTGTGAAGACGAAAGCATGCCCGACGACTGGAATACCAGCTCTATTTGCCCCATCCACAAAAAGGTCTAAAGCCATTTTGCACCGCACTAATCGGTAGCTACCAGTGCGGCTTCCGGCCCGGCAAATCGACTATAGACCAAATTTTCACACTTCGACAAATCCTGGAAAAGACCAACAAGTTTCGAATCAATACACACCATCTTTTCATAGATTTAAAAGCCGCATACGATAGCATTCATCGTGAAGGACTATTTGGTGCGATGGCCGAATTCGGGATCCCGAGAAAACTGATCCAGATGTGTCGCGCCACGCTAAAAAATACGCGATGCACCGTGCAACTCGGTACTAGGACTTCGGAACCGTTTGAAACATGCACCGGATTTCGGCAAGGAGATGCGCTGTCATGTGACTTCTTTAACCTGGTGCTGGAGCAGATAGTGCGACCAGCACTATCCGTCCAGCTGCTAGAATACGCGGATGATATCGACATCATCGCTATCATCAGAACAGGCGAAACGAGTTGGTCTTGAGGTTAATGATGACAAAATGAAGTACACGCATGCTGTCAAGCAAAAACCAATCCGTCGCTCACCACTTGGGACAAAATATAACAATTGACAGCTACAATTTCGAGGTAGTTAAGGAGTTTGTCTACCTCGGGGCAAACGTAAATTCCACAAATGACACCACAGTGGAGATCCGGCAGAGAATCGCCTTTGGCAACTTCGGCTTGTCCAAACAACTGGGGTCAAAACTCCCCACTCGAAAGAATAAAGTCATGCTTTACAAAGCGCTCATACTGCCAGTCTTGCTGTACGGAGCCGAAAGCTGAACGATAAGCAGGACGGCGGAGCTGACTTTGGGTTCTTTCGAAAGAAAAATTCTGCGCCCGATATTTGGTCCTTTTTTTTTTTTAGAAACTCTCAGGGGTGGTTGTCAGATAGGACGAGAGCCGACCAAATTCCGGGTTGGTTATAGTCCGTACTAATTCGTTCGAGCACTTTTTAATATTGCATACGCAGAGGATGAATTCCAGTTGACCATATACTGTGAGTGTTATGCCTGCAGGCAGTACGTCTGGTAACTTTCCATTCACAACTGCGTTGCATACTTTTTGTCCGTATAGGAATTACTTTTTCTTGGCTGCGAAGCGAATTTGAACTATAGACCTTCCGCTCGGCGGTTGATGATGTTAACCATTGCACTACGGCCACCCCATGTCTGTGAAGAAGGTGAATGGAGAAGAAGACACAACCGCGAACTCTACGAGCTGTAAGATGTGGATGTTGTCCGGAAGGTAAAGATCCGTCGACTACACTGGCTAAGCCACATCGAGGGCATGGACACCAAAGCTCCAGCTAAGAGGGTCTTCGACTCCGAGCCTCCTGGTTCGAGAAGAAGAGGAAGACCGAACCTCCGGTATAAAGACCAAGTAATCGCGGATGTAAGACATCTTGGTCTTGACAACTGGAAGCAGCGTGCCCGGGACCGTCAAGGATGGAAGGCAGCTACAGCTCAGGCTCAGATCCTCCATGGATCGTAAGTAATATTGTAAATTTACGTACATTTCTTTTTTTCTAAATATTTCTACATATATTATTGTTGAACCTAATTGCTTGTATTAAGCTAATAATACATAAACATTTAGTTTGAACAGGCTTATAAAGGGTCCACCCAAACAACTTTTTTTTTTTTGAAAATGCTATTTAAAAATAAAAAAAAAAAAAAAAAAAAAAAAAAAGAAACTGAATATTTTCTCAAATTTCTTTTTTTATTTGAAAGTTCCGGTTGATAATAGCGGCGTTCACACCATACGATTTGTCTATTCGTTTTTTTTTTTTTTTTTAATTCAAAAGTACGTAGCGTTCACACTATACTGCAAATTTGATAGATTTCATTTGTGAGAGAGAATTTGTGTCGTGAATATCGTTACCCCTGTTTTTTTTTTAAATATGCATCCGAGTTGTTACAAAATGGGGAGACTGAAAGGCATGCCTGTCGTAAGAGGCGAGGCGCTGGAGTACTGCCTTACTCCAAAGTTGGGAGTTTTTCTAGGGTGAGGTGCTAGACCTCGAGGCTTGCGGGACCCATCTGGAAGTGACCTTGCGATCGCGAAGCTCCACCGGTAGCTATAATCTGGTACCACGAGAGAGACAGGAGCCCCCGCAACTGGCGGTCGGTATCTCGGTGCCTGGCGTCGATCCTGGCGGCTCCCAAGTTGAAGTGACGTGGTGGCGTGTAGTAGAAAATATTTTTGGAATTATAATTACAAGATTTAGAGTTTTGCTGACCACTACCAATTTAAGCCAGCTACATACATATATCCGAGAGCACCGTGGCGCAATGGGTAGTGTGTTGGCCTCTGAAGCCGATGACACGGGATCGAATCCCGACACAGCCATGTCATCGAACGTGTTTTTCACGGTGTTTCTCCTCAGCGGGGTTCTGACAAAACCCCCTGTAGTAAAATTGTCATGAAAAGCTTCTCGAAATTCGCCGTTCGGAGCCGGCAATAAACTGTAGGTCCCTTTCACCTATGGGAACATGAAATCGCACACAACATGGGTGATTGAGAGAAGCTCGGCTCAGGTTCTTCATGGACGGTAACGCCAACATACATACATACATACATACATACATATATCCGAAGCTCGGAAGTAGACACCAATCCCGCCAACAATAGTCTATTATTACATCCACAAGCTTGGAAATGCCATAACTTGTCACTAAATTCGTCGTCATATCGCCTTTGTCCGCTGATGTTCACCCTTCGAAGTCACAAAAAAAGTGAAAAACGTATGGAAGTATAATTTCTGACTTTTACACATACACGGGCACCCACACAAGCAAGGCAAAAAGTCCAAAAATTCTGGACTTTATACTACAAATCGAATCGACTTGCAGTATGGAGCGTTCACATTGACGATTGGCAGTACAGACACGAGTCATCAAGCAAATCGTATAGACAAATCGTATGGTGTGAACGGCGCTAATGGAAAATAATTTCATTCAAATGGCTGCGTCGGCTGGCCATGCAGTAGCCTACAGGATCGGTCCAATTTTAAAGCACATTATCGATTGTGTGCAGCTGTATTTCACCAATGGCTTTACGAATATTGTCCTTTAAAGCGTCAATTGTCTCTGGCTTGTCGGCGTAACACTTATCTTTGACGGCACCACACAAATAATAGTCCAACGGTGTCAAATCGCAGCTCCGAGGTGGCCAAACGACATCAGCTCTGCGGCTGATAATGCGATCTTCAAAAACAGGGCGCCAAAGCATCGAGTGTAGCTTCGGCTGTGTGGCAAGTAACGCCGTCCTGTTGCAACCAAATGTTGCCAATATCCTCCTCTTAAGTGTTTGTGAACAAAAATTCGTTCGTCATGGCCCGATAACGATCGCCATTGACTGTAACGGCCACTCCTTGCTCATTTTCGAAGAAAAATGGCCCAATTATGACTCTGGACCGAAATCCGCACCAAACAGTGGCTCGTTTTGGGTGCACCGGCTTTTCAATGTATGCTTGCGGGTTTTCTGTGCCCCAAATGCGACAATTTTGCTTGTTTACATACCCGCCAAGATCAAAATGAGCTTCATTTGAGAAGATGATTTTTTTGGCAAAATCGGCATCTTCTGTAAGTCGATCGCAGGCCCACTTAGCGAAGCGAAAACGCATTGGATGGTCAGTTGGCTTCAACTCCTGAACCATATGGACTTTGTATGGCGTCATACCAAGGTCTTTATGCAAAATTCGTCTCAATGATGTCTCCGAAATGTTCAATTGTTGAGAACGACGGTGAATTGATGTTGATGGCGCTTCACGCACACTTTCTGCCGCAGCAGCAATATTCTCGGGTGTACGCACTCTTTTTGGCTTTTCACGCTTTGGTTTATCGATGAGGATGCCAGTTTCTTTCAATTTTTTCACAAGATAACGAACATACGGAGCTGACGGTGCTTCTCTTCTTCCAAAATCCGTACGCAATTTTCGCACACATTCTGCAACATTACCATGATTTTCAAAGTAATGTCGCAATATTTTCCAGCGTTGTTCAAGCGTATACACAACCGTACTCGTTCAGCGGAAGGATAAAACTAATTATCTGTCAAATCAGACATGAGCTAAGTGTTACCATTCACGAAATAAGCACTACTTGAAAAAAAAAAAAACGTTATATGGCGGACCCTTTACTTCAGTGGCTATCGTTGCAAAAAAAGATAACAAAAGAGAGATAAAGGATTTAAGTCACCATGACAACTCACCTCAATAGTCTTGTGTTCAAGTCCACCATTCAGGCTCTCTGTCGCAGATGTTTCGGCTGTTTGTTGTTCATGAGCATCGCCAATTCCATTCTCCTACAAGTATTCAATCGCACGCCAAAGAAAAACAAGTGAAAACAGAAAAAGGGAAGAAATAAAAAATTCGATTTTAATCAACACTCGCTTCGACTGAAACAAAAAAACCACTTGAAAAATACATTTAAAAACATTTATCGAGTACACATTTCATTTCATTTCAAAGAAATACCGTAAAAGAAAACAATTTTCGAAAACAATTAGTTAATAATCGTGTCAACAAAGTCTTGCATAGCATCATACGAGTATTATTACTTGGCATTCAATTTTACTAAAAAAATTTCCCCCCAAAAATAGCACTCAAACCAAAAACCAAAAGAAATGAATAATATTAATAGAAACATAGGTAAATACAAAATGAAATGTAATCTCAATTGGAAGTCATTGTTGTTGCATGAGGAGGCATTCAACAATCGAAAACGGAAGAGTACAATGTTGAAATAAAAATGATCTCTAGATACACCAGAAGGGAAGGAAAGCGCACAGGAAATTAGAGAAAAAAAATCAAGAGAAAAAGGACTAAAAATAAGGAAATTAAATCTCATGTATGGCTGACTCACACGAGAGGTATTACATATATACTGAAGAACAGAATTTTGATTTTTGATTTAAATTAAATTTAAAATTAGTCACAAGAGGTGCAATTCGGTTTTGTTTTTTTTTCTTTTCTTTTTTTCCGGCAGAGGCACACAAAAAGTGATTTTGGAATGGAGTAGATAGGTGGAAAATAAAGCGCAAACAATTGGAGTGGAGACACAAATTAGGATAAATGGATGGGATAGTTTCATTCGCCACTCTTTTCGACCATTGCAAAACGATGAGGTGTGGAATGGAGTGTGGACGTAGAGTTATAGAGGTGGTTGATGGTACATATCTTATTTTCTAATTGGTATTCAATTACGCCAACTAACGAACACTGAATGGACGATATTATGGTATTGTATAGAGGTAAAGATGATCTAAATATATGGTGGTGGTATAATGATGGTAGTAGTAGCAGCATTAGAAGTAATGGTAGTAGTAGTAGTAATTAACGTTTAACAGGAGGATATTTAACGAGCGAGCTGGATTTCTCAATTCCCATTTTACATTGTTTCCTTTAAATAAAATTAATTAATAACATTTCTACACAGGAGGAAAATAAAATTCACTATATAAGTTACCATCAAAACAACACAGAGAAAAATATTAACAAATATCAAAAAGCCAATCAAAAAACATAGGATTTCACTTTAATTAAATGTTAATTTTGGTCTCTAGTATAAAACATTATTTGTACACAGCCAATAAGAGGTTTATTGCCAATTGATGGAACAACATGCTGACATTCAAAAAACAGATGAAATCTGTGGATTTTCCCGATAAATATATTGGACAACGTAGAGCACTTGTTTCTGAACATTTTATGTTAGTAGCTTCCGGTAAAAAAAAACCACAGGATCCAGAGCACGTGCCAATGTTTGCTTTTTTGCAATAATATCAGTAAATCCAGAACCTCATCTGCTCAGGAAGACAATTGGACTTCTTTTCTAAACAACATGGCGCGATTGTTATCGTGCAGGATAGGTTCGAAGCCAGTTATTTTGGTTTCGTTTTTTAGCGGGCGATTTAAGAAGTGAATAAACACTGAGCTATACTAGGAATCACGGTAATATACTTGATCGTGAAGGGAAAATATCCAAAACGAATGGTTGCCCACATTTCAATGATGTAAACAATGTGAACGTTCAGAAAGGGAAGTTCAAGGAGCACTTGTGATTGAAAAATGTATGAAGTGCTAATTTTCATGTACATTTGTCAACTCTTTAACAGTCGGTAGACATTAGCATCAGAATTTCTTTGAATTTTTTTTTGTCAAAATCGAAAAGAGCAGTTTCGTTCAATAAATCGCTTTTTTTTAAAGTGGCAAAAGGAAACTACTAGCGCCAGAATTTCTTTGATTTATTTTGACAAAATCGAAAAGAGCAGTTTCGTTTGGTAAACCGTTTTTTTTCTAAGTGAAAAACGTGCGAGCAGGCAAAAGGAAACTAGCGCCAGAATTTCTTCGAATTTTTTCTTTTTTTTTTTGTAAAAATCGAAGAGCCGTTTCGTTCGGTAAATCGCTTTTTTTTTTAAGTGAAAAACGTGCGAGCAGGCAAAAGGAAACCAGCGCCAGAATTTCTTTGATTTTTTTATTTTGTCTAAATCGAAGAGCAGTTTCGTTCGATGAATCGCTTTTTTTAAAGTGAAAAAAGTGCGAGCAGGATAAAGGAAACTAGCGCCAGAATTAGATTTAACTTGTCAAAATCGAAAATAGCAGTTTCGTTAGGTAAATCGCTTTTTTTTTAAAGTGAAAAACGTGCGAGCAGGCAAAAGGAGACTGCGCCAGAATTTCTTTGATTTTTTTTTTGTCTAAATCGAAGAGCAGTGTCGTTCGATGAATCGCTTTTTTTAAAGTGAAAAAAGTGCGAGCAGGAAAAAGGAAACTAGCGCCAGAATTTGATTTATTTTGCAAAATCGAAAATAGCAGTTTCGTTAGGTAAATCGCTTTTTTTTTTTAAGTGAAAAACGTGCGAGCAGGCAAAAGGAAACCAGCGCCAGAATTTCTTTGATTTTTTTATTTTGTCTAAATCGAAGAGCAGTTTCGTTCGATGAATCGCTTTTTTTAAAGTGAAAAAAGTGCGAGCAGGATAAAGGAAACTAGCGCCAGAATTAGATTTAACTTGTCAAAATCGAAAATAGCAGTTTCGTTAGGTAAATCGCTTTTTTTTTAAAGTGAAAAACGTGCGAGCAGGCAAAAGGAGACTGCGCCAGAATTTCTTTGATTTTTTTTTTGTCTAAATCGAAGAGCAGTGTCGTTCGATGAATCGCTTTTTTTAAAGTGAAAATAGTGCGAGCAGGAAAAAGGAAACTAGCGCCAGAATCGAAAATAGCAGTTTCGTTAGGTAAATCGCTTTTTTTTTTTTTTAAGTGAAAAACGTGCGAACAGGCAAAAGGAAACTTCGATGCTAACTGTGTGACCCTTTGCAATCCACTGTCACCATCAGATTTAGACGAGCTTAAACGTGGTGGAGCGTACGTTTCTCAAAGAGCAGTGTAACAGTATTGTCAAACTCGGTAACTAAAAAAAAAGTTAATATTCTCACAAGAGTCCGTATAGGTGATCTTTGTGGACCTGTTTAAACGAAATCTATACAAGTTTTCGCGTCTAATGGCCATTATGTACTAGGGAACCATAAAATTAGCAGCTCTTTTTTAAGGGAAACTGCTCCCAACAAGAATAAGTCGTCCTTTCGGGCGGAAATGTCCTGACTTTTGAGAGGTAAAGCAAAGAATCGATTATCACTATCAGACATTGGTTAGACTAGCTTAAACGTGGTCGGACGTTTTTACGTCTGATAACCATCGTGAAGCAGGGAACGATCAGAACAACAGCTCATTTCTAAGGGAAACTGCTCCCAAAAAGAATAAAAGCGGTCATTTCGGGTGGGAAAAATCTTGACAATTGTTATTTTGGGAGGTAAGGCAAAGAATCGATTATTACTATCAGACATTGGTTAGACTAGCTTAAACGTGATCGGGCGTAAGTTTTTAAAGAGCAGTGTAGTAGTGAGTAGTATTGCCAAACAAAATTCTTACAAGAGTCCATATGGGTGAACTTTCTGCCTTTCTGAGCCTGTTTAAACGAAATCTATAGACGGTTTTGCGTCTGATAATCATCGTTAGCCAGGGAACCATTAGAACAACAGCTCTTTTCTAAGGGAAACTGCTCCCAAAAAGGATAAGAGTGGTAATTTCGGGCGAAAAAATTCTTGACTTTTGTTATTTTGCGAGGTAAAGCAAAGAATCGATTATCATTATTAGCTAAGACGAGCTTAAACGTGGTCGGACGTACGTTTTTAAAGAGCAAGTCCATACGGGTGACCTTTTTGAAACTGTCTAAACGAAATCTGTAGAAGTTTTTGCGTCTAATAGTCATCATGAACTAGGGAACTATCAAAGCAGCAGCTCTTTTCTAAGGAAAACTGCTCCCAAAAAGAAGAAAATTGGCCCAATTGGTTGGAAAAATCCTGATTTTTTTTTAGTTTGGTCCATGCACATGATCTAGCTGGAAATTGCTTTTCTTTAATTTCCAAATATGAATCAATGGCTCGCAGGAAACAATTTCAGTCAAGACAGAGGCGCATTTTCTACATTTCGACAGAGTTACACTTGAAGATTATGTTGACGAAACAAGAAAGTTGTTGGTCCTTCTAACAAACACGGTTACTAATTGACCTACTCTCGTATGCAGCAAGTGAAAATGCACCATTTCCACAAGTTAGAACGAAAAGCATTCAACAGCAGTATGTAAACCTTGTAGTTTATTACACGTATATATAGCCCAGATAGACATCTATATTCCATCAACAATCAGCAATAAACCATTAACCAAAAACAAAGTATAAAAAATAGAAAACGTTCCAAAAAATGCCATTAGTATTACAGTAAAAAGGAAAAACAATAAAATTAAAAAAGAAAATTTAATTTTGCAGTACAATTATTGTTAAAGATTCGTTGTTTGCAAAAAAACACTATTCATTCTACGAGGATTAATGATTTTTGTTTTTGTTTCTTGTTTCTGTTTGAACACAACAAACAAACAACAAAGAAAAGAAAGCAACTCTCCAAAACAGCACACGCGAATGAAATACATATTTTTTCAATTATGTATGTATATGTAAAAACAAAAACAACAAAATAAACAAAAAAAAAACAAGAAATAAAGAATCGCTCTTCGTATTTTCGCTCGTTTTCATTCGCTCTCTCTTGCTCGCGTGCAACTCTCTCCGAGCGTGTGTCTCATTTGATATATGTGATAACAACAAGGATCTCTTGTATTGTGCTTTCGAAAATACTCTCTGTTCTTTGTCGGTTAATATAAGAATTTGTTTTTGTTTTAATTGTTTTTAAATGCTTTCATTCCTAATTACGTTATTTTATGGATTGGATTTATGTTTCCGATTCGCTATTCACCTTGGTTGCTGAAAGGATTGAATACGATTCCGATTTATCACCGTTTGTTGTGCTGATAATCATGATTTTATCATCGATTGTATCACTTCCATTTTTGAGAGATGTTTCTTGTTCATTAGTGACGGCGGGAGGAGTAGTTTCGGATGATGTTGCAAGGACATCGGTGGCTTCTGTTTTAATTTCAGATTCGCTGCCTACCACTACTGTTCGATCATCGGAATCAGCAGTAGTGGTATAAGTAGTTTGTGATGATGGAGTAGTAAGTTGTTCGATTTGTTTGTCGGCGAACGACGATGATAATGAAATGTCGGCGGCGGATAGATCAGAAATTGGTGAAGGAATAGATTCGGACGCTGGTAGAGGTGGTAGTGGTATAGGTAGTTCATCTTCAGCAGTTGGTGGTGAATTGCATTCAGTTTCGGGTTTCGTTACACCGTCATCAGTGCCAGACTGAATTGGGACAATTTCATCTTGTTCTTCCTTTTCATGTTGTTGTTGTTGTTGCTGGATGCGCGTGACTGCCTCCTGGGTCAATTGATCGATCAGTGCAACCGTTTGAGCTGTGATTTCATTCTTTTTAATATCTTGAATGCACGATGAAATAATCTCACTACTATCGGTAACGATTGTAGATGGTGGTTGTTCTTGAACGACGCTGGTGATGATAGCTTCGTCTATCTGTTTCTCCTGCACTTCATTTTCTGCTTCTTTTACTACCTCTTCCTCAATCTTCTCCGATATATTGGCCATTGTCGGAGTGTCCGGTTGATTTTCCGGTGTAGCTGGAATAATATTTACTTGCGTGATCTCTGGCGTAGCAGGAATAATTCTAACTTCGGTTGTAGTTAGATTGTCAGGAGTTGCTTGAGTAACAAATGCAGCTGTTCGTGCTTGTTCAGGTGTAGATGGTGCTATGATTTCTGGAATATTATCTTTAGTCACCGTCGTCGTGATATCCTCCTCTTTTGTTGTTTCCTGCTGTTCGGTAGATGTTGGAGCAGACGCTTCCAAATCGGAGAGAGCAATTAGAGGAGCTACTGCTACTTGTTCGATATTTTCGGTTTTTGTTTCTGTTTCGGTTGAGTTGGCAACTTGAGAATCCTCATCACTTAATGCAAACACCATCACCTGTGAAGGGGGAGGGGAGCAAGGAAGAGGAGGTGGTTGGGGACTATTTTGTGCAACAGATTCAATAGATTCACCACCGCTATTGTTATCATTCGAAGTAGTAGTACTAGTAGTAGTAATTGGTTCTTGTGATTGTTCAGTAATTGTCTTTTGGACAACAACAGCATCACCACCAGCCTGATTGATTGTAGATTCCATGGTAGGAACATCAACAACCGAACTGGTGGCGTCGGCAGTAGTAATATTGGTAGAAATGGTAGTAGTAGTAGTAGTATTTGTTGTATTACTAGTGTTTTCATCGTTTTCAGTTTTTACCTCAATTTTTGGCGATTCAGCTGCTGTGCCGTTTAGCACTTTATTAGCAGCTTCAACTGTTTCGTTAGTGTTGGCTTTTTCAACGGTACCATTTGTAGTTGGTACTAATGCTTCAGCAGCAACAACGGATGCTTCCGGAATTTTTGCTTCTTCGGCTACAATAGATGGTGCAGCAGCAGTAGTAGTAGCAGAAGCAGCAGCAGCTGGTGCTACTTCTGGTGTTGGTTCGTCAATAGCAGCGGCTTTTTCAACTGGTGCAGCATCGCCATTTGTCCCTGATGAAGGCGCTGATTCAACAGCGGCTACAATTGGTTTCTTATCTTCGGCGGCGGTTGGAGCAACTACGGCAGCAGTTTCAACTGATGGCTTGGTCTCATCATCGGTGGCTACTACAGCTGGTGTTGTAGTTGCTGGTGTAGCAGCAACTACTGTGCTGCTATCTTCAATTTTTGTCTCGACATCAGCGGCAGTCGTTGAAGCAGCGACGGCGGGTTCTTCAGTTGTCTATGGGGAATTAAAATTGGAAATATGTCAGAAAAGGAAATTTAAGGGGAAAACTGTATGATGATGGGGTGATTGATACGATGCACGAAAATGGGAATATAAAATTGTCGGTGGTGTTTCGGAGAGTGCGTGAGACGATCAAAGGCAGGCGACATAAAGGCACAGAAGTTGCCTGAATTTAAACGAAAGGTAACGAAAAAAACCACAACACGTCACTCCACTCCCAATTAGGCCAATACCTTATCCATGGCTCCACACTTCAAAACGATACACGACAACAGTACACTATGAGCACAAACTATGTACAATAGAAACGATCAATCGACGATAGTAGTCCAACTTGTCTCAAGAGCATTCAGCTACTAAATATCTGCGAATTCAACTGAACCATTATCCTTCGACGATCGGATTTTATACGTACTAACCAGCGCACCCATATTCATTCAAAAACAATTTTTCTCATGCCGCGAGGAAATACGAAGACACGATCGAAATGAAAATGGTTTTTACGATCCAATGAGAAATGGCCAGTTGCGCCGCAACACCCCACCCAACCACACGATACCAATACAACAGCGTCAGCGAAATAATCCATAAAACGTACACAAATATCAATTCTACACAGTGACGTTCGTCCTCTTCTACGACTTGTTATGGTCATGAAGACGCAAGTGGACACACGTCCCACCCCGAGCGGATGCGCTGTTACAAAATTCGATAAATCTACACAAAAGCGGGGAAATAAATTTGATTTTCAGCAGCACAAGGCTAGGGGTTCCCTTTTTAGCCACTATACTACTCTATGCGATATTACCACAGATGAGTGTGGCTCAGGAGGTGATTAATGCGTTTCTTATGAGCAGCTTTGACACCGAGAACACAAGTACAAGGCCACTAATGTTGCCCGGTTGCACTAATCGGAAACGACTCATTAGCAACTATGACAACAACAACAACAACAACACGATACTGCGCTCGTCTTCGAACTCATCATCGCTTTCTTGCTCTGATCTTGTGGAATTTGTTTTCGTTTTAGCTAGAATCACATTTTATTCGACGCATTATGCCAATATATTGCGCGACGCCTTGATTGGAAGCCAACCAAAAGTACTAAAAACAAATGAGTCCCAACACATCACACATCACTCTCTGCTGCTGCAGCCAGTGAGGGGGTGTGTATTCCTATCATAACTTATTGCCAAAGGAGATTAATGTGAAAAATCGTTTCCGTTCCAATATGGATAACAACATTCGTCGTGCGGTTCAATTAGAATTCAATTAAAGACCAAATGCAATTGAAAAGAGTACTACAACGGCTCATTTCTGCATTGCGAGCGTAGAAGGTGTAGGATATGCGCTCTACGTGCTGTTTACGACAAGTGTGTGTTGATAAATTACGGAAATCGCGGTCATGACGCAAAATCAAAACGCTCGGGTATGTCAGCGATGGTACTACAGTGTCTATGTTCTTCGAAGTAAATTAAATAAATTCGAAATTCAGTCACCAGGATAGAAATAGCCAAGCGGAATCACGAATAAACCGCAATTCGTACACAAGCAGCTATTCAGTTGTGTCCAGAAATTGTCGAATAAATAAAAAATGATTCAGAAAATGAATTGTGAAATTCGCACGTTTTGGAACAGGGCAGCTAGACTAACTAGGAATAGTTCCGAATGATTTGTGCAGAAGCTGTCCACCAGACGAGGCGGAGGTCGAGTCCATTCACCACCTTCTCTGCGCCTGCTCGGCATTCTGCACAATCAGGAATCGATACCTAGGATCTTACTTCCTTAACGACCTGACAGATGTTCAGCAAGTAGGGATATCTGACCTTCTGAACTTCTTAAGAAGCGCAAAATAGTTCCACGAATAGTGGGATAAACCCCTCTCGTAGCTGCACAACGGGCCTCCCTGGTCTATGTGTATTCTTCTCAATTCTGGGAAGGCTACGAACCTAACTACCTACCTAACGAGATCACTTGAGTAACCACAAAGGGAATATGTACAATTTTATCCCATTAACCTTGAGTATAATAATCAAATTTCGGGGTAATCGAGAAAACGTTAACTCTATGAACTGTCAGTCGATTGTACATAGATATGGAACAAATTGGAAGCAAAAAAAAATAATCAGATAACGCCAAGAACGGCCAATATGTGTTCAACGTTCACCTGAAGTGGTCTCGAGAGCGTGAAATCAAGCAGAATGAACACTTTATGTGAAGATATCAATGATAAGTTGACGGGGATCGATGGAGTAATTTAGTATTTTTTTGCAGGGTACGCGGTACAGGAGACGGCTTCGAGCTTGTCTCAAGACTTTATGACGATACTATGGAGCGGAGAGTGGACTTAATTACGATTTAAGACGAGGTTGGATAACTATCCTCATGCCCACGCGTTGAACATTATTTGTTTTAAGCATTACCATCGTTACTGGACAAAGAAGTCGCTTTTGATAAGGTCATTGGCAAGCACAGCCTACACAACACCACATCCGAAAATGGATTTAAATTGATAAAGACTTCGCAACGGGGCGAAATCTTCTAGTTGCAACAACCGTTTCCAACATCTCAACATCTACAAAGGGACTTGGCGATCCTCGGACCAATCAACCATCATCCAGACTGACCACATTGCGATTGATGGGCAGGCACGCATCCGATATTCTGGATGTAGGAACTTTCCGAGGAGCCCAGTGGCATACAACGTCGCAATGCTACAATCGCAAGCTCTCGGAAAACCCTCCAACACCTGCTCAGACCGTACGACACCAATGGACCCGTTGTCAACAAGCCTTGGAAAGTGCTGCTTCTGAGGTACTGGGTTTCAAACCGCCACCAACAAGCAACCCATAGTTTGACGACGAGTGTACGAGGGCACACGCAGCCAAGAAGCAAGCCAATCAAGAGGCGCTGTACAGAAAGACGAGAGCTGCTCGTGAGCATTATGAGCAGAAGAGGAAAGAGGAGCATAAGCTGCTCAAATAAAAAAGAGAGCATGGGAAGCTCGCGACCGAAGAGATGCTATCGCAGGAACGAAGTTCGGAGGTTTTATCAACCATGCCAGGGATATAAGGGCAGAACGGAAGCCTGCAGGAACGAAAATGGAAACCTATTAGTGGATTAACAGTCGGTATTAACAATCTGGAAAGACTACTTCTGGAGACTGTATAATGACGACGACGAAACAGATCCCGCTGTCAGGCAGAATGCCCAATTCACAACGGACGATGATAGCCGAGAATTCCGTTCCCTCGACCTGGACGAAGCTAGCAACGCTTTTTCTAAGCTTAAGTCTAACAAAGCTGCTGGAGCAAACGGACTACCTGTCGAGCTCTTTAAGGCACCTGGAGATGACCTGGTTGGGAGTATGCATCAGCTCATCTCTAACATATGGTCAGAGGAATGCATGCCCGATCAATGGAATCTTAATATCGTTTGCCCGATCCACAAGAAAGGGGGCCCCTTAGTCTGCGCCAATTACAGAGATATAAGTCTCCTGAACATCGCTTATAAAATCTTCTATGCTGCGCTGTGTGAACGACTGAAACCGTTCGTTAATAAACTGATTGGTCCATATCAGTGTGGTTTTAAGCCCGGGAAGTTCACTATCGATCAAGTAATCACACTGCGGCAGATCCTGGAAAAAAACCAACGAGTTCCAGATCGACACCCACCATCTGTTAGGCCGACTTAGGCCGCATACGATAGCGTACATAAAGACGAGCTATACAACGCCATTTACATCCCTGCCAAACTCGTCAGATTGCGCAGGATTACATTGGAGAACTCTCAGGGTCGAAAGCAGCTTGACCGATACCTTTAATGCCAAAACAGGTTTCAGACAGGGCGACACGCTATCGTGTGACTTTTTCAACATCGTCTTTGAAAGGATCATGAAAAACTCATTGGTCAATACGAGGGACAGGATCTTTTTCAAGTCCGTACAACTGCTCGCATACGCCGATGACATTAACCCATTTTGTGCCACTGTTCGAGTTCTCGAACAGCAAATTTTGTCTATATTCATCTAAATTTTCTTCTGACCTCGTTTACCCGATGCCAAGTGCAATTAGGCAGTATAATAGGATATTTTGTTGGCTTTCAGAAAATAATTACATTACAGATTCCCTTTCCCCTCAGTGCTCTCTTAGGGGGTGTTAAAAAAACCCTTCAATTTAGACCCTTTTGCTATTGTTCAAATAAGACATATTAAAAAAAAAAATTTATTTCAAAAATACATTTGTTTTCTAGAAAAAAGTCCAAAATATTATGTGGTTTTGTAATAGGGACTCCAGGGATCAAAACATGCATTTGAGGGCGTTTAAAATGATCTGTTCGAAAAGTCGAACAATGGCCGTTGTACACAACTCTCCATACATATGTATGCCAGTAGCATATATGCCTGCGGTGTGTGTATGGTGTGCATAGGTTTGGTCATTCCTGGTGTAAGCAGCTGCGTATGTAAAAGCATGTTTCAACATATTTCTGTTAACACCTTCAATTAAAAGTTAAAAACTTTTTGCAACGCGGCACAAAATGGGTTAACATCATTGGACGAAGTCAGCGAGATGTCATTGAGGCCTTTACGAGCATTGAGGCGGAAGCGGCTAAAATGGGACTGGCGGTAAATGAGGGCAAGACGAAATATAATGCTGTCGTTGAAAAGGACACAAACCACCGGCGTCAGATCATTACCTTGTTGCAGCCAATGTACGGATGCGTATTTCTCGGAATCAACGGAATCGTGAACACCAAAATTTAACGTCGGAAAGCTGCAATCGCAGGAGACCGCCAGGACCTTCGCCGATCAAGTCCCCCTCAAGCTCTCTCAAGTCCCGATGCAATCTGCAGAAACCATAGAACAGCAATGGAGTCGTTGTCAGAACGCCATAGAGAGGCCGCCTCAGATGTACTCGGTTTCGAGCCACCATCGTCGAGAAACCCCTGGTTTGATGATGAGTGCAGACAGGCCCATGTGGAGAAACAGAATGCATACATGGCCACATTGCATAGACGGACGAGAGCTGTCCATAGCGATATCGAAACTTAAGTCTTATAAAGCTGCTGGAGCAGACGGACTCCCCGCGGAACGGTTTAAAGCAGCTGGCGATGAGCTGGTCAGGAACATGCACCAACTCATCTGCAAGATATGGTCGGAAGAACGCATGCCCGATGAATGGAATATCAGTATCGTTCGCCCGGTCCATAAGAAAGGAGACCCCTATGACTGCGCCAATTACAGAGGGATAAGCCTCATGAACATCGCGTGTAAGTACCTGAAACCGTTCGTGGACAATCTGATAGGTTCCTACCAGTGTGGTTTCAGGACAGGAAAATCCACGATAGACCAAATACTTACACTACGGCAGATCTTGGAGAAGACTTTAAAGCCGCTTATGACAGTGTTTATAGAGACGAGCTATACAGAGCCATGTCATGCCCGAAGAATGACTATGGAGAACTCTCGCTGCTCCATTAAGGTCGGAGGTGAACTAACCGACCTCTTTGATGTTAAAAAAGGGTTTAAACAGGGTGACGCATTGTCATGTGATTTCTTTAACATCATTTTTGAAAAGATCGTGCGGGACGAGGTACGTTCTACTTGAAACCTATACAATTGGTTGGCCTACGCAGATGACATTGACGTTATTGGACGAACAAAGCGAGATGTCAGTGAGGCGTTCGCAAGCATTGAAGCAGAAGCGGCTAAAGTGGGTCTAAGGGTAAATGGGGACAAGACCAAATATATGTTGTCATCCAGGAAAGACGCGCAACACCAACGTCTTGGTCAGGACGTCACCTTCGGCAGCTATATTTATGAAGTAGTCAAGGACTTCGTCTACCTTGGCTCGATAGTGACAAGCAGCAACGACACCAGCGCTGAGAGGCAATTGAGTAGTAGAGTCCTCTGTCGAAAAACTAAGGTTACCCTCTACAAAACCTTAATCATCCCGGTCCTCCTCTACGGCGCTGAGGCTTAGACGTTATCAAAAGCGGATAAAGAGGCTCTTGGGCGTTTCGAAAGGAAAATTCTGCGTGCAATCTGCAATCTTTGGTCCCGTTTGTGTAAACGGAGAGTGGAGGAGATTCAACCAGGAACTGTACGGGCTCTACAGCGACATCGGCCTAGTTAGACGTCTTCGGATCCAACGTCTAAGATGACTGGGCCATGTAGAGCGAATGGACATCGCCGCTCCGACACCAACCCCGAGGGACGACGCAGCAGAGGACGACCGCATCTAAGGTGGCGCGCACAGGGTGAAATGGATCTCAACCAACTGGGCGTGCGGCACTGGAAGCGGCTGGCCAAAGATCGTGCCGGCTAGAGAGGCTAGTTGGTTGAGGCCCTGGTTCACCCCGAACTGTAGCGCCGTCAAAGTAAGTAAATTTTAGAGCTTTGCTAACAAGACATAGATTTCTTTGAAACGATTCACGGGAGCACTAGTCATTAACCAACAGTTTACATAGTAGTCAACAGAAATATCGAGAGCACTACTGTCAATGAGACACTCCCGTAGGTTTTCCTACGTGATTACTACCCATCTTCGTAGCGACTCTGGCTATGACAATCTGACATCTGCAATCCATAAACTATCCAAGGCAAATAAAAAACAAACTCATTTCTCACCGGTGCAAGTCGCAGAACCAACCCATCAACGTCCATGCGATTGCATCTTAACAACCTTCGTCTTCTAACTAGCCCATCATCTTGCCAATCGGTGAAATTAATATCCGATGGCAGCACACATGTCAAAAACCTGGCATGGCCCAGTGTTTACCCAGCTATTCAGCTACGTATGGCATTTTTGTTTTCTATTATTATTATTATTGCCATCGTTGGGCCAGCGCCAAATGGCCTGAATGAGTCTGTTGCTCTCTCCTCAATCTTCGGGGGAAAGAAAAGCAAAACAAAAAACGAAAAGAAGAAGTATGCGCGCCATTGAGCATATCAAGATCAAGATCATGAGTAGAGTAGAGTATGCGTCGCGTCTATGATGGATGAAGTGCTACTTGCAGCAGGGCTGTCCTATCATAGAGCAAGGCAATCTGTTTGTGGATCGCAATCGTTTGCGTTCGTACGAATCGAGATTTCATGCATGAACACTTCATTAATAAGGTGATTTGCAAAATGGACCATAACCGAGAGATGGTCGCAGGATAGCAGCAAGCATTCTACAAATGTCCGCGAGCATGTAACTGTCTCTTGTTTTTGCAATCAATTCAGAGCGGAAATGAGGAGGAGCAGGCAGTTTGTACATATTTAATCGATTTTCACCCTGACATTGTGCCGTGAACTGTGCTGTTGTTGGTTGAAGTAGGGAGCCAACTAAATTGGATTTAATTTCGGGTAATTTGAGAGAGTCAATCCACACACAACTGTACTTCTGAGGAATTACGCCCAAAAACAAAAACCCGAAAAACGAACAAAAACTGCATTTTAATGGCTTCCCTTGTAGCGTACATAGTATACAACAGTTCAGTTCAGTTCAGAGAGAACAAAGGAATTTATTTAGCAAAACACACTTTTCAAAGTGGTACTTACCTCTTCAGGAACTTTTTCACATTCGCCGTTGGTGGCAGTGGTAGCAGCGGTGGCTGCACTAGTAGTGGCAGTTCCTTCTTCTTTTTTGGATGGCTTTTGTTTGTCCTTCTTGCCGAATGAGATGCTTCGGAACGACCATTTCTTTTTGACTTTCTCTTTCTTTGATTTCTTACTGCTTTCACCACTTTCGGCTGTTGTGTCAGTGGCAGCAGCGGCATTAGTAGAATCGGCTTTACTTTCGTTTGAATCGCTCTTCTCGGCTGTACCTTCGGCTGCTGTTGGTGTAGTTGCAGTAGCGCCAGCATCTCCACTTGCTCCGGCATCTGTGGTCGGTGATTCAGCGCCAGTGGATGATGATGATGATGTTGCAGCAACAGCAATATTCTGTTCTTTCTCGGTGGACAAATCTTTCTCATTCTCAGTTCCTTCCGTATCCGCCGGAGTTTTATCCTGCAAAATAGATGAGAAGTACAGACAACAAATTACAATTTCAGATAGCAACTGCCACAGCATAATGAAGCAACGAGAATAGCTCGTAAAACTTCATGAGCAATCCTAAATCTAGAAATGATCCATTAAAATCCTTTCAATTCCTTCGCCTCTCTCTCTCTGCATCATAATCAATCAAAGAAGTGGAAGAGTAAAAAAGGGAAAGGTTTTACGACTAAAGTGTTAACTTTTCACCCTTGTGCGTCACAATCAAGTCGAATGACTTAATTGTCATCCCGTTAAAAGCCAGTTCATAACTCTCCAGTCACCCTTGAGACGAATAAAACTATATATTCAAAAGACATTCCTGAGAATCACACCATTCCATTGTCAGTCAATTTAAAAGAGACTGGGGCCTTTAAAGGAATGACGGTAATCAGTTGATTGGGCAATTAATGTTAGTAACAATGACGCGCAGTAAACATTAAAATGAAACCCTGAATGTGCAGAGACACACAGTTGAAAGTATTTGAGTGGCCTCTTGGTCAATTTCAAGAACGTATTCATCCATTTCAATGACATATTGTCGTGTGTCCATTTGCTCACACGGCCTGCCTCAGCCACTCAAGTATCTTGTGCTTGTGCTTGAAGAGAAAAGAACAGTCTGAGATGAGAGGATCCGATTAAGTTAATATTTCTGCCTCTTTTGTTGGACATATTCGTGTTAATAGTCGAGGTAGTAAGCAACAGAAAGGAGAAAATCGTTTCGTTTGATTAATTCCAATCGAGGATAGGCCAGGCATACACGCGATTATTCCCAGATAATGGGATTCTATACGAATGAATACACATTCGAGAGATGTCATCATGAGTAGAGTGTACTTCTTGGACACCTAATGGATCGAGGTACTAGAGTTACGTAATTAATCAAACTCGACCCGTCCCCTATCGACCACCATTGGATGATCAACTTTTCGAACAGAAAACAATGGAGCACATCGCCGAACGGAAACCAAAGACGATCCGAGGAAGGAGGAAACTTTATTTATTACGGTATTGTCCCTTTTCTTTTTGTTTTTTGTACCATACACTGGGTTGAAACAGCCGCCAGGGTATTGTTTAAAGTTTATTCCACCCGTTAGTGGTAGTATGTACTATCTCTGCACACACAGTACGAGTATGTGGAATGGACAGCTGAGTAAACAACAGTAGCTGCTCGGTATATACGGTGTTCAAGTGCAGTGCTTTGTCTTTATTCGCTGTAAAAACAAAGAAATCAATGCGAGAACGATATGATATGAAACGTAAGGAGGGACGTAAAACAAGGCGAAGAGATAAGGGCAAGAACAAGTTCAAAAAGTCATCACCATGGTATTTGGGAATGTATAAATGCCATTTGCTACATGGAATTTTTGTGCATCGTCGTAGGAGATACATATATCGCACCTTTCGGCGTGCGAACGGAAGCTGTGGTGTAAGTGGTTTGAAATGGGCGCTGATTTACGATCTAGTACTTACGATACTCTGCGATTTCAGCTTTTATGACCACACCATGGAATGCACTTAAAAAGTTTTCTCCCTAGTGAGCTATAAACTTCAATTTGAGGGATGCCGCTTCCTTATTAGCTTCACCTAGTCGGTTTCTGGACATACACATTGAAGAAATGGTGGTTAGTAGGATCATCATCACTGATTTTTGGACTTTTGGAGTTTGCAGTTCGAACTTCTATGCTTCACGGTTTTTTAAAGGCTCTCGCGCAGTTGTTTACTTCAACAACCGACGGCATGGTTATTGGTTATTTGGAAAAAATCGACTTCGGCGATAGTTCGTGAGTTGTGACATACATATCGTACCTTCGCACAGGGATATCGGTACAGTAAGCAAACAATTCGGAGGTGGACGTCGACCGACTGCAACATCAGCTGAGAACGTGAAAAAGGTGAAAAGCAAATTGGAGTGAAATATACGTCAAAGGAAATGCAATGGCAAGACTTAGATGTGTCTGCTGCAAGCAGACGGTAAAGTCTTTCAAAATACAAAAGGTTCAAGACCTTATGCAGTTGCTCAAAAAGCAATGCGGTTCCAAAGATCGAAGGCTTTCGTGCAGCGGCTCGTTTGTTCACTGATGGGAAGGCATTCACTCTGCAGCCATTCGTATTAATCCTATAAATTAGGATCAACTGCGGCCTTCTCGTCGTCAAAAACCAGCGTTCGTGATAGTGTGAGTAACCGACACTTGATGCACTCTACTTGTTTCTGTGCCGGCGGAAGTGTAGTTTGGGAAGGCTGCGTTAAACCGTAGGCAGCCAAACATTCCAAAAAAAAGTCGCTGAATTTCAAAACAGGACTCTACAAATGCCCTGTACTTATATCAGAAAACAACAACCATGATGTCCTTAACCAATGAGCCAAAAACGTATGTGGAGCCTTTTCACAGGTTTGATGGGGAGGGAGCCCAATCGGCTTGGTAAAAAAAAGTGAATTGATCATGCAGGGGTGCCCAGTTTAACTTAATTTTATATTTTTAATCCCACATGGAAAATTCAAGTGAGTTTCCAACTATAGGCCCCACTGCATCGATCAAATGAAGCAGTTGATGTGGTTTTTATAACCGCGTACACCGTGTTATAGCGATCAATCCTTCCAAATATCCTTTAAGGCAGTGCTTTACCACTTTTACATTTACATTCCTTTGACATTGTTTCTTTTGGCGAGGTCTTGTAGGGCATCATGGCATTCCTTGACGGTTTTTGAGTTCGTGCTGTACGAACTCAGCGCTTTAAGCGCTGCTTATCAGAGAGTATGTTGATGGTTACTCCTCTTATGCCAGTCTACAGATTAAGATTGACGCCTGCTAGGATGGCATGCAACTCTGCCTGAAAGATGCTGGGACTCGCTCCCAAGGCCTTCGAGATCTTGCTATTTGGTCCAAAGATGCCGGCGCAAACGTCAGAAGCCATCTTGGAGCCATCCGTATATCACCCAAGGCCTTTGACATTGAGCAAGGGATCACTGGTTTCCCATGCTGAGCGATTTGGGATCAATACCTCAAATCTCTTGTCGAAAGTGAAGGTGTGTGGCAATGCGTCCGAGACCGTGGTAATCATATCCAGCTCGGTAAGGTGTTGTAATATGGACATGTGACCCTCGGGTCTACATGGCATATTTGTTCCCGAGCAAAGAATTCTGATTGCACTGCGTAATGCCACCTTTTGATAAAAAAGTGCAGGTGGTGTGAGTCCAATGAGTGATTCTTGGGCTGCCGTGGCATAGCGCCTGTAATGCCGAGACACGCTAGTCTCTGAAGGTATTGAAGCTTAACAATTCTAGATTTTTGCTCAACTTTTGTCCACCATACGGTGGACGCGTAGGTGACAATAGGTCTTACCATTGCGGTGTATAACCAGTGGACTACCTTAGGTGTAAGTTCCCAGGTTTAAAGTACCTAAGTGCATCGATAGGCCCGCATGGCCTTAGTCGCTTTCGTAAGTTTAGTTTTAGTATTGGTGTTTCAGTTGAGTCTGCGGTCTAGGTCATTACCTAGATACCTTACTTCCTCTGAAAATCCTATATTTGTGCCATTTAGAAAATGGGTTGTACCTTTCTCCTCTTTGTAAACGGGACCAAAATTGTCGTATTTGGGTTAATCGATAAACCCTCTCTGCCACACCAGTTAGAGATAAACTGAAGTGCATGCTGCATGCGCTCACATGCAGCAATTTCACACTTGCCCGTAACAATGACTACTAGGTCACCAGCATATCCAATGACCTCGTAGCCACGAGTGGTTAGCTTGCGTAGTAGGTCATCGATGACTATCGACCAGAGCAATGGTGAAAGGACTCCTCATTGTGGACATCCTCTACCCGCCGATATTGTCACTGAGACTTCTCCGCATGTGGCTGACATAATACGGCTATTTAGCATCGCCCTAATCCAGTGATTAGTGGGATAGTCCACACCACTGCAGGTCAGTGCAGTGGTGATCGAATCATAGCCAGTATTACGAAGGCCCCCTATATTTCGAGGAAAGAGCTAATTGCGATCTCATTGTGCGTGAAACTGTTTTCAACACCCATCATCAGGTGGTGTAGCGGAGGATAAGATACAACGACGAACTATACGGGCTGTACAGCAACATCGGTTTAGTACGACGTCTACGGATCCAACGCCTAAGATGGCTAGGCTATGTAGAGCGTATGGATAAGAATCATGTTCAGTGACGATTTTATGGCAAACAATGCCGTCACCAATGAAGGGGGTAAACCCATGGTCTTCGAGTCACTCAAAAAGAAAAATTTCACGCGTACTGACGGAATATCCAATGTTGTACTCACGCACCTTCCTCCAGTGCCATCCTGTTTAACAATGCGCTAAATAATGCATTAGAGGTGCAACAAATCCTTGTGAGGGCCAAAGACTCCTCTATTCCGGAAAAGTTCCGGTCGATAAGTCTCCTTCTCAGTATTGTATGTATACAGTCCTGTGTAAATGGGCTAAGGACCTTGTCTAAATGGGCTCAGGACACTGAATTTTACTATATGCAGTGGAATAATTACAAGAACCAAAGTAGAGAGCACCGTGGCGCAGTGGGTAGTGTGTTGGCCTCTGACGCCGATGACTCGGGATCGAATCCCGACACAGCCATGTCAACGAACGTGTTTTTCACGGTGTTTCTCCTCAGCGGGGTTCTGACGAAATCCCCTCTAGTAAAATTGTCATGAACAGCTTCTCGAAATTCGCCGTTCGGAACCGGCAATAAACTGTAGGTCCCTTTCACCGATGTGAAAATGAAATCACACACAACATGGGTGATTAAGAGAAGCTCGGCTCAGGTTCTTCATGGACTGTAACGCCAACATACACATACAAAGTACGGATGCCTGTCTGACTGACTTGGGGAAAACCTTCGGACACCGTACGGTTAGAAGGACTGTACTACAAGCTCAAACAACTGTAGAACCATGATGACGGGTAGAAAAGAATGCATGTTGTGAAAATTACCAGCGTGAATTCTACGCAAAAGTTTGAAATTAAAAATGGACCACAACAGGTCACGGTCAGCACGCCAATCATTTTCAGCATTTACATCAGCGATCTGATAGCTTCTTTTCGCCAATCGATAACGTACAGGCCGGGTCCAATGATCGACGTTGTTGTTCCCCCGTTGCAACGTGACTTGCAGCTCTGGAAAGTGACCAAACGTACTGTTGCAGGCATAACATTCACATTATACGGTCAACTGAAATTCATCCTCTGGGTATGCAATTTTAACACCAAAACTGCATGAATGAATTACTGTGAATTATAACCCACGCGAAATTCGGTCGGCTCTCGTCCTATCTAGGACAACCACCCCTGAGAGTATAAACAAAAGTCTTCGACCCAAAACCACTGCATTCCGTTCAGGTTGTGTGAACCTGCGCGAAACTCTCCCTCTCCCTGTTACCTTCGCTCGCACAACGTTTACGTTATAAGGCCTTAGCCTTAAGTGCGGGTGTAACTATAAAAAAGAAGACTGTTTCGCTGTAGCTAATCTTCTACATGACCTTAAACAGGCTTACTACCGCAACAACATGGTACCAACAGAGTGCGACTTAACGCGTTTGGAGTGACGACTTCTTTACGAGTCTGACTCGTGCTTGGTGAGTCTTGAGTGTCCCCGGGATCGAGGAGACGTTATTTAATAGTAATAACACTTTTGGTGCCTTGAACGGACTCCGTCGGTGGTATAATTCCATATCACAGCCTCTTCAAGGCAAAGCCTGGTGAACATCGGTGACGGACTTGACCCAGTGTCAAAAAAGTAACGTGACAGCACCAGGACCTTGATTTTGAGGCGACGTTGGAGCCATTTTTTGTCGGTCTTGACTCACCTTTAGCACGTGTTCACTTAATGGGTTGTTCCTGGGTCGTACGCTTATATCCAAGTCTCATCTCCCGTAATAATACATTTCATCTTGCCCCAATACTCAAGATGTATTGTCTTACACACTTCAACGTGACGGAGTTTTTCCAAAAAAAAATCAGCGTATTCAGCGCCAATTGAGATTTTGCGCATCTGGAGCCCAAAAGATCCTTCAAAATAGTACGAACTGATTCTTCAACATCATTGTTAATCGACAGTTAGCAAGCACGAAATCTTTGAATTTTTGGACCATTGCTTTGTTGGTTGAGGATGACGGTCGTCCGGGGCGCTTTTTCGTCTTCAAAACGTTCTGGGCCTTCTTGGAAGTTGCTGGCTGGAGTTGTACACCATGACACGTTCACTATACTAGGCAATTGATTATACTACAAGACCTTTAAGAGGACAAGTCACATTTAGTCGTGTTCGTACTCAGGTTGCCTTGTCAAATGAACGTCCTATTCCCCATGGGCAACTAATGATTCCCATCAACTTCATCCAGACCCCAGTCGAGGAGAATGGTACAAAGTTTGTCAATTTACTAAATGAGTACCACCACCGAATTCCTAATGCGACAAGCAGTTTTTCTTCAAAAACAATTCAAGTCGAGTGCCCTACCACCCGTCGGGTGTTGTTACACAAGATCCCATACACGCCACACACAGTGTACAGTAGAAAAATAAAACTACAAGTCTCCATCAGTGGGATGACGATAGACGGATGACGACTCCGAACGGGTATAACGTTCGTGTACTTATTCCCATTAAGCTAACATCTCTCAAATTCAATTTAATGCCATCGTTTGTCGTGGTGCTCCTGCTCTCCTCCATCATCTCTCGCCTTCATTACTTAATTGCATGCTACCAATTCGCAACAGGAACATCACATCCAACGAGAAACCGGAAAGGCAAAACCAAACCGTACAATAACAATATTAATGCTCCTGAGTGCTGCACTGGTCATAGAACGTTCGTATTCCACGAAGGAGTAGAGCAGGGAAAAAGGCAAACCCTCGCCACCGTTATTTTTCCTTGGTACTAATTAATTAATATTTCTGCATTGCTCTCCCTACCACCATTCAATTGAGCCGATGGTGAACGGGACGAGAGGTTGCCTGATTCAAACATAGCCACTGTCCTGTCCTCCTAGAAACAGGGGGGACATAAGAAACCAAACAGAAAAAGAATCGACTTACCGCTGCTTCGTTTTCCGAATGATTTGTGTCGCCATTGACTTGTGGTTTCAATTGATCGGCATCTTCGATTTTCTCCAATTTGCCGGTACCTTCCTCGGCAACGCCATCCTTCTTCGGCTCTGTGGTTATATCGACAGATCGTTTACTTTGTGTTTTACCCATTTTCGCTTAAGGTTCGCGACGTTCTTCCTCTTTGCTATTCCTGGATTTAGCTTTGAATTTTGGACTATTAAACCGTATTGGCAGCTTTGTATACTTCTCCTGTTCTATCTGGAATGAGAAAAGGAAGGAGAATTGGTTAAGAACGATTGCATATCGAAAAAACGTTACACACAACAAAGCCAACCAGAAAGAAGAGAAAAAGTACTTAGAGCCTCTGTGCGAGGGAATGTCTCATGGAACAGAGGAGTGCTGTGACGTCTCAGTTAATGATTTGTTGAGGCAGTGCAATGGAAAGTCAGTAACACCTGGCTGGATGTTTAGTTGATTTCGTGTCGTGTGCCGATGAATTGTAAAATTGATTGATGCGAATTGATTAGGCTCTATGTGGGCTTTAGGCATGCTTAATGTGGCACGGTATATAGCCAGCAATTGTGTTCACTAATTAGTTTCAAACAAACGATGAAGGCTTAGGTGTGATTGAGAATGTAATTCGAAAAAATCGACGTTAACGAATGAACGCTTCTTAATAAAATTAAATGCGGGATGAGGCGATTGCTCAATTAGTTAAGCTCGGGCTATTGCGCCAAGGCAATTGGTCCGACTAAGATTTTGTGCGTTACTTGTGAAATCATCCGGAGTACCTAATGAAGCGTATTAAGCGAATCATCGAGTCGGCTAGCTCATTTGCTCACTAAGGTTGCCTTAGAAAACGTAGAATTCCAAGTTAATTCCCTTTCGAGTACGGAGCACGGCGCATGAGCACAGAAAGCGCTAGAAGCTACTTATGACGCTATATATAATGGAGCTGGTAAGCCCTCTGTTTAACAATAGAAGGCACCGCGTGCAACCTAAGCTAAGCATTGGCCACATTTTTTGCATTATTTGTGGGATTAAGCCTAGTGTTAGCAGCACATATTGCGCCGAGCCTGTTCGTATATAAAACCAGTTTATCTACAGACGCAGTTCGTTTACAGAGCAAGTTCGTCTACACAGCCGGTTTGTATAATGGGCCGATTCGTCTACAGAGCCAGTTTGCCTACAGAGCCAGTTCGTCTACAAAGCCAGTTCGTCTACAGAGCAAGTCGCCTACAGAGCTAGTTCGTCTACGGAGCCAGTTCGTATACAAAGCCAGTTGGTCTACAGAGTCAATTCGTCTACAGAGCCAGTTTGTCTAATGGGCCGATTCGTCTTCAGAGCCAGTTTGCCTACAGAGCCAGTTCGTCTACAGAGTCAGTTCATCTATAGAGCAAGTTCGTCTATAGAGCCAGTTCGTCTATAGAGCCAATTTATCTACAGATGCAGTTCGTCTACAGAGCCAGTTTATTTACGAAGCCAGTTCGTCGATAGAGCCAGTTTATCTACAGATGCAGTTCGTCTACAGAGCAAGTTCATCTACAGAGCTAATTCGTCTACAGAGCCAGTTCGCCTATAGAGCCAGTTCATCTACAGAGCCAATTCGTTTACAGAGCCAGTTCGTCTGCAGGGCCAATTCGTCTACAGAGCCAGTTCGTCTATATAGCCAGTTCGTCTACAGAGTCAGTTCATCTATAGAGCAAGTTCGTCTATAGAGCCAGTTCGTCTATAGAGCAAATTCGTCTACAGAGTCAATTCGTCTACAGAGCCAGTTTGCATATAGAGCCAGTTCGTCTACAGAACCTGTTCGTCATAACTGCATCCGTATAGCAATTAGATGGTTTATCGGCAAAAGTCTTAGTCAAGTGGTTTTCAGCGGTTATTTGGCCGGACGACTAGGAGGAGTTTTACAGAAACCGAAACAAATGGTAGTCAATCAGACTGACAGTCAAGGGCCGGGCTATGCATCAAAATGTCCGAAGTTCCTTCAATTTGTTCCGAGACGTCAAAGACAGGTATGGCAGGACATTTTCATGATGGAACTCAACTCCTTTTCTGTTGGCTGGTTCTGGTCAATTTTTCTTGATTGCTTTGTGTACAATAGAGGACCTAATTGACCATTTCACCAGGTTCTAGCAGCTCAATCCCACAATCCTAATCATCGCCCATAATAATCCACTTCAAAACTGGTTCGATTTCATTGCGTTTCATTGACGGTAATTCGGTCAACCAAAAGCAGGCTAGTGAGTAGCTTGTTCGTTTGCTTCTGCTCCTGTTTCACCTGTTGAAAAATTTCATCGATTTTTTCCAGTGAGTGGCCGATCAGACCGAGGTGCATTTTTGACACCGAACATTCTAGAAGAGAATCGAGCAAACCACTCCTGGTCTGGTGTCTTTTCACAGCATTCTCATCGTACACTTAACAAATTTTTCGGCATGTTCTTGAAGCACGACCTCACGTCGCTGCTACGGCCATCAGAAAAGTGTGCAAGCGCAACAACAAGAGGAGCAAGTAAATCGGAACTCAATAAGAACGAATACGATCGTTTAGGTTAGTAGGCTCGAACGATATAGAAACGTCCACAAGCCACGATTCGGACTGAAGTCAAATTGTCTAGTTATGTATATAAGGGAAATAAAGATAGCGATCTCCTGTTGACTATATGAGCTTCCCGAGACCAGATTAAAACTTTGAATAGAGCAAACCAGGACTCCCACTTGTGTCCAATATGAAACTTTCCAGAAAACAAGTAAATCGATTCAGCGTGACACGATAGTAACCCAGACCAAACAGCTCAATCATCTCGTATGTTGACCTGTACATAGTCAAGTCATAGAAACAAGTTACCCAAACCAACGAGAACAACTGCAATCAACGACCTCCTTAATCACACTCATAACTGCCTTATCAACTTCGAACACAATTCGGTTCCACCTATCTTCCCGAACGCTGACTTACGCATCAACACGCTATTTCCATCTTATTTACTTTCGATAAATCCATAAATAAACACTCGAAACTCATTCAACCAGCTTATCTGAAACGCACAAAAGAACTGTTGCGACTAAACTAAAAATCTTGAATTAACGCATTTCAGCTTCAACCTATCCTTTGTGACTTTCCTAATTGCTGTCCCCCATTTACAGCGCGTAGTTTATTCTTCGTCTGCAAATCCAGATACTGCACACACAGCGTTTATCTATTTTTATACATTTTATCGGCAGCATGTGTTGAAGCAGTGGCGACGACGAGGAATGTTGCATGCCACTCGTCGTCACATATGTAGCAGTCAAATATCAATCGTCGTCGATCAAGCTGGAGTTGGAGCAGAAACACTCTCGCTAGATATTCCTTTGCGCACTAACTGTGGCATCTAGATTCACTGCGAAGCGTCGAACAAGTCTGCGTACAACAACAGTCTTATATACGAATGTGATGGATACGAATCCATACCCAAGTATGTCGATCGAATTTCAATAGAACGATAATGTCCGTGCGCCATCAGAACACCCCCAATGCGTCTCTTGAATATCATCACGGATATCAGAGCACGGACGATACGAATTGCAAATTACCAGACTGAGGGCTGATAGTCTGTCAAGACGCGACGCATATATTGTAGATGTGGCGTCGCGAAGGAGGTGCAGCACAAAGGCGACAAGACGAGACGAGATGCCCCATCTCCTACAAGACGCTTGCATAATTAATATCTCCATTCAGCCCAACTGTCCATTTCAATGGAAGTAGTAAGGTGTCGTTGTCGAGAGACGTGAATGGAAATCGTAATCAATTCTGAAATCGTCATCATGGCAAGCAGGAAATATTGCCAAGGAAGTCAGCACAAAATTCAGTGTCAGCGTTACTGGTTGCTAAGGTTTGATGATGGTGCTAGGGTCTGATAATCATGCTAGGGTCTGATGATGGTTGTGCTAGGGTCTGATGTTGATGGTGTTAGGGTCTGATGATGATGGTGCTAAGGTCTGATGATGATGGTGCTAGGGTCTGATGTTGATGGTGTTAGGGTCCGATGTTGATGGTGCTAGGGTCTGATGATGATGGTGCTAGGGTCTGATGATGGTGCTAAGGTGTGACGATGATGCTAAGGTCTGATGATGGTGCTAGGGTCTGATGATGATGGTGCTAGGGTCTGATGTTGATGGTGCTAGAGTCCGATGTTGATGGTGCTAAGGTTCTGATGATGGTGCTGAGGTCTGATGATGGTATGTGGGTCCGATGATGGTGCTAAGGTCTGATGATGGTACTGGGGTCTGATGATGGTGCTGGGTTGTGACGATAGTGCTCGGGTCTGATGTTGATGGTGTTAGGGTCTGATGATGATGGTGCTAAGGTCTGATGATGATGGTGCTAGGGTCTGATGATGGTGCTGAGGTCTGATGATGGTATGTGGGTCCGATGATGGTGCTAAGGTCTGATGATGGTACTGGGGTCTGATGATGGTGCTGAGGTCTGATGATGGTATGTGGGTCCGATGATGGTGCTAAGGTCTGATGATGGTGCTAGGGTCTGATGATGGTGCTGGGTTGTGACGATAGTGCTCGGGTCTGATGATGGTGCTAGGGTCTGATGATGGTTGTGCTAGGGTCTGATGTTGATGGTGTTAGGGTCTGATGATGATGGTGCTAAGGTCTGATGATGATGGTGCTAGGGTCCGATGTTGATGGTGCTAGGGTCTGATGATGATGGTGCTAAGGTGTGACGATGATGCTAAGGTCTGATGATGGTGCTAGGGTCTGATGATGATGGTGCTAGGGTCAGATGTTGATGGTGCTAGAGTCCGATGTTGATGGTGCTAAGGTCTGATGATGATGGTGCTAGGGTCTGATGATGGTGCTATGGTGTGACGATGATGCTAAGGTCTGATGATGGTGCTAGGGTCTGATGATGGTACTGGGGTCTGATGATGGTGCTGAGGTCTGATGATGGTGCTAGGGTCTGATGATGATGGTGCTAGGGTCTGATGTTGATGGTGCTAGGGTCCGATGATCGTACTGGGATCTGATGATGGTGCTGGGGTCTGATGATGGTGCTAAGGTCTGATGATGGTGCTAAGGTTTGATGATGGTGCTAAGGTCTGGTGATGGTGCTAGGGTCTGATGATGGTGGTGCTAGGGTCTGAAGATCGTACTGGGGTCTGATGATGGTGCTGGGGTCTGATGATGGTATGTGGGTCTGATGATGGTGCTAAAGTCGGATGATGGTGCTGGGGTCTTATGATGGTGCCAAGGTCTGATGATGGCACTAGGGTCTGCTGATAATGGTGCTAGGGTCTGATGTTGATGGTGCTAGGGTCTGATGATCGTACTGGGATCTGATGATAGTGCTGGGGTCTGATGATGGTGCTAAGGTCTGATGATGGTGCTAAGGTTTGATGATGGTGCTAAGGTCTGGTGACGGTGCTAGGGTCTGATGTTGGTGATGCTAGGGTCTGATGATCGTACTGGGGCCTGATGATGGTGCTGGGGTCTGATGATGGTATGTGGGTCTGATGATGGTGCTAAGGTCGGATGATGGTGCCAGGGTCTGATGATGGTGCTAGGGTCTGATGATGATGCTAGGGTCTTATGATGGTGCTGGGGTTTTATGATGGTGCCAAGGTCTGATGATGGCGCTAGGGTCTGATTATGGTACTGGGGTCTTATGATGGTGCAAAGATCTAATGATGGCACTAGGGTCTGCTGATAATGGTGCTAGGGTCTGATGTTGATGGTGCTAGGGTCTGATGATCGTACTGGGATCTGATGATGGTATGTGGATCTGATGATGGTATGTGGGTCTGATGATGGTGCTAAGGTCTGATGATGGTGCTAAGGTTTGATGATGGTGCTAAGGTCTGGTGATGGTGCTAGGGTCTGATGTTGATGGTGCTAGGGTCTGATGATCGTACTGGGGTCTGATGATGGTGCTGGGGTCTGATGATGGTATGTGGGTCTGATGATGGTGCTAAGGTCTGATGATGGTGCTAGGGTCTGATTATGGTACTGGGGTCTTATGATGGTGCCAAGGTCTGATGATGGCACTAGGGTCTGATGGCTAGGGTCTGAAGATCGTACTGGGATCTGATGATGGTGCTGGGGTCTGATAATGGTATGTGGGCCTGATGATGGTGCTAAGGTCTGATGATGGTGCTAAGGTTTGATGATGGTGCTAAGGCCTGGTGATGGTGCTAGGGTCTGATGTTGATTGTGCTAGGGTCGGATGATCGTACTGGGGTCTGATGATGGTGCTGGGGTCTGATGATGGTATGTGGGTCTGATGATGGTGCTAAGGTCTGATGATGGTGCTAGGGTCTGATGATGGTACTGGGGTCTGATGATGGTGCTAGGATCTGATGATGATGGTGCTAGGGTCTGATGATCGTACTGGGATCTGATGATGGTATGTGGGTCTGATGATGGTGCTGGGGTTTTATGATGGTGCCAAGGTCTGATGATGGCGCTATGGTCTGATGATGGTGCTAAGGTTTGATTATGGTGCTAAGGTCTGATGATGGCACTAGGGTCTGAAAATCGTACTGGGATCTGATGATGGTGCTGGGGTCTGATAATGGTATGTGGGCCTGATGATGGTGCTAAGGTCTGATGATGGTGCTAAGGTTTGATGATGGTGCTAAGGTCTGGTGATGGTGCTAGGGTCTGATGTTGATGGTGCTAGGGTCTGATGTTGATTGTGCTAGGGTCGGATGATCGTACTGGGGTCTGATGATGGTGCTGGGGTCTGATGATGGTATGTGGGTCTGATGATGGTGCTGGGGTTTTATGATGGTGCCAAGGTCTGATGATGGTGCTAGGGTCTGATTATGGTACTGGGGTCTTATGATGGTGCCAAGGTCTGATGATGGCACTAGGGTCTGAAAATCGTACTGGGATCTGATCATGGTGCTGGGGTCTGATAATGGTATGTGGGCCTGATGATGGTGCTAAGGTCTGATGATGGTGCTAAGGTTTGATGATGGTGCTAAGGTCTGGTGATGGTGCTAGGGTCTGATGTTGATTGTGCTAGGGTCGGATGATCGTACTGGGGTCTGATGATGGTGCTGGGGTCTGATGATGGTATGTGGGTCTGATGATGGTGCTGGGGTTTTATGATGGTGCCAAGGTCTGATGATGGCGCTATGGTCTGATGATGGTGCTAAGGTTTGATTATGGTGCTAAGGTCTGGTGATGGTGCTAGGGTCTGATGTTGATGGTGCTAGGGCCTGATGATCGTACTGGGATCTGATGATGGTGCTAGGGCCTGATGATGGTGCAAGGGTCTGAGGATGGTGCTAAGGTTTGATTATGGTGCTAAGGTCTGGTGATGGTGCTAGGGTCTGATGTTGATGGTGCTAGGGTCTGATGATCGTACTGGGATCTGATGGTGCTAGGGCCTGATGTTAGTGCTGGGGTCTGATGATGGTATGTGGGTCTGATGATGGTGCTAAGGTCTGATGATGGTGCTAGGGTCTGATGGTGGTGCTAGGGTCTGAGGATGGTGCTGGGGTTTTATGATGGTGCCAAGGTCTGATGATGGCGCTAGGGTCTGATTATGGTACTGGAGTCTGATGCTGGCGTTAGGGTGTGTTGGTGCTAGAGGCTACTGAAAGGGCTTAATGATGAATTATTTCAAACTCGCAAATCTGAAAGAAATCCACGGCTTGCATCTTGAGATGGTATTGAGTGCCATTGTGTGAAAATAACACCATGTCGCGTCTAAAAATCACACCTCTCGCACAAAAGTCAATATGCTTCGCGCACTATTCAATTGCGCAAGTTATTTGGCAAGAGAACCCGTCGCTCTGGCATAGATTCCTTCTCAGTAACTAGTCATTTGCCGCTTATCTATAGGTTCGCACTTAATTTTAGCATCATCTTGTGATTTTTTAAGTGCAATCAACTTGAGGTCATCGCATAGACGACCGGCGGTGGCGGTAGAGGCACGCAAATTGAGATCAAAACAAAAAAAGAAAAGAATCGCCAGCGAAGTACACTCGTACTGAAATACTTTTACTTTCGTTCTAGCGTACTATTGTACACTGGATCTTACGTATTGGCTGTTTGTTGTTCCCCCCAAGTGTACACACAATCTCTGTGTGTAGATTCGATGAGCCGATGAGGGGCAGGTTAATGCACTGCAATTGTCTGATTGTCAATAGATTGAACAACTATTAGTTTAGGTCGTTGTTGTCGGCGGATTGAGTACTTTCCAATGCGATAGGGTGAATCGGACAAGAATACAAGAATAACAACGACGACTACGATGACTGATATATGACATTCGGTTGTATGTTTACATGGAGTAAATACAGCACTTGTGTGTGCATTGCCGCACGTCGAGAGAGATACGGGGTAATTGCTGTCGATTTACGATTATTGGACGGCTAGTGAAATAGTGCGTCGTCTTTTAATTACTATAGAGCTAATGGTGGATTCGAAACGTGGGGTCACTGACGTCGCCGACTGCTTTATCGATGATTTGTCCATAAGTGAGTGCATTCGGACAGATTAAAATATTGTTCTACTACCTCTTTACTAGGGAATGTAGTCCATAGAATTGAGTGTATTGGTTTGTGGCTTACTGGTGACAATTTGTGTGTTGTCCTGAAGGATGCTACACCACATCTATGTAGACCCCTTTCTCGTACAGAATTACCTACAATCTTACGAGCATAGAAGAAGCAGGAAGCACAAACCAGTTTTATTGCACAAACGGAAATGTACCCGAGTTGGGAGCGCGTAAACGCCTCTTCATCAAATAGTTTCCACACAAAAACTTAAATATTGACTAATCGACGGCACGTAACCCAGTGTACAGGAGTGGCGCTGCTTTCAAAAGCAGCAATTCAACACAATAAATCTTCAACAGACGATGACTGACGCAGCGACTAAGTATGTATAAGTATCTCGCAACGATCTTTTGCAAATTCCCAATAAGCAAGCATTAAACATTCCCAGATATTGGCGTGACTAACACCTATTTCGTTCGAAATTCTTTCGCGAACTCAGTACTAATTAATGTATACAACTCCAGATTTGCATACAGTGTATCAAACTAAAATTTCTTTGACACCAACTTGAACCAGAGTACCAGTAAAACCGGTTCGTTTGAATCTAAGGACAAAAGTGGATAAACGATGAGAAAGGAGAACAAAGTCGACGACCTGAGCGTCTTGAATACTCTAACAGCAATGAGGGGAAATTTAAATCTAACAACACCGGAAGCGTGGACGACCATGTTTAAACCCTTTGCCGCACACCTGTCACTAACCTACTGTTGCTGGTTCGACCAAGTGTTGCTGGTTCGGCCAAGTGTTCAAAAAGCACCCCATCGACGGATCAGCGGATGTAGTAGTTCGAAGACGAATTACTTAGTTTACAAGCTGCATGCTCTATTAGACCGACCATCGCTCTTCTCTGTCACAGTCGTGTGCCGTGTTCTGTATTGTAATTATGTGCGATCAACATTCGATTACTACCTTAACGGAGCCTTTGAATACTCCATTAAATGCAAATTGATTATGATTCAGTATCGATTGGGTAGTAGTGTCGATTGAAAGACCTGTCGTCATGACTGGGTTGTGTCGTCGTACGTCAATGACACCGGGCATCAACAGACTTCTTTGAATAAATCACCCATTTAGGATTACTGTATATGTATCCGGAATATTAATTTTCTTCTTCCCTTTGAACGTCAAGTTTTCCTTTTTTTCGTTTCTTCTATGCCCATGCCTAGATGTCCTCGATCCGTTTCTTTTTTTTTTTTTTTCGAGTCTCATCGCCTTTTGTTTGACATATCTGACAGATGAACTGCGCAATTAGCCAGTGACAACAATGCACACCGCTCTAGCTATCGTCCTCCTCGGTGACAATGCGAATCATCGAATTTCTTTGCCACCAACTCAACCTACATAGCTACAAAACGCGGACATAAAATATTAAACTTATTGCGAATGCTGACAATTTTATCAGAGAGCCGGACATGGAACGAGGAATCATGCACGGCCATTAGAGGACTCATTGATGTTCGTATGATGGATTTTATTTACCCCGGACGCCAGTCGTTCGTCACAGTGAACTGTGATAGTTTCTTATTGCATGTACTCGCAATAAAACGCAAGTCAATCGCAATCGAAGTGAACCCATAGACCACCGGGGCTGACTATACACAACAGAAAAAAGACGACGACGATTGATAGCTATGGGGGACCACCAGCTTTAATGGCACGTTGTTATGAATAATTGGAGGTTTATTGATAAAAAAGAAAACGAATTAAATCAGATGAGCACGTTGTTAAGGGTCGCTGAGAACAGGCTTACGTTAATCAATAATTTGTTGTTGGTTACGTCGTCGTTGTGGGCTTGCAGAGTACAATTTATGTGGGCGAATGTCGATTTATTTATGAAAAATTTTGTAATTAAAGCGAATTAATGGATATTTTGTCATCGACGGCATTCACAATCGTGTAAATGACATGAGTAAAGGTGTCCTTATCAGACTACCGGTCTGATCAGAGCCCGAAATATGAGCTTGGATGGCAAAATGTGTTTTCAATTGGGTAGATTCGTCTTTGAAACAGCGACGGACTTGATAAGCTGTTGACACCTTTCAACAAGTATTGCATATCATGCCTCCGTAATGTGTTCCTACAGGAGGCTCGGAGTCGAAGACCCTCTTAGCTGGAGCGTTGATGTCCATGCGCTCGTCGTGGCCGAGCCAGTGTAGTCGACGGATCTTTGCCTTCCGGACTACATCCACATCTTTGTACAGCTCGTAGAGTTCGCTCGGTTGTGTCTTCTTCTCCATTCACCTTCCTCACAGACAAGACCCAAAAGAACCCAAAATCAGTTCCGCTGTCCTGCTGTCGGCTCCGTACAGAAAGACTGGCAGTATGAGCGTTTTGTAAGGCATGACTTTGGTCTTTCGAGTGAGAAGTTTTGACCCAAAATGTTTGGACAAGCCGAAGTAGCAGCGGTTGCCAAGGGCGATTCTATGCCGGTTCTCCACTGTGGTGTCTTTTGTGGAATTTACGTTTGCCCCGAGGTAGACAAACTCCTTAACTACCTCGAAATTGTAGCTGTCCATTGTTATATTTTGTCCCAGGTGGTGAGCGACGGATTGGTTTTTGCTTGACAGCATGTATTTCGTTTTGTCCTCATTGATCTTAAAACCAACTCGTTTCGCCTGTTCTTCAATCGCCGTGAATGCTTCCACAATGCCACGGCGAGAACACGCGATGATGTCGATATCACCCGCGTATCCTAGCAGCTGGACGGACTTGTAGAAGATAGTGCGTTCCCTGTTGACGCCTGCCCGTTGCACTATCTGCTCCCGCACCAGGTTGAAGAAGTCACATGACAGCGCATTTCCTTGCCGAAATCCGGTGCATGTTTCAAACGGTTCCGAAGTCCTAGAACCGAGTTGGACGGTGCATCGCGTATTTTTTAGCGTGGCGTGACACAACTGTATCAGTTTTCACGGGATCCCGAATTCGGCCATCGTTCTTCCCGAAGAATGCTGTCGTATGCGGCTTTGAAATCGATGAAAAGATGGTGTGTATCGATTCGAAACTCGGCGGTCTTTTCCAGGATTTGTCGAAGTGTGAAAATTTGGTCTATAGTCGATTTGCCGGAATCGGCATTAAACTGTCACACACGACATACATAGGTGATTGAGAGAAGCTTGGCCCTGGTCCTCATGGTTACAGCCCATCAAGGAAGAAAGAATTAACTACCTTCCACTCAGATCTTAGATTGCCCCTAGAGGAAATAAACTTATTCCGATAGTAATTGTCGCGGATAATACGAATTTCTTTTTTAAGATCCAAAGAGATCTCTCTAAGCTTATTTTTAGAACGAGAGTTTAAAGGATGCTTGGAACACATGATCCTTAGCTTGTTTTTTGTCCTAATTTTGTAAATGAGCTGACTAGTATTCCATGGTTTTAGTCTTAGCAATGACTTTTTTAGAGGGACAGCGGACGAGCAATTGGAGATATGGTTAGTTAAGGATATGTACATATGTATGTCTAGTTAAATTGACACTCATTGAATGAAAGAGGACGAAGAACGACATGCCGCGCCACAACCTACAGTAGAGGTAGCTCACTGGAGGAAGTTTAGACTTTTTTTTTTTTTTTTTTTTTTTTTTTTAAATAATTTGCGCGCACTCAAGGTCTAATAACCTTATTATGTCGGCGACACAGTGCGGGCAGAAGGTAGAAAGGAAGAGGGATAGAGGAGATGCCGATGGACATTGATCTTAAATGCTTGCATGTTGCATTGAGGGGCGAAAACCGAAGCCGGCAGGGAGTTCCAGATTCGTGTGGTTTGGTTAATGAAAGATTCTCTATATTTGACGGTACGCCCGAAAGCGGGCTTCAGGGTATATTGGTGAGCATTCCTATAGAGACGTGTGTTGCGGGAGAAATGTTGAAGGGGCGGAATGCAACTGGCTATTTCATCAGAGCATTTTTGGTGGTAGTAACGGTAAAACAGGGAGAGGCAGGTAACATTCCCGCGGTGTTCCAGCGAGTCTAATGTTTTAGTAATGCTGGAGTCGCCTATCAGTTTTATGGCTCGTTTTTGTAATCTGTCTAGTAGGTGCATTGAGGTCTTGGAAGCACCGGACCAGACATGAGCGTTAAATTCTAATTTGGGGCGAATGAACGTCTTATAGATTGTAGCCAGATCTAAGGGTGAGATTGCATCTGTATAAGAAGCCTAGGCATTTCGCAGCATTCTTGGCGACACTGAATATATGGTCGCTCCAATGAAGATAATTGGATAATGGCTGCGGGCTAGTTATACGCTTTAACGACAAGAGACAGCATTGTGTTTTGGATGCATTCAATTCCACTCTGTTGTTTGTACCCCATTGGATGATGCTGTCGACATCGGAATTTAATGAGCTTAACATACGCTGCCGCTCATTATCTACAACCGAAGTGCAGGGTCGTAAACTAGTGAACGAATGTGAGAAGCTGAGGGTACTGTCGTTAGCGAAGAAGTGAATTGGATTAAAAGTAACAGACAAGAGATCATTTATGAAAATTAGAAAGAGTGTCGGAGACAAAACGAAGCCCTGAGGAACACCAGCATTTACAAAGTGAGTGTCAGACTTGAATCCGTCCAAAACAAATTGAATTGAACGATTCGAAAGGTAGCTTCTAATCCATTGAAGAAGAGACTCACCGATCCCAAAAGCACGCATTTTCGACAAAAGGGCTTCATGCCAAACCCTGTCAAATGCTTTCGAAATATCCAGTGCAACAATTTTGCTTTCACCTGCTTGGTGAAGCGAGTGATTCCACCTTTCAGCGAGATATAACATCAAATCACAAGTGGATCTCTTGCTGCGGAAACCCTATTGACGTTTATTGAGGAGTTTCCGTGATTCAAGATATTTCATAAGCTGACGGTTGATCAGCGTTTCCACGACCTTGGAAAGAAGGGACGTTAGTGCAATGGGTCGGTAGTTGGAGGGAGAAGATGATTCGTTTTTTCTGGGTATAGGCTGGACAAATGCTGTTTTCCCCCTACGCGGAAAGAGCCCAGAGGAGTAGGAAAGGTGAAAAAGCTTACGCAGTGGTTTTGCAAGCGTAGTAGAACACCTCTTCAAAACTATTGGGGGCAATACCATCTGGACCAGCGGATTTGTGTATGTCGAGGTCTTTAAGAACCCTTGCGACTGTACGGGTGCGGAAGTGGATTAGTCCCATGGTAGAATTGACGCACTTTAGTACAGGCGGAGACAAAGTACAAGCTGGCAGCTGAGAACTGGTTGCGAAATGGGCAGCAAGTAGGTTAGCTTTGTCTAAGGGCTGACAGCTGGAATGTCATTGTGGATGAGCGTGGGTATAGACGACGTAGTTGATTTTTTTAGGTTTTTTACAAAAGATCAGAAACTTTTGCTACCTTTGGGACATTGAAGAATTTTACGCCTTTTTGGTCGTAAGTACTTTTTTCGGTTTTCCTCAGAACTGTTTGCTTGTAGGCCCGAAAACTTAGCTCCCTGAGCTTAATAGTCTCTTGGCAGCTCAAGTCAAACCATGTATTATCCTTAGGTCTGGTGCTTTTAATCTTGCTGGGAATAAAATTTATCATGCCGATTCGGATAATATTTACGATATCAGTTGCGGCGTCCACGTCGTTGTCGAGGAAGCACAACGACCAGTTAAAGATCCGAAAGAAGTTGTTAAGGCCGCACCAGTTGGCTTTCTCGTAAGAGCAGGCCAAAGATAGTAAAATCCAAAAAAGTATCCAAAAATCCAATCCAAAGATAGTAGCCAAAAAAAAAAATTGGATCTTAATGACCTTTTAACACGGGGGCAACTTTAAAGCAACCGTCGTTCCCTCTTTTAACACTTTGAAAGCGGAGTTTACACACGAGCACCACCGACAACAAACCTGCGACTGAAATTATTTGCTTAATTAAATGAACGTGTGGATATCTAGGCATCTTATCTGGACTTTCTTTTTTCCTGAACTCTGGGTTTCTTAATGAAGATACATATCATTGTACGCGTGTTACGAGTGCACATATACATACATATAAAGAAGTGATACTCTTTGACCTGACGATCGTACGAGATACACAAGGGATCATTGGGAATGTAACACCTTCGTGGTAGAGGTAATCAAATGGAGTTATGTATTTTCTTCAACATCAAAATCGTGCGTCCTCTTGTGATCATGATTTGATCTTCAATAGTAACGACTCTAACGAGCTTCAACAGCCTATTGTACCTTTAATAGCAAACGACTACCTCTCTCCCCAAACTCCACTGAAAAAGAATTGATTGTGCCCAAAACACAGTCCATCTTAATACCTCCGATTTGTCGCTTGTTTCTACTATTCCTCCATCTGTCAGCTGCATTACATGCACGAATCATTTCTATTAAAAGAAAAAAAAAACGAAAGATGATTGCTATCCATCAAGATACCACCACCACGAAGGAAAAGAGAGGCAAGCAAACGACTTATTTCAAGTTAATTTTTTTTTAAATTACAAAGCGACCCTGTCCGAAACCTTTCTGTCTCCTGCTTTCCAAAAACAAGTCCATAAAACAACCTTTATCATTTGTTCGTCACATAGAAGAATGAGATTGATAACTGGTTACCGCACCAGTTAATGGATGGCAATTAAACTTACCAGAGACCCTTTCATCTAAATGTCTGCATGCAAGTCATCGTATTCATGGCTTAATAGTCGCTCTAATGAAGTGAAACCAAAAAGAAAAAAATAAACAACAACAACAAGGAAAAAGGCTTTTCTTCACTTGATCCACCGTGGCAATAGAGTACACACAAGTGCAGCTGGTCCGGTAAAACAAAATGGGTCACGATTGGAGATTACTTACAGCGATACCATAGAAGACATAATCATTTATCGAATCCATGACTCTCTTGGCAAGCGATATAGCGATTGAACAACAATCGTCTTTGGTCTAGGCAACAGGAAATACAGTTGTTAACAAAATTTCATATCATGTTAACCCACTTAAAGACGGATAGAAGAAGGAAGTGTTCAGCTGTCAAGTAATCTCCGAACCTCTGTACATTTACGACCCCGAAAACACGATTAATCTCAGCCGCATAGAGTACACATTTTCAGTAGGTTGGTCGTATGCTTTTTGTATGCATATCGTTTGCTATTGCAACTCATCTTCGAACCAAGGCAGGCGAGAGAGACTGTATATTAAAATTTGCCTTTCATCCCGGCGTGATGATATTCCATCCGGTTGTGTTGTGTCTTGGTCTTGTACCGCGATCGTCTGTCTGCGGCTCACTGGACGGTGTTCTCCTCTTTCTGGCGCTTTTCAAATCGATTCACAGGCGAAACTTTCCAATTGCCCCCGTATAGTGGAGTTTGTGCCGCGTTATTCCTTTTTTTTACGATTTCTAATGGTACTCCGTACGACCCAAACTGCATAAGTTCAATTTGCGCATTAAAGCAGCGGCAGCATTCGTCCTCCATTCGAGTGCAACGAGTACGTACGTCCATATGTTAGTGCATAGACCACAGCTAATCTTGCCTGCTGGCCGATGTTCTCGCCACGACCAACACTGCTATGGATGACTATGTAAGACTTAAACGTTTCTCCTTGCTCACCCCTTTGTCGCACGTTAAGTTAAACGAATAGAAAGCGTTGCTTAAGGTTACTTCCACGCTACAAAACGTGTTTTTGTTTTATCTTTCGATACTTGGACTACTATAGCTTGTATAAAGGCCGATCGAGGAGGACATTTAAGGAACTACTACATACTGCACAAGGGGAGTGATAAGAGGGAATTGGATGGGAATAGATATAAATAGCTGCAACTGTTGATGATTAAAAAGTTCAGGCGTTGGTGGTGGGTGATTGACGATGGTTGCACACCTCTTCCAGCCATCAACAACAACAGACAGGGCAGGAATGTGCTGTTGTATATAGGGTGGGCCATCGAGTGGTTTTCTTTTTAATTATAGGTTATTTTGACACTGACAGCTGTTTCCCGCCCAAAATCTTGACAGAAAATCAGTATCGTACCCCCGCGAAACGAAATGAATCGCTTTAGCTTGAACAACGTTGGGAAACTTATTCCGAAAGTGAGCCCAAACAGTGCGTATTTGGAAAATAAGTTTTGGCCGAAATGAAGCACCCACCGCGACTGCTGTACGCAAGTTTGTGCAAAAAGTTCATAGGACTGGTATGCTAGTGGACAACACTCATGGTCCCCGTCGTCGTACGGTGCGCACAGATGAGGATGTGGCTACCGTGGCCGAGAGTATGAGACTCAATTCACGAACATCAACTCGCCATCGATCTCAACAGCTCAACATTATTTTACGCACTAGCCTGAGGAGAATTCTCCACAAAGATATCGGATTATTCGCTTACAAGGTCCAATTGACGCGCAACCATCCGCTTCGTTATCGCTTCGCAGTTTTAGACCAGTTTGAATTGAACGTTAACAACTAATTTGCCTTACTTACTTAGGTGACACTACATACCGGTGTGAACCTGGGCCTCAACCAACAAACTTCTCCAGCTGGCACGATCTTTTGCCAGCTGTTTCCAGCGACGCACTCCCTGTTGGTAAGGTAAGGTCCCCTTCCACCTGTGTGCGCCACCTCAAATTCGGGCGTCCTCTGCTGCGCCGTACCTCGGGGTTGGACTCGAAGACCCTTCGGGCCGGAGCTGTGTTTCCATTCGCTCTACATCGCCTTGCCATCTTAAACGTTGGATCCGCAGACGTCGTACCAGATCAATATCGCTGTACAGCCCGTATAGTTCGTCGTTGTATCTTTTCCTCCACTCCTCATTTATATAGGGTTTTCCAATAGGGAATTGACAACTTTGAATTCAATTTGTGAACGCACCCTTTCACTAATCATCGTACTGCCATTGCCAATTTATTCAGTAAACTCAACATTTTCATCACGGTAAAGTACACGAACGAGCAATGTCTGCAAATTATAAAAATTTTCTACCGAAATTCGAAGTCGGAGACCGCAACTTTAAGAGCATTTTTGGCTCGATGGGTTCGTCCATAAGCAAAATATGCGTTATTGGTCCGGTGGAAATCCACGTGTGCTTCATGAATCACCACTTCATCCACAAAAAATAACTTTTTGGTGCGGTTCGCATGCCGGCAGCGTTATTGGGCCATATTTTTTCGTCGACGATAACGATACAGGTTGCTGTGAATGGCCAGCGTTATCCCGCCACGGTTACCGATTATTTTTGGACCGAATTGGAAGCTATAAACAACATGTGGTTTCAACATGTGGTTACAATCGATTTATTGAAGAGTAAGTTTGATGAGCGTGTTATCTCAAGAAATGGGCCAGTCGTTTGGCCACCTCGTTTGTGCGATTAACGCCTCTAGACTATTTACTTTGCGGCTACGTTAAGTCATTGGTTTATGCCAACAAGCCGACGACGTTGGAAGAGCTCAGAGCCAATATTGAACGCGAAATACCGGCCGTTTCGGCCGAAACGTGTGGCCGAGTAATCGAAAGTTGGGTCCAACGAATCGACCGCTGCAAACATGCCCTCGGTGGCCATATGAACGAAGTCGAGTTCCATTCATAAATGTTTTGATTGTACTTCAAGCCGATAAGTTTTTTATCTCAAATGGTTTCCGTTTTATTTCAAAAAAAAGTTGTCGAGTCCTTATTAGAAAACCCTATACAAACGGGACCATAGATTGAACGCAGAATTTTTCTTCATCCGCTTTCGTTAAAGTCCAGGCCTCTGTGCCATAGAGGAGGACTGTTTTGTACAGCGCAACTTTGGTCTTTCGAGAGAGGGCTCTACTTCTCCATAGCCTCTTGAGCCCAAAGAAGCAGAGCGGTTGGCTAGAGTAAATCTGTGTTTGATCTCAGCGCTGGTGTTATTGTCGCTGGTCAGTAGTGAGCCAGGGTAGACGAAGTCCTTGACCACATCTGCCGCTTCGGCAAACCTGCAAGTTATCGTCGAGAAGCCAATGCATCCACAAAGAAAGACAGTTTCGTGCGGATTGTGGACTGGTGATATCATTGGACCATTTGTCTTCAAAAGCGAGGCTGGTAACAACGTTTCGGTCAACGGTGGGAGTTACAGAGCCATGTTAACCGATTTTTTTTTTCTACTGAAATTGAAGACATGGATTTGGACGACCTCTGATTCATGCAGGATGGCACGCCAGGCCACACAGCCCATGCCACAATCGATCTTTTGCGCACCAAATTCCCAAATCGTGTTATCAGCCGTCTTGGCGATGTGAATTTTTTTTTTGTGAGGAACGTGAAGGACCGATGGTATGCCCACAATCCGGAAACGATTCAAGCACTTGAGGCCAATATCATTCAAGCAATCCGTGTGCTACAGCTCGAAACCATCAACAAGTTCTTGGAAAACTGGGGCGACAGAATGCGCTACTGCGAAGCAAGCCGAGGCAGCCACTTGAACGATGCTGTATTTCATGATTAATGGGAATGTTTCTTCTTACCAATAAAGCCATAATATATGGAAACAATTTAATTTCGTTCATTTTATTGCATTTTTAAAGAGAAACTTGTATTTGGCCCACCCTGTGGATAATTGGATTGTGTTTTTTGGCGGCTGATTTTTGCTGAATAATCAAATCGATAAACGACGATCCGGAGTGCATATGACCACACCCTTTTGTGATAGCGACACGTCGCGTCGTCGTGATAAGAGCTTGTGGGTACAGTGAATCATAATTGATACTAATATCAGGAATAACGTGTTTTCCAACGAGTTGATGATATCGACTTGATCACGTCCAACAGTGGTGAAGCATCGATAGTCACAACAGACTCAAGCCCTTTGGCAAATAAACAATTCATAAGAGCAGTCTGCATGATATTGCGTTGCCTTCATGACGAGTACACTGTCACTTTCTCTGCCAGTAATCCGTTTGACTAGGTCTTGATTCCAAAAAAAAAAAAAAAAACAGAAAAACCCTTAATCATCAAACGCCAAAGTGGGCATTCGAAATGTAAATCATTTCTAAAAATAGACGGGACACCATTTCACTCGTGCAGCAATGCATAGTTGTCGTCGCCTTTGCCTGCCACTGATACTCGTACTCGCATTTGTGCTTATACTGTTGACTGCTACTACCACTGCTCTGCGCTACTGTATCTTGCCACGGTAGCAGCACTCGGATGGCATGGCTTACAATCCGAATCGCAATCCTTTTAAAGTCATTTACCTTGTTTGCAGCAACTGACACCGCCTCATATACCAGTTTTGTTGCTCTTCACTCGTATGTATACCATGGGCTTTTGGTCTTTCTTCTTCATTCTTCCGTTTCGTTGTTTAACTGTTTTTCTGTTTTAATATTCCATTGCTCCTTTGTTTCGTATTGGACTGCCGGCACATAGTATAAAGGTAGTCATCGCATACGTTCTATGCCGTTGTACGTTTCGCATTTCGCGTATTTGTGTCAGTAATGTGCACTGAACCAGAGCGAGGAAAATGCGAATAGAGAAATGGTTAAACGTCAACTTGACAATATCGTGTCGCCCTCCATCAACCACCATTGCATCTCTGAACAACGCTTTGATGCACAGACTTTATGTGCTTTTCCGCTTCCCCCTTACATTGTTTTGCTGACAACAAAAGGGGGGGCGCGATAGATCTCGTAGCAAGCGATGGACATTTCCGTGTTTTCAGCGAAACCGAAACGGATATCTGGCATCGCAAAAAGTTATAAACACCACTAGACGGCTGAACCATTCATTCCATTCCTGATCGAATAAACAAGAAAAGTGCAAAGTGGTAAAGTGGTGAACTACCTCATATCAGTGTTTGTGCGGATGATTCAGTGCGATGTTTTCCATTTTCTTGGTATCAACACACCATGCTCTACCAATGTCAACAACAAACGTTGCTACTTTGCCACAATCCTCACTCAATTGGTGCTTTGATAAGCTCAATTGGAAAAACTTGCATTGAAAGTGGTACTGCGTCGTCGTGAGTTCGTTATCATACGCTCGTGAGTCATGGGGACAGTCGTCGTCATGAAACGTTACCCGGTAGGTACTACTACGTTGTTGGATTGCTAAATGCGGTATTCAAGTGAAATTTCGAAACTAGAATGAATGATTCATCGCGACAACGCAGACAAGTTTGTTTTAATTCATTCTCAAGTTCCAGTTTCAAAGCCGATGATGATGCATGAGTCGAACCAAGACGAGTACTAGCTTCTTAGAATTCAAACATGCAATCACTTCGGAAGTGAGTTCTATTTGCATTTCCAGTGATCCTGACTTCATAGTCACATCAATCAAATTAGCAACGATGAAGTGGCAATTTATCATCAAGTAATTTGCTTGCTCACACCTTACCTTTCGATGTACCTTAATCACTTATTGGTGGTGTCGCTGTGACACCCAAAACACAGTCGTCAAATTAATTCGTTTAAAACATAATTCCTCATTCCTACTGTGGCCTAGACGCCACCGCCATCCATCTAGGTATCTCATTCACGTCGGTGGTTGTCATTAACTCGAGAAATTATCATCACCAAAGTCTAGAAACGTTTGGAACTTGTCTTAATTGCCATTCCCTTCAAATTAAACTGTCGACTGTAACCATGGTATGTCTGTGTGGCGCCTGTCCAAATTCTCCAAGTCAAATAAACGACTGTGTATCGTAGCGTTACGATAAAAACGTATCCATTAATAGTCAGACGCGCGGCAAATGTTCGCGTGATCGTCACTTAGTATCGTCACAACCACTATTACGCCGTATGGCAATTCGAATCCCGTAAGGGCTACACCCAATCATTAATGTGTTTCCACTCGGGGGTCAATGTGTTCCCCATCTTTTCGTGCTTCTTAATAAATATACACAACGCTCCTCAGCTCTTCTTTCCCCTTCTATGGGCCGGCAACATCAGCAGCATCAGCAGCAGTAACAACATCCTACTCACATCTTGTCGTTTTTAATTGATTTTTTAATGGTTTTTATCGGTTCTGTGTCGGGGAAACTGAACAATTAGATTTGACATCAATGTGGCACTGAGATACTCTACCCTTCTCCCAGCAAAAGAGGACTGTGTTGTTACTCGAGATGTTGTGATAGATAAAACGCTTCACTGGTTTCCATCGGACCGCACTGAAAACGCTTTAAGTAATACTCAAACGTTTCGTTTTATTATTCACAAAAGTCGTTAAGAGAATACGAACTGACGGTTATCACCGATTTTGAATGAGGAATTCGTATTGAGTCATTACTCGATGTATCCATTTCCGATTACACATTTTTGTTTAACACACGCGTTTGTTTAGCATACCATGGCCGATGGTGTTAATGAAGAATTTCGAGCGTGTTTACGCCATGAATTAGATAAATTCCATGCTCATTACACGCCTGGACTTTTGAAAATACAGCATACGAGGGCGTTAGTATCTCAAAAATTCAAATTATTTTAATTTGATTTCATTGTTGATGTTGTTCGTTTGAAGAGTGTTGTGTTTTGACGGTTACAAAACAAATTCATTTTCTTTTATTAGAATATTGTATGCGAGTCAGTTAGGAGGCTATTAGGAAATAATGTGTGAAGACATGTACAATGCGAGGTGTCTGATGTATAAAGGCGGCTGGTACACAGGTCAGGGATTCACTTGTGAATTATTTTAACAATTTTCATCAGGAGCGTGGGTTTGAATGCAGAATTTTGCCTGGAATAAGTTACTTTAAGCTAATTCAGTACTTTTCGGTACAATACTGTCAAAGCATTGAAGATCTACCCCAAAACAACAATGAATCACTCAATCACTATTGATTATTTTCTCGCAAGGTAATCGAGATGGTGAGTATCTTTAATCGTAGTTTTGCTATTAGTCTTTAAATTATCTAGACCAGAGCTTCCAAGAACAATACAAGTTCGGTCTTGATGAAATAAGATAGCGAGCAACATCTGTACAGGAGAAGGAAGCTGTCTAAGTTGAGTACAGTTCATTAAACCTAGGATTAAACACGCACACTGACTGATTGATAGAGTGACTGACTGATTGATAGAGTGACAGACCGATTGATATAGAGTGACTGACTGACTAACGGATATTCTGACTGATAGAGATACTGACTTATGGATATTCTGACTGATGGATAGACTGACTGATGGATAAGCTGACTGATGGATAGTCTGACTGATGGATAGACCGATTGATGGATAGCCTGACTGATGGATAAACTGACTGATTGATAGACTGACTGATGGATAGACCGACAGACTGACTGATAGATAGATAGACAGACTGATTGATGGATAGAATGATTCATGGATAGACTGACTGATAGAGGTACTGACTTATGGATATTCTGACTGATGGATAGACTGACTGATGGATAAGTTGACTTATGGATAGACGGACTGGTGGATAGATATGACTGACTGATGGATAGTTTGATTGATGGATAGTCTGACTGATGGATATACTGACTGATGGATAGACTGACTGATGGATAGACCGACAGACTGATTGATGGATAGACTGACTGATGGATAGTCTGACTGATGGATAGTCTGACTGACAGATAGACCGACAGACTGATTGATGGATAGACCGACAGACTGATTGATGGATAGACCGACAGACTGATTGATGGATAGACCGACAGACTGATTGATGGATAGTCTGACTGATGGATATACTGACTGACTGATGGATAGACTGACCGACTGAGAGATAGACCGACTGACTGATAGATAGACAGACTGACTGTTAGATAGACTGACTCTGACTGACTGATGGACAGACTGACTGACTATTGGATAGATAAGTTCAAGAACGAGCGGAAATAGGCCGTAAGCAGACACTGGCGAAAAAGAAATCCTGCAAGAGCAAATGACTGCGAATAAAAAGAAAATTCACCAAAACGATTGAAAACTCTAAGATATTGGTTGGTATGGTAGTATACAATACCAAAAGGAATTGTTAACTCGAGTTTAGGAAAGGTTATCTGAACTTATCATGATTGTATAGAAATTGGGTTCAAAATAAAACTTAACAATTTCTTATTGGAAGAAAAGAAAAATTATTTCCGACGAAGCAGAAGTAGAAAAGAGGGTGAGAAGTTGTGAGGCACATGCGTCTGACCTTGCACAATGTCACGAATGTATTGGGTGTCGAAGGCGAATAAGTAAGTAGAATCGCATTGAGGGGAATTGAACAACCGAGTATTGGGTGATATTCTAGTTCTTTTCTGTAAACTATTGAACAAAAAATATTCCTTGTTGAAAATCAATTTAGTCAAGTGCATATGGTCATGGTCTTACCATTTTTCGGTAGGTGCAAGAGGACGCAGTGGTTAGTGTTCTGGACTCTGACGGGCAACGAGCGAGTTTAAATCCTGATAACATCAACGCCATCGAATGTTTACTTCGCGACGTCCCGCCTCGGCGGAGTACTGGCAAAACCCCCCGTAGTATACTTGCCATGGAAAAACCTTTTCCACTCACGCCGTTCGGAATTGGCATTAAAATGTAAGTCCTTTGACGTGTGTAAGACACAACACGGGTGATTGAGAGAAGCTTGGTTCTGGTCTTTCATGGACTGTAACACCACCAAAGAAGTAAGACTTCTGTGGTTTATCGGCGAAAAACTGGGCCAAGTGATTTTCAGCGCTATTTGGGCGACCAATTTTTTACCATCAAGTTTTGCAGAGACCGTAACAAACGTTAGTCAGACGGACGGTCAAGGTCCGGGCTATACGGTAGATGCATCAAAACTTCCCAATCAAAGTCGGTCAATTTGTTTCGAAACATCAAAGATGTGTGTGGCTTGCTGCTAACCAATTCTGGTCGCTCTATCTTAATCGCTTCTTTCAAAGGTTTGAGCACAATAGAGGACTAAGCACTCAACATCACTTTTCATGCCGTGAGACCAGGTTTTGAAGTCGTTTGTGGAGGATCACCGGATTTGACGAGGATCACTTGCGTTTGATGTTTTCGTATATAACCCACTCTTCATCGCCCGTAATTATCGCTTCAAAAATGGTTCGATTTCGTTGCGTTCCAGCAGCATATCACTGACGGTAATTGGCACCCAAATGTCGATCTTCTTTGGGTAGTCTGTTCTTTTGCCCCTAGATTGCTTCACCAGCAGCAGATTTTCGTCGACTTTTTCATGGAACGGCCGGCCAGAACGAAGGGAATTTTTGACACTGAAATTTTCCAAACAGACTCTGACGTTTACTGACAGAGTGCTGTCACTCTCACCGTACACTTCACAAATTTTTCGGCATATTTTTGCAGCGTTTCAATCTTTTTTTTTACAGTAAAAAGGCATCACGTAGCATATTTCCCCAGGTATTTCAAACGAATATTACTTTTCTTACAAATGACGAATCAGAAAACTGTGTATATAGGAAATGTAGTCCGAAATGTCACCTTTCAAACGTTTGACAGTATCGGTTTAATGCTATCCAATATAAAACTTCGTCTCAGCGCGACCTCTAAAAGGGTGAGGTCGCCCCTGACATCGGTGGGCAGGTGTTTCAAAGTAGACTAAAGCCGTTCCCTGCAGGTATGGGGCCAAATAGACCGCTATCAAGTCTCCGGTCCATCCATTAACTCTGGCTACGATCTTATATAAACATCAACATCGTCTAGGATAGAAAACAGCAGACCAAATATTTTTAAACGACCTTAGTAAGAGAGAAATGTGTAAATACTGAGTATCTAGGGTGGGCAGCGTGAACTTAATCAAACTGGTGTAACGTGAATCAAGCTCTTCTAGGTCCTTAAATGACAGTGCTATCGCAGTTTCATATTTTAAACTGAATTCGTTTTCGATGGTTATAATGGACGTGTTGCCTTAGAATTTAGTTGCATAGTTGCGGCGTAGAAGAGGCAGGTTGAAGAGTTGTACGCATATTATGTTTTGTCACACAATTTGGGCGGAATACAGATGGTTTGGGTCGTAGATGTTCGTTCACTAATCTCCAGGGGTAGTTGTCCTAGGATTCGAGATGAACTCGACTGAATTTTCACGTTCGTTGCAGTTCTCAGCAAATGTTCCATGCCATTATTGTGGTATCTATGTATATGTATCGGGTTTTCCAGTGAGAGCGCCGTGGCGAAGTGGGTAGTGTGTTAGCCTCTGACGCCGATGACACGTGATCGAATCCCGACAACAGCCATGTCATCGAACGTATTTTTCAAGGTGCTTCTCCCCAGCGAAGTACTGACAAAACCTCCTGTAGATAATTGTCAAGAAAAGCTTCTCGAATTTCGCCGTTCGGAACCGGCAATAAACTATAGGTTCCTTTCACCTATGAGAAAATAAAATCACACACAACATGGGGGATTGAGAGAAGCTCAGCTTTGGTCCTTCATGGACTGTAACGCTAACATACATATGTATGTACATCGGGTTTTCCAATAAGGACTTGACAACTTTGAATTCAATTTGTGAACGCACCATTTCACTAATCATCGAACTGTCGTATATCAATTAATTCAGCAAACTCAACATTTTCACCATGGTCAAGCATACAAACGAGCAACGTCTGTAAATTATAAAAATTGTATTTAAAAGACAGTCGGCGATATTTACTGCACAACGGCCATTTGCAGTGCATATTTATAAATCGTAATAATTCATGCCGAATAGTCAAAGAATGTTGCCAATATTCAACATGAATTTCCTTCATTTTCTCGGCGTTTTAATTCGATTTTTCATTGTCAAAAAAACCGCCGAAAAAATTAAGCCAGCCAGTTCCAATTATTTCGAACAATTTAAATGCACAGAGTGACTGCAAATGAGACACACAAGTCACGAAAACGATGAAGAAATAAGAAAATAAAGACAATACATAGTAATCACACAGGAATTTACTAAAGTCAAAGACAAAAGACTGCCGTCTCTATTATTTTGCACAGCACTGTATTGTTAGTCATAGAAAATGCAATTGCACAAGCGACTTGTATTACTCTGACATTTGGACATCCCTACACCATACACCATCTCAGCACAACATGCATGGCCTTGTAACGATCGTGATTGGCTTGAAAAGATCTTTATGTGATGACTAAATAGGAAAAAAATATTTTTCTTTTGAGTACGTGATAAGCAAATGGAATTGCAAGACAAAGAGCTTCAATCCCAATCAACTTTATTTCAACTTTCGCTTCATCCATTTGTTGTTTCCCAGTGATCGATACTATGTCCATCCAATGCTCTTTGTTGTCCAAGGCGCCTCCCAAGTATATATATATATGTATATATATATTCAATGACAGTTCGTCATCGTAGAAATGACGGTACAAATCAAATTCGTCTCAACGACTCGCTTTAAAATATCGATCCAAAAAAAATCAAACAAAGTGAAGCTGCTTGCTGGCATTTTCCGCATCGTGTTCCTTCTCCCTTGTCTTTGGTTATTGTGTCGCATGTGTATACCGTGTGTACCACCGCCTTACCTTCAGAAATAGAATGGTGTCCGTTCCTATCCCACCACAGAGTTACTTATGTATCCACTCGTTGGCAACACAGATTGAGACGGCAGAGGATAGATTAACAATTAACTCTTTTAGCACACAATTGACAATATATTGTCTTGTCTTGCACACGCACTCTTCTTGGAATTCTCTGCAGATTTATGCTTTTTATCTCTTTTTTTTTTTTTTTTGCATTTCTAATTAACTCACTTGTTTTTCCACAGGGAGGCGAACACGGACCAGCAGCACACACGAAACCAACAGACAAAGAGAGAGTGATAGAGGGGGAAAAAACCAAAGAAATTATTCACAATTTGTAAACAAACGAGAATAAAAAATTCACTTTCATCCAATAACAGGACGAGGACGAGGACAACGACGACGGCAAACAAATTATACGAAAAAGGCTGGGAGCGAAAGAACAAGAAAAAAAAAACACAAAAAGGTACACCAAGCAAACTATATATCCGTTTATCTGTATATATCGTCGGCTTTCGGATACATGTATGTAACAACTGCGCAGCACAAAGAACATATGCTAACTGCCGTTGTATGCGTTCACAATCTTTCCTTTTTCCTCTCCTCTTTTTCAAAATTTCTTTTTTTTTTTTGGTTCTTTACCTTTTTTTTTGTTTCTTTCTTTGCGAGTTCGATATCCAAATTAACTTTTCGCTACATAGTATGCACGAAACACAATTGGCTGTGAGCACAAAAACCGCTTAAAAGTTGGTTTAAATGAAGAAAAAGTGCATTTAACACACAAGACACTGGAGAAGCACAACACAGAGAGCAAGAAACTAAGACACAATCCGCACCCTTGAACGTCCAAATTCAAACTTATTGCAACGACAACGACGACCAGGCTAGCGCACGAGCGTAGTTTGAGCTGTGGAACCTGGAACGTATTCACCACGGTCGTCACTCGTCACTCGATTCGCCTGCTGTTCGAAATCGTTGCTATGAGTGTATGCATGTGTGAGAGATGTGGTATTATACGTATGTATGCGTGTATCCAATTGCAGAAAAAAGAGCACAAAAACAGGGTAGATGAAAGCCAAAGCAACGATGAAATGTTCAAAGCCTGTATAGCCGGCGTTTGTTAACTTCGTAGATTTCACCACACACACAAAACGTCGCAATCCGTAAAAAAAATCAAAAATATCTACAAAGGGATTTATGTATCTCCTTGATACGTTTTTTCATTCATTTTTATCTTTAAGATGGAAATGAATGGGATACCAGACCTTCGGGGGTACTCCCATATACCGAGTCGATTTGTTGGTCATTTACATACCATTTCCGGTTTTCCACGTGGTTTAGAGTAAATTTCTCCAACGAACATCCCATAATTTCCGTCAGGAAATTATTGGGATTTGGTATACCTGACAAAATACATAAAGGAGCCTCCAAACCAGGATTGAGGGGAAATAGCAACTTTAGGCAAAACCACTCACTTTAGAGTTCATCTTGATGCACTGAGTGAAAACGGCCTGTTCGTGTAGTGGTGTTCGCCTACACATTATTTCCTTCTTTATTGGCCTGACTTGACTGGGAGTATTTCTCTCAGTGTTGCCAACTTTATGTGGTTGCAAAGGTTTGTGTTCATTAATGCATTTCACTATCCTGTCAGCTTGCCTTTTTTGATTATAAGATACTGGTCAGCTTACTACTTTTCTATTAAAAACTCCTGAGAAGATTTTAGACGCAGACATTCGTTACAGCTGTATCTCAGGAAGGCTGTCGGATAACCAACATGCCTACAACAAAGGCAAATCGGTGGAAACGGCACTCCACTCACTGGTCAGCAAAATAGAAAGGTCACTGGAACGTAAGGAATATACTCTCTAGTGGCCTTTCTCGATATTGAAGTCGCCTTTACCAATGTTGAACCGTGGGCTGACACCAAAGCGCTGTCTGATCTGGGTGTTACGGGATCAGTGATAGAACTGGTACGACAACTTGCTAACGCAAAGAGTAGTCAAAGCCAATTTCGCTGGTGCCGTCTCAACTAGAATGGTCAGCAGAGGTACACCATATGGTGGAGTAATTCCCCTCTCCCCTGGAACGTAGTCGTCAATGAACTACTACTGTTGCTAGAACAGGAAGGGTACGCTGTGACCGCCTATGCAGATACCGCCACAGGAAAATGTCCTAGCACTCTTAAGCGACCTAATGCAAGGTACATTACATACAGTATAAACCCGGTCGCAGTACTGTGGACTTGGCGTCAATCCTAACATGGTCGATTTAGTATGTACGTATGTATGTATGTTGGCGTTACAGTCCATGAAGGACCAAAGCCGAGCTTCTCTCAATCACCCATGTTGTGTGAGATTTTATTTTCCCATAGGTAAAAGGGACCAACAGGTTATTACCGGTTCCGAACGGCGAGATTCGAGAGACTTTTCTTGACAATTATACTACAGGAGGTTTTGTCAGTACCCCGCTGAGGAGAATCACCGTGAAAAACACATTCGATGACATGGCTGTTGTTGGGATTCGATCCAGTATCATCGGCGTCGGAGGGCAACATATTACCTACTGCGCCACGGCGCTCTATTTTTTTTTTTTTAAATTTGCGCGCACTCAAGGTCTAATAAGGTCGGTGACACAGTGCGGGCAGAAGGTAGAGAGGAAGAGGAATAGAGGAGATGCCGATGGACATTGATCTTAAATGCTTGCATGTTGCATTGAGGGGGGAAAACCGAATCCGGCAGGGAGTTCCAGATTCGTGTGGTTCGGTTAATGAAAGATTCTCTATATTTGACAGTACGTCCGAAAGCGGGCTTCAGAGTATATTGGTGAGCATTCCTAGAGAGACGTGTATTGCGGGAGAAATGTTGAAGGGACGGAATGCAACTGGCTATTTCATCAGAGCATTTTTGGTGGTAGTAACGATAAAACAGGGAGAGGCAGGTAACATTCCTGCGGTGTTCCAACGAGTCTAATGTTTTGGTAATGCTGGAGTTACCTATCAGTTTTATGGCTCGTTTTTGAATTTTGTCTAGTAGGTGCAGTGAGGTCTTGGAAGCACCGGACCAGACATGAGCGTTAAACTCTAATTTGGGGTGAATGAACGCCTTATAGATTGTAGCCAGATCTAAGGGTGAGAAATATTTCTTGCATCTGTATAAGAATCCTAGGCATTTCGCAGCATTCTTGGCGACACTGAATATATGGTCGCTCCAATTAAGATTGTGAGCAACATTCATACCCAGGATGGAAAGCTTTTCAGTTTCTGAGATGCAAGTGCCATTCATGGATAATGGCTGCGGGTTATTTATACGCTTTAACGACAAGAGACAGCATTGTGTTTTGGAAGCATTAAATTCCACTCTATTGTTTTTACCCCATTGGATGATGCTGTCGATATCGGAATTTAATGAGCTTAACATACGCTGCCGCTCATTATCTACAACCGAAGTGCAGGGTCGTAAACTGGTGAACGAATATGAGAAGCTGAGGGTACTGTCGTCAGCGAAGGAGTGAATTGGATTAGAAGTAACAGACAAGAGATCATTTATAAAAATAGGAAAGAGTGTCGGAGACAAAACGGGGCCCTGGGGAACACCGGCATTTACAAAGTGAGTATCGGACTTGAATCCGTGCAAAACAACTTGAATTGAACGATTCGAAAGGTAGCTTCTAATCCATTGAAAGAGTGACTCATCGATCCCAAAAGCACGCATTTTCGACAAAAGGGCTTCATGCCAAACCCTGTCAAATGCTTTCGAAATATCCAGTGCAACAATTTTGCTTTCACCTGCTCTAGTACTGTTTACAAACAATTATACAATTCCGCCCTTCAACCCATCGAGGTTGGATGGAATCCAATTAATAATCAAAGATCAGACTAAAATATCTAGGCCTAATCCTTGACAGGAGGCTGAATTGGAAACCCAACATTCTTGATCGTGTCACGAAAGCAACCACTGCCCTTTACAGCTTTAAGAAGGTGGTGGGAAAAAAGTGGGGTTTCCAACCAAGCATTATGCACTGGCTCTATACAGCAGTCATAAGGCCCATCCTCCTGTATGACATCGTAGTTTGGTGTACTGTTCTGGACAAGGCAGTCTATCGAAACCTTCTGGGGAAAGTACAAAGATCGGCCAGTTTATACATATATAAGCGGAGATATTAGATCAACCCCCACGGAGACCCTAAATATCCCATTACATTTTCCACTATTGGACCTCTTCAACAAGCAAGTTACTGCCTGCGCGGCCCTTCGAATTAGGGTCATAGGAAAATGGCCCACACCACATAAAGGCCATACTACCATTCTCAATCACTTCGAAGTACGGACTTCGAAGTTGTCTTTCCATCCAGGGAGGAATGGGCTGAAGGGAAAGTCATACCGAAGGACTTGATTTCACTCTATACCGATGGCTCCAAGATGGAGACGGATGTAGGTAGGGGAGTCTTCTCACTCAAACTCGCAAATCACTGCAGTGTGTATCACTGGAGTCCCTTGCATGGCTCAGGATCAATGTAATATCCGCTAAGGATATTATCATTTGCCCGGACAGCCAATCTGCGATAAAATCCCTGGCCGCGGTAACCTACAAATCAAAAACATCTCTTAACTGCCGCCTATCTCTAGACGAGATGACTGAACAATTCAACATTAAAGTACTGTGGGTTCCCGGGGATAGGGATATTCCAGGAAACTGCGTGGCCGACGAACTCGCAAAGTCATCGTCAAGCACACTCAGTCCTCCCACCATCGGGTACCTAGCGACACCAATAAATACAGTAAAGTACGTGATAAAACTTCGAAACATAGAGGCAACCAACCTCCAATGGAATGAAAGTAATATCGGCTTTTGTCGCTAAACAAATCTGGCTTAGGCTAAACCTAGGACGAACTAGGGACCTAGTGGCAACCAAAAGGGCAACCTTAAGCACTCTAGTGGGTTTCATTACAGGTCACTGCTTCATTGAAAAACCCGCCGCCAGACTAGGGCTACCGTCCAATGACTTCTGCCGCGGCTGCATGGACGAGGAGGAGGAGGAATCGATACATCACCTTCTCTGCTCATGCCCTTCTTTGCGAATCGCAGAAGGATCTACCTCGGCGCGCCCTTCTATGAAAGTCGAAGTGAGCTAGCAGATCTAAAACTAGCTCAATTCCATCGCTTCAAGGTAATATGATCCATGTGGTATCACAATGGGCCGACTTCGGCCTACGTGTTGCTTATGCCAACCACTTGTACCTAACCTAATCTTATGGTTGCTGCTAGACAGTAAAGGGGCAAATGTTTAAACAAAATGGGGTCGTAGCTTACATGGAGTGTGTAGAATCTGGGATGACGAGTTTAAAATTGTTACGGACAGATGTGGAGAGCTGAAAGAAGAAAAAGCAGGAAGGCGAGTTGAAAAACCGATTTTTTACAGTCATCCTTAAAGATAGCAACAAAGCCGTAACATGGGGCGCTCAGGGTGGTCTAATACACATTTTTAAGCAGCGGAATGCAATAGTCAACATTGCCCAATAGTGGGATTAGAACTACATATCTATAATAATCTCTCGGTAAGCTCATGACGACATCATTTGTAACGCTGCCAGACGTCATGGCGTAGGTGGAGCAGTGGTCTTGTGGATCAAAGCAATGCTTGTGCACATGACATTGTCCGCTGATCCTGCCTAAAAAAGGGCTGCCCGCAAGGCGGCGTCCTGTCTCCGCTGTTATGCCTTGCAGGAGGCTTTAAGAAATTTCGATGGTAATCTTGTCACCGACCTGCAGGGAATAGTGGATGTATTTAAGCAGCATTCCCAGCAGCTGCTTAACGAGCATGACCAAAAGAGAGAGAGAGAGAGTGGTAGGGACTGAGGAAATCCCAACTCTAGCCGCTGAAATAGTCCTCCCACACAGCATCGAAGAAGTCGCCACAGCAATTCAAAAGCTGAAGAACAACAAGGCAAGAAGTAATGAGGTAAGTACATACATACATATGAATATCCCTGCTCAATGTCACATACAAGATCCTGCTCAACGTACTGTGTGAACGTCTAAAGCCCTTTCGCACCGCACTAATCGACAGCTACCAGTGCGGTGTCCGGTCCGGCAAATCGACTATAGACCAAATATTCACGCTGCGACAAATCCATCGTCGTTATCGATTTTAAAGCCGCATACGCAGCATTCAACGCAAAGATTTGTTCGATGCACCGTGCAGCTCGGTTCTAGGATCTCTGAACCGTTTGAAACATGCACCGGATTTCGGCAAGGAGGTGCGCTATCGTATGACTTCTTCAATTTGGTGCTGGAGCAGATAGTCCGACGGGTAGGCGCCAACAGGGAAGGCGCTATCGTCTACAAGATATTGATATCATCGCGCGATCTCAGCGTGACGTTGTAGAAGCTTCCACGGCGATGGAAGAACAAGCGAAACGAGCAAAACCGATCTGTCGCTTACCACCTGGGTTAAGGAGTGGTTAGGAGGGCGCTGTGGTCAGTGTGTCGGTCTCTGACGCATGTTGAGCGAGTTCGGATCTCGATAACACCAACGCCATCGAATGTTTATTTCGCGACCTTGGCTCCTCGGTGAGGTACTGACGAAACCCCCAGTAGTATACTGTGCCTTTCGATTCAGGCCGTTTGGAATCGGCTGTAGGTCCCTTTCACGTTGTAAAAAATAATCACACACAACATGGGTGATTGAGAGAAGCTCGGCTTTGGTCCTTCAAGGACTCTAACGCCAACATGCGTACAACATGGAATGCGACCTCAGGCGTTGCCCAGGCTTACATATGTACATTGTAAATATCGTAAGCTCGAGCTAAACGCCAGAGTAGAGCTACCAGACACTCGGTCGCGCGTATGATATATGTATGTTTATCGTAAGCCCGAGCGCTCGAACGCCACATTTGTATATGACCATAGCTACCAAGCCCGTAGACGATAGTTGCACTTCATCGCAGACAAATTACCTTCACTTGGCAACTCTAATCCAGAAACTCACACACACACGTTTACAACGTAGCGCGTAGTGTAACTACATACATATATCGCGCAAGCAAAGTACAGTAGAGTATCTAAAAATCTAGAGACAATTCAACAAAACACCGAAAACGCAGCAGACTGCTACTGCTACTAGTCCTCCTCGATTAGAGTTGAAGTACGAAGTAACCCAAAACGAAAGCGATAAATAAAGAGACAAGTCGCAAGGAAAAACCGAATAAATCCCGAAAAGCAATCGAATAATATTGAGTTGTGGAACGTATCTCTTTGATTCAGTACCACAACTCTGTTCTGCGGAGTTTCTGCCATACGTACACAAGTGTGTGTAAGTTGAGTGAGTGCGAGAGATTTTCGAAAGGAATCCACTCAACTCAGTGGTATGTGCATGTGTGTTTAGACGAACAAAGAAGGAAGGCGGCATTATTACTTTTTTTTTTCTTCTTTTCATTTTCTTCTACTTTCCCCTCGCCGCCTGGGAATAAAGTGATGTTCTGTCCTGAAATTTTAGGGCCCAACGATGTACACATTATCTCTTCTTCTGCTACTTCTTTCTCGGGTGTATCCATCGCCTTTTTTCCTCTCTTTCACTAGGTACTTGTTGAAAATTCGTTGGATTTCTATACAATTAAGAAATGCTGTGGGTTCTTTCCTTATGTTTTTGCCTTTCGGCTTTTCTTCTTACAATGCATTGGAAGAGCGTACGCCATTATGTCGCTTTTGTGGTGTGGTACATCAGGCACATGAGAGGTATCGAAGTATGTGACATGGGAGCTCAAATGGTTCATATTTGGCAATGGGCAATTGTGTTGTAGAAAGAAGGGAAGAAGAAAGGGTTCTAAAAGTCATGTATACCGTAAATCGAGAGGAAAATGAGTAGAAAGTTGGGAAAATACCTAGGTATTTTAGATAACTAATGAAATAGTCAAATGGGAACGGTCCTGTCGAATCCTTTGGGAACAAAGGTATACCCTACGGTTCTGACCATTCTAAGATGGGAACATTGTTGTGTGTTAACTTGGTCAATTTGTTCACTGCGGTATCCTCCCAGTGATGTACCGAACCTGTATGTCTAACACTTGGCCTCCTTCTGCTGCAATAGTATTCAAAAACACTTCAAACTACACAGGCCGACATAATTCATTGTACGGTTGTTCGGTAACTAGAAATTTCACTCTAGAATATAAGAATCAGAACAAAAAACAAATATTATTTATATTTAAATAGATAAAATGAAATTGCTATTCATTTTCTATAACTCGAGCAAAAAGGAAATACATATGTATGTAAAGGGTTTTCCAATAGGGAATTGACAACTTTGAATTCAATTTGTGAACGCATCCTTTCACTAATCATCGAACTGTCATTGTCAATTTATTCAGTAAATTTAACATTTTCATCATGGGGAAGTACAGTTAATCAAAAAAGTAAGTATACACTACCTCCTGAAGTATATTTTTCTAAAGAAAACTAAATATATCATACAAAAAACAACAACCACTTTTTTTCCTGTTTTCACTAATGTAATATTATTTTCCAAAAAGAACAAACAAAACAAAATAACGAAACATAAACAATAAAATTAAACTTAAAATAATATGAATATAAATTTACATCAAAAAAGTAAGTATACAAACAAAAATTAATACTTTCTGAAATTTTTCTCCGCTCTAAAGTCTTCATCTCAATTTTTCGTTGGGTAGCCTTTGGCTTTTATAATAGCTTGCATTCGATTTGGCATCGATTTAACCAATTTTGATGTTACTCTTTGGCTTATCTTAGCCCACTCTTCCTGGAGCACTCTTTTCAAATCTTCTTTTGTTTTGACACCGTGTTTCTGAACTTCTCGTTTCAAATGTTCCCATAAATGTTCTATTGCATTCATGTCAGGCGATTGGGGTGGTGTTCTTAGCTGATTACGAACATTATATAATAACCATTCCTTAACAATATGGGAGGTGTGTTTTGGGTCATTATCTTGTTGAAAGATAAATGACCCTTCTAGACCCAACTTTCTGACGCTTTGAAGTAAATTCGTTTTCAATATGTCCAAATAGGCATATTTGTCCATAGTGCCATCAATGAAGACTAAATTACCGACGCCATTTGCCGCCATACACCCCCATACCATTAAGGAGCCACCGCCGTGCTTTACAGTTCCCGCCATGTTTGCGGGATCTAGCTCCGTGTTTGTCTTACGCCACACTTTAGCACGTCCATCGGATCCATGAACATTAAACTTGCTTTCATCTGAAAATATGATTTTATTCCAGAAAGCTGGATCACAATTTACGTGAGCTTTTGCAAAATTGAGTCGTTTTTGCCGGTTAACCTTACTCACGAACGGCTTTTTCCTTATGTTTCGACCATGGTATCCGGCGTCATTTAAAATGAAACGAATTGTCTGAGTATTGCATAGCTTTCCAGTCTCGTTTACAATTTCGGATCGTATTTTAGGAGCGCTTAATTTAGGATTTTGTTTAATTTTTCTTACAATTCTCCGTTCTTCTTGATCCGTAAATATACGCGGGCGCCCAGTTCTGGCCTTGTTTTGCGTATTTCCTTGAATTTTATATTTTTCTATAATTTTTTGAATGGTTGCATCGCTTTTTACAACAATTTTGGCAATTTCCCGAATAGATTTTTTTTTCTTTAAAGTATTTTATTATTAAATCTTTTATTTCTTGTGAAAGTTCCTTTCCCCGTGGTGCCATCTTCAAAAACTTGCGTAAACTGTACAAATTATTGTATAGTATATACAATATAGTAAATAGAATGAATTAATTTACTGTCTTAACTCCTTGCAACTCGGAATCCATAATTAGAATGCAGCATATGCGAAGTGTATACTTACTTTTTTGATGTGTATTTGGATGTTGTGTCGTGAAATAACTTGTAAATGATCTCATTCATGGAAATTTACTGTTACATTTCATTTCCAGCAGCTGTACAAATGCTCATCAACACTCAGGGTGCAGTGAATCAATTATATTTCTTAAGATATTTCGAATTTCAAAACATAACTATACGTCTGCCGGGTGTATACTTACTTTTTTGATTAACTGTACATGAACGACGTCTGCAAATTATAAAAATTTTATTTTAAAAAAAAAGTTGTCAAGTCCTTATTGGAAAACCCGATACATACTGTGAGCGTCAAAAGAAACTGTACACCACCAAATTCCATTTTCAATATTATTACCTGTTATGACGAATTGCATACATATTCATATGAAATATCTATTTACATTTAATCTCTGTTCCTGTTCAATCCAAGTAGACACACAGCCTCCGCGTGGCGCCCCCCTGAATAGCTACCCTGGCACCCGCCAGGTAGTGAACCAATGTGTGCAGCGACCCAACCCCTTGTTCCTGGGGAAAAGAGGAACCTGGTCCTCCAGGTTGGCGGTTGTGCTTAGGGGTAACATCCCTATCTCGTAAAAACCTACTTGTTCCGAAACGACAACAAGCCTCGGATACGGACGGACACAAAGCTGACGACCCCTGCAAACGACTAACGGACTTGAGAGTCTGCACCTGGAATGTGAGGTCCCTTAACAGACCGGGTGCAGGCGATCAATTGGAGCAAACCCTCAACTGCTATAAAGCAAATATAACCGCACTCCAAGAAGTGCGATGGGATGGACCAGGCAAAAAACGGATGAAAAACTGCGACATCTACTACGGGAACTGCTACAAGGAGAACAAACAGCGCCTTTTCGGGTGCGGATTCGTTATTCGAGGAAGACATAAGCGAAAACAGGCAAAAACAGAGGTAGTACTCTTTACAAGGAAAAGATCTGTACCAAGATACGCCTACCCCCATATGAATGGTATAGATCTGATCCCTGGAAAATCTGCCAAATATCTTGGCATAATCCTGGACTCCAAACTTAGTTGGAGAGAAAATATTGAGGAAAGAATCAAAAAGGCCTATGTGGCACTATATTCGTGCAAGGTAGCCTTTGGAAAGACATGGGGCCTCAAGCCGAAGTTAGTACATTGGTTGTACACTGCGGTGGTAAGACCTATCCTAGTCTATCGCTCGGTTGTCTGGTGGAAGGCGCTTGAGAAAAAGTGTCATCTTCAGAGTGTGTCAAAGTTTCAAAAAGCAGGCTGTCTGGCGGTGACGGGATCTATGAAGTCCACACCAACGGCGGCTCTTGAAGTCATGCTGAACCTCCCACCCCTGGACATGTACTGCGAGAGCGCCGCAACCAGAACTGCGCTAAGATTACAGGAATCAGGTCTCTGGAAAAGGAGTCCTCACGGACATGCATCAGTCTTGGATCGATGGGCCGTCTCGAGATTCAGAACCGTAACGGACTATGTCACCCGACTTCCTTCCTGGGAGAGGAGATTCTCTATTAGAATTCCCTCCAGGGAGGAATGGAACGGTGATTTGGTACGCACGGAAAGTGAACTGGCACTCTACACCGACGGATCCAAAATGGATATTGGCACAGGTGCCGGAGTCTACTTTGAGTCTCGGGATATGCATCACTCCTACAGGCTCGATGATGGATGCAGTGTCTTCCAAGCTGAGGTCTTCGCTATCAAGCAGGCGGCGGACCTGATCAGCAAAGAGAATATCACAGGAAAAAGGATCAGCGTCTATGTTGACAGCCAGGCAGCCATTAAGGCTCTGCAGGCCGCATGGATAAGATCCAAACTCGTCAAACTCTGCAAGGAGAAGTTAGAAGACATATCCAATGTAAATGAGGTAACCCAGGTACCCTGGTGGGTACCTGGTCATATGAATATCTCCGGAAACGAGAGGGCGGACGAGCTGGCTAGGGTGGGATCAGGTGCTAACATTGCGCAGATCTCAGCTGAGGCCAAATCACCACTCAGTGCGCTCAACAGGGAGATACAGACGGAGCTATTGGTGAAAGCCAATAAGCGATGAAGTCGCTTAGATACATGCGCAACGGCGGGATCGACTTGGCCCGTCTATGATAAGAAAAGAACGGAAAATCTGCTGAAGTTCAGTCGTGGGAACATTCGACTGGCAGTCGATGCCCTCACTGGGCACTGCATGCTATCCTACCATGCAGCTCGACTAGGCCAGCCCTACAATGACTTCTGCAGAAGCTGCAGGGACGAAGAGGAAATTGAGTCCGTTCATCACCTGCTGTGCGAATGTCCGGCGCTAGCCCAAAAAAGGAATATATTCCTGGGAAGATACTTCCTTTCGGGACTAGAAGAGGTAGGTAATATTGAGCTGAACAGAATACTGGGATTTTTATCCTCGTTTGGCTGGTTCAGCTCGACGGAAAATGTATAGGTATCAACGGGTTAAACAAAACAAGTGGGCACAATGGACTCAACGTAGTCTACGTGAGCCTTGACTTTATGTCAATAGGGCACACATATACCTAGCCTAACCTAATGCTACCGATTGACATACCCTCCGCGCCCCTCGGATTCGTTGCGTTCACGCAATAAGCTAAACAAATGTTAACTTTCTTTTGAGACACCTTGTATTTACATTAAAAAACAGTTTGATGAAACTGAGGTGTTGATGAGAACTCACAACGTCAAAACCACGAAACTGCTCGAAGCCCTCTATTTTGAGTGCAATATGTGAAAAAAAAAAACACTTGAATACCTTAAGAACGGCCCTTAAGAATGGGACTGAAGAAAAAAGCCGATTTTTCACTGATCTCTTCAAAACTTTGAAGCCAGATTGCTCAAAGCTATAATATTGCAGATTCGTGGTTTTCGCATTGTGCCGACGATATAATAGCTACATTTGGCAGAAGAAACTTTGTAAAAATGTATAAACTTTAAGGCTAGGAAAAAGACTATGAAAAAGTTCATTTTGTCCTAAACTTATATATTTTTCGTTTCTTTTTCTTAAACATTTTCTAAAAACTTGTCAAATACGCAATATTTATTCAAAACTAAGGTACAAAAGTACTAAACTCAAATTAAACATAACCTATTTGATATACATATGTACAACCTTCTGCAGAAAAGGCCCTAAGGCTTCGCGGAAAACCAAAACTTGACGGAAACTTATGTGAAATAAATAAACTCTAAACTCTATCAATGCGGTACAGATTTCCAGCAACAGATTCATAGAAATTCCAATCAAATTGGATTTGAAACATGACAACATTGTTATTTTCCGATCACACACTACACTGATTGACCAAAACGACTGGTAGCAATGTGACATCGACAGCCGTAGCCACGTATCATGTGAAGTGACATTTGCATTCGGCCGATTAATCACACCTTTAACCCTAATCAAAACCATCCTCGCTGTGGCTTCGACATTAATCGACTCCTTAGTAGTAGAACTGAAAGCAAAATCGATAGCCTCTTTACTCCATCAAGTTGAGTCAAAAGTAAACATAGCTTTTCCCACATCGTCTTATGCAATTCTTTGGTCTCTAGTTACCTTCTGTGAATCCGAACAACAAAATCACCAGTTACTCCTCTCTTATTTGCTTGCTAATTTAGTTGAATTAATTTACCTGAAATAGACAGATAAACAAAATTAGCATCTACAGCTAGTGTGCACAATATATTTTTTTATTTTATTAAATGATTCAATGCGGTTCACCCGATTGTGACGGCAATTGTCCTCGATTGACGTAATGTGGTCTACCGCTGCTCAAACAGAAACCAACTCGGTTTGCAAATTAAATTCCACCTGCGCGTATGCATATATGTATTATAGAAATATAACAACACGACAAACGTAATTAGAAACCGAAAAAATAAAAAAAAATAAGCAAACAAAACGGCCGGGAAAAAATCGCGATCATAGATACAATACCATACAAATAGGGGCAATAATGTAATTAATTCCGATTAGTCGCACGGCTTAGTAAGCCATATCCCCACCTCCTCGTAGTGCCATCTGGAGATTTCCTATGGAAATTGCAGACGGGGAATGGATGGCGAGCTTCCTGCGCCAAAAAACAGGACTAGTCGGTTGGGCTCCGGAATAGTAAGCCGTAACCGTGAAAAAAAAAAACCGGCCAAGTGCGAGTCGGACTCGCGCACGAAGGGTTCCGCGCCATCTGTATGTATATATATGAAAGAGACTATGTATGTACTATCTTCATGATGAGATATAGTTGATCATCAAAGTGTCAATTGAATTCAAATCAATTATCTTACTTGACAGCAACGGTGTGAAAAGGTGAATAACAATAATGGGAAATATGGGACAAAGGTTTGTAGCTAGGACTAATTCATCAAAGACACAAACGAGATCAAAACTGGGAAGTTTGCTACTGGTTGTGGGATATTGTCGACTAACCTAAGTTCAGTATGTGACTAAGGGGATTTTTTGGATGAAAATCATGTCTGTTGTATGGGAGCCCACCTTAAATATTCATGCAACAGAAATACATCATCTGTGAAAATTTCAACTCCCTAACTATCGCGGTTCATGAGATACAGCCTGGTGACGGACGGACGGACAGCGAAGTCTTAGTAATAGGGTTCCGTTTTACCTTTGGGTACGGAACCCTAAAAAAACACAAACTCCGAAACAACCTCAAGCCTCGGATATAACGGACCGAATTAATGTTGACGACTCTTGCAAAAAATGAAAAAAGGACAATGATCTTCGGCTTTGTACGTGTAATGTTAGGTCTCCAAACAGGCCACGTTCAGCCGAACAACTTGCGGACGCTCAAGACCGCTATAAAGCGGACATCACCGCCATCCAGGAAATGCGATGGAATGGACCGGGTATAAAGCGGATGAAAAACTGCGATATTTACTGCGACGACTGCTACATATAGGGAGAGAGGACAACGATTGTTTGGATGCGGATTTGTTGTTCGAGGTGGATTAAGGCAAAAAGTCCTAAGCTTTCGGCATGTGAGCTTCCGCCTCATAACAATCCGTATCAAGGCTAAATTTTTTAACATCAGCCTCATCTGCGTCCACGCCCCCACGGAAGACAAGGATGACTCCGCCAAAGACGAGTTCTACGATCTCCTAGACAGAACGTATGCCCAATGTCCCAGCTATGACATCAAAATTGTACTAGGAGACTTCAATGCTAAGCTGGGTAAGGAAAGCATCTTTGAACGAGTCATCGGCAAACAAAGCCTACACGACACCACCTCCGATAACGGACACAGGCTGATTGATCTTCCTACGGGGCGAAATCTCCTTCTAGCCAGTACGCGCTTCCCGCACCTCGATATACACAAAGGCACCTGGCGGTCATATGATCAATCGACTACCAACCAGATTGATCACATCGCGATCGACGTCAGACACTCCTCCACTATTCTTGATGTTCGAACTTTCCGAGGGGCTAACATCGACTCGGACCACTATCTTGTAGTAGCCAAGACGCGCTTACGGGTATCACGAACGCAACGGAGTAGAGCAAGAATACAAAGTTATGACGTCGGAAAGCTACTATCGCCAGAAACCGCTCGTGCTTTTACCGATCGAGTCTCCCTTAAGCTCTCCAATACACCTGAATCCTCCACGCTATCAATAGAACAGCAGTGGAGCCTTTGCAAACAAGCCCTGAAAAGCTCTGCATCCGAAGTTTTGGGTTTCAAGGCTCCACCACGAAGAAACACCTGGTTCGATGACGAGTGCAGGAGGATTCATACAGCGAAACAGGATGCATATAAGGCCTCGATACATAAAAGAACAAGAGCAGAGAAGGGAAGAGCATAAGCTTCTCAGGAGAAAGAAGAAAGAGCACGAGAAGCGCGCGATTTAGGATTTGGAGAGGTGTTACTGCAGGCGTGACGTTCGAAAGTTTTATCAACAGATAAAGCGAACTTGCCGAGGATATAAAGCCAGAACGGAAACCTGCAGGGATGAGAACGGACGCCTAGTAGTAGAAGCGCAGTCGATGCTGAGAAAATGGAAAAACCACTTCTGCAGACTGTACAACGGCGATGTTAGTCAATATACCGCTGCCAGGCAGAATGATCCATTTCTAATCGACGAAGACCGCAGAGAATTCCGTCCCTCTGGCCACGACGAAGTTAAGATTGCCATATCGAAACTCAAGTCAATTAAAGCTGGTGGCGCAGACGGATTGTCTGCTGAGCTCCAGTGCCGCAAGCCCGGTTGGTTGAGGTCCCTTTCCACCTGTGCGCGACAGCTTAGATGCGGTCGTCCTCTGCTGCGTCGTTCCTCGCGGTTGGTGTCGAAGACTCTTCGGGCCGGAGCGGTGATGTCCATTCACTCTACATGGCCCAGCTTATCTTAGACGTTGGATCCAAAGACGTCTAACTAGGCCGATGGCGCTGTACAGCCCGTACAGTTCTTGGTTGAATCTCCTCCTCCACTCCCCGTTTACACAAACGGGACAAAAGATTGCACGCAGAATTTTCCTCTCGAAACGCCCAAGAGCCTCTTTTGATAAAGTCCAAGCCTCAGCGCCGTAGAGGACCGGGTTTTGCAGAGGGATACCTTAGTTTCTCGAGGGAGGGCTCTACTACTCAGTTGCCTCTTGAGCCCAAAAAAGCAGCGGTTGGCAAGAGCTGTTCTGTGTTTTATCTCAGCGCTGGTGTCATTGCTGCATGTCACTATAGAGCCAAGGTATACGAAGTCCTTGACTACTTCAAAAATATAGCTGCCGAAGGTGACATTCTGACATTCCATTCATCGGGCATGCATTCTTCCGATCATATCTTGCAGATGAGTTAGTGCATGTTCCTGACCAGCTCATCGCCTACTTTGAACAGTTCCGCGGGAAGTCCGTCTGCTCCATCAGCTTTATAAGACTCAAGTTTCGATATCGCTATCTTAACATCGTCTTCGTCGATTGTGAATGGTTCGTTCTGCATGACGGCGGCATTTTGACTATCATCGCCGTTAAACAGTTTGCAGAAGTGGTCCTTCCACAATCTCAGCATCGACCGTGACTCCACTATTAGTTGTCCGTGCTCATCCCTACAGGCTTCTGGCATGGCTTTATAGCCTTGGCATGTTCGTTTTACTTTTTGGTAAAACTTTCGAGCGTCGTTTCTGCAATAGCATCTTTCCATCTCCTCGATCACGCGCTTCTCGTGATCCTTATTTTTTTTTTCCTTCTCAGAAGCGCATGCTCCTTCCTCCTTTTCTGTTCATAGAGCTCGCGGGCAGCTCTCGCTCGTCGATGCAGTGTAGCCATGTATGCACTCATGTTTCTCTACATGGGCCTGTCATCATTCGTCATCAAACCAGGGTTTTTTGGACGGTGGTGGCTTGAAACCGAGTACATCTGAGGCGGCCTTTCTGATGGCGTTCTGACGACTCCATTGCTGTTCTATGATTTGTGCAGATTGCATCGGGACTTGAGAGAGCTTGAGGGAGACTTGATCGGCGAAGGTCCTGGCGGTCTCTTGCGATTGCAGATTTCCGACGCTAAATTTTGGTGTTCTTACTCGACTCCGTTGATTCGCATACGTACCTTGGCTGCAACAAAGTAATGATGGAGGACTGTCTGCCTTCGATCGCAATGTGATCAATTCGGTTGGTTGCCGATTGATCGGGGGACCTCCAGGTCCCCTTATGGATGTTGAGGTGTGGGAATCGTGTACTTGCTTCTACGCGATTATGTCCCGCCATAAAATCCACTAGCCACTAGATTGGTCAACATCATTACCTCTTCACGACCATCCTTAAAGCGCGAATACAATTCGTGGACTCTGCTAAGGGATACGCACTCATCACCTTTTGTTTTCTCCAACTTTGGAACATGCCTTGTCAAATCACAACCGCACCTTGTAAGACCAACAATGCACCTTGTAGGATCAGCAAACAAACCAAGGCGTAAACGAAGGCGACGTTCACTTTTTGTATTAAATCACTTACACTTCTCCCGTGTTTTCACCCCATCACGGCTAATAGCTCATAAATGGCAGGCAAAGAATCTCAAGTTTCGGCAGTCTGGCAACCCCTCGTCCTAGCACCTCATTCCAAATACATATAATCCTAGCTGGTAAGCCACAATTGCTAAAATGACAACCCCGATGGTTGCGACAATTTTTCACTTCGAAAAGCACTGATTCATATTTGGCTTTAACTTTTCCATTGCTCTTGAGCCTTCTTTGGACTGATGGGATGGTTTGCCAAAACAACAGACTACTTCCAAAACAAAGTTCTAGCTCTTTGAGAAGTAGAGTAGTTCTATGAGAATCCTAGTCGATCACCCCGGTATATCTAACAAAAAACAGAATAGCCCTTAGAGAATTGAATGCCTAACAACTCCTTTGAACTCCATCCACTATGTAGCAGGATAGGCAGTTTTCGAAGCATGACGCATAATCTGTTCGAATAAAAACCCTTGACGCAAGCAGCATCCACCTTTAACCTTTAACCCTTCTTACGATTGTGGGCTGAAAATACCCTCATGATGCTATTCCTGAAAATAAAATCGATAAATGTCCATGAGCATGGGGATACATACAATACTCCGCACGATTAGTGAGGATACAAGGATAACCTCTCTTAAATTGAATTTGGGGTCGTATGCTATGGATACTTCTGTTAACTCGGGACAACTTTGATGCTGGTGTTATCCAGTGAGGTGCTAGTGGTTAATTGTAAAATTACTCAACCTCACAATCCCAAACAAGCCAATGATCTGTGATTTAGTTCACATCCTGCTGTCTATTCAGATATCAAAATCTGTTCAAGGCTCATAATAGCCTTCCGTTTAATACCAAATTCTCATCAAAATCACTTTAACAAAGCCCAAAGAACTAATAACAATCTGCCCGTTTCGAAAACGATCCACATTAACCGCCGCCTGTATTTGTCATCAGTTCGTTATGTTAATCAGACAACACTACCCCATACCATACCAGGCTTCTACGGTCAATCCATTTGTAACATCTGTACTAATTTATATCGCCGAATTGATTTCCAATCAATATGTGATATGCGGACAACAGACGACAACCGGATGACCAGCATTCGAGGCGTCGTATCAATGTCCGGCGCGTTACGAATTGATTCACATCACCACCATATGTACCACCTTGGCCTCTAGACTACTATGTATACTAGATCGTTCTTTTGATGACACCAAAAGATATGAATAACCATTCACACTCCACATCAAATTGATTGTGCACACATGTCCTATTGTAGGGGCAATCACATTGTCACCATTAGTGGCCCTTGCCTCCGGACGTAGAAAGTCTTCAGATATAAGGCATCATACACAAATTAGCTGATTACTGAGAGATTGACTTGGCATATCAGGCACGCACTCTTCTCATTTCATTTGTAATCAATTCACTCGTCTCCATGGGACATGCAGACAGATATGAGATCCGGAAAGTTTTCGGGACAAACAAGCAACAATCTCAAGCGCATTCCTCGCCCATGCTGATTAAGTACAATAACATGAGCAATAGTATGGAATCTCATCATCATCCGCTCGGTTTGTAAAGATCATTCATTTTGGATTCTCCTATTTTTAGGCATACTATACTATACTTAATCCCGGCATTCCGATTACAAATGAATAACAGACAGGAAGTTCAAGTGCACAATAAAAATGCAACATATACTCGCGTTCGTTCTCAGAACATCAACTACTTATCCTCATCTCGGCGTCATCGTCGTTGTTGTTCCATTTGCCTTTTGATTAAAACACAATGGAAATATTTATTTCGTTCCCTGTCTCCTCATTTTTTCGGATACTCTTGGTAATCATGGGGGAGATATAAGGACATGTCAATGTCGGAAGGTCACTTATTAATTGATGCCACCAAACACAACAACAAAACCCAAATCGTAAAACGAATGATGTAGGTACATCTTCCAACTGTCCGCGCGCTACCGACCTATTCTTACGCCATTTCCGCCTTTCTTTGTCGCCTCCGGTTCGCGACACAATTGAAGGTAATTAGTCACCGTCGTAAATGACATGTGAAAGAATATGACTTATGACGGGCACTCTAGTGTAGCCAGGTCCGATCATTTGATCATGCTGAGCCGTAATTCGATTTTACGACATGGCACACTGCTCCTACATAGTGCATACTGGCACACTGCGGACACACTATCATCATTGGCTCTATATTAATGGCGGTTTTGTAAATTAGTTTATTAGTGGAACATGACACTATACTTGACGGATCTGATGGAGGTCATTATATGATCAGGTTGAAAAGTTCAAGATATGATCAGCGAACTTGAACGCTTCCACCAATCACTTTCCCACGAGTCAAAAAGCATCACATGAAGTAGTCGTGTCGAACGTGATGCAGTCCACTTGGTCCATTTGTTACTTAAACCAGGCAAGAGTAAGAACGTAACCCACAGGATATCTGTCGGGCTATTATACCGAGGAAGTCAAACAACACTCAGAGCTTGACTTCCATTAAATAATCGTGCGCTTGCTCCTAGGCCATAACCCATATCCACGGCAATAAAGACGACGCCATAAGGTCCAGGAATGCATGTAAAATAGAAAACTGAAATTCCTTAAAGCGCTCAGAGCATTTAAAGCAAGTATATCTCCTTCAAGCCAGTACGCGCTTCTCGCACCTCGATATATACAAAGGCACCTGGCGGTCTTTTGATCAATCGACCACCAACCAGATTGATCACATCGCGATTGACGTCAGACACTCCACTATTCCACTATTCTTGATGTCCGAACTTTCCGAGGGGCTACACATCGACTCGGACCACTATCTTGTAGTAGCCAAGATGCGCCTACGGATAGCACGAACGCAGCGGAGTAGAGAAAGAATATAAAGTTATGACGTCGGAAAGCTACTATCGCCAGAAACTGCTCGTGCTTTTACCGATCGCGTCTCCCTTATGCTCTCCAATACACCTCAACCCTCCACGCTGTCAATAGAACAGTAGTGGAACCTTTGCAAATAAGCCCTGAAAAGTTCTGCATCCGAAGTTTTGGGCTTCAAAGCTCCACCACGAAGAAACACCTGGTTCGATGACGAGTGCAGGAAGATTCACACAGCGAAGTAGGATGCATATAAAGCCTCCATGCAAAAAAGAATAAGAGCAGCTCGTGAGCACTACGAATTAAAAAGAAGGGACGAGCATAAGCTTCTCAGAAGAAAGAAGAAAGAGCACGAGAAGCGCGCGATTGAGGATTTGGAGAGGTGTTACTGCAGGCGTGACGTTCGAAAGTTTTATCAACAGATAAAGCGAACATGCCAAGGATATAAAGCCAGAACGGAAGCCTGCAGGGATGAGAACGAACACTTAGTAGTAGAATCGCAGTCGATGCTGAGAATATGGAAAAACCACTTCTGAAGACTGTACAACGGCGATGTTAGTCAATATACCGCCGTCAGGCAGAATGATCCATTTCTAATGGACGAAGACCGCATAGAATTCCGTTCGTTCACTACTCTCTAGGGGTGGTTGTCCTAGATAAGATTCGAGAGGAACCGACCGAATTTGCACGTTGGTTGTAGTTCTCAGCAACTGTTCCATGTACTTATGGTGTTATATTAGAATTACACACCCAGAGTATGAATTTAAAGTGACCATATATATACTGATGGACCGGGCAAAAAGAGGATGAGAAACTGTGATACTACTACGAGGACTGCTACAAGAAGAGAAGACAACGCTTATTCGGATGCGGATTTGTTATTAGAGGTAGACTTAGGCAAAAAGTCTTGAGCTTCAGGCATGAAAGCGAACGCCTCATGACAATCCGCATCAAGGCTAAATTCGCAAACATCAGCCTAATTTGCGCTCACGCCCCTACCGAGGACAAGGATGACGCTACAAACTTCTACGACCTCCTAGATAATGCCCAATGTCCCAGCTACGATGTTAAAACCGTACTGGGAGACTTTAACGCAAAACTGGACCTTTGATAGGGGTATTGGCAAGCACAGCCTACACAACATCACATCCAAAAATGGCTTTAGGCTGATAGACTTCGCAACGGGGCGAAATCTTTAAGTTGCTAGCACGCGTTTCCCACATCTCAACATCCACAAAGAGACTTGGCAATCTTCGGATCAATCAACCGTCAACCAGATTGACCACATTGCGATTGATGGCAGGCACGCATCCGACATTCTTGATGAGCGAACTTTTAGAGGAGCCAACCTTGAGTCGGATCATTATCTTGTGGCAGCCAGGTTACGACTACGAATATGCCTGGCCTAGAAAAATCGAGTTAGGCCAGGCTCTGCTGGAGTAGACGAACTACCTGCCGAGCTCTTTAAGGCAACTGGAGATGACCTGGTTGGGAGTACGCACCAGCTCATCTGTAAGATATGCAAGCCCGATGAATGGATTGTTTGCCCGATCCACAAGAATGGAGACCTCTTTGTCAACTACAGAGGAATAAGTCTTCTGAACATCGCCTATAAAATCTTCTCTGCTGATCAATTATTCACACTGCGGCAGATACTGGAAAAAACAAACGAGTTCCAGATCGACACCCACCACCTGTTTGTCGACTTTAAGGCTGCATACGATAATATAAATAGAGACGAGCTATACAACGCCATGTCTAGTTTTGACATCCCTGCCAAACTCGTCAGATTGTCCAGGATGACATTGGAGAACTGAAGGTTTAAGACAAGACGACACGCCACCGTGTGGCTTTTCAACATCGTCCTTGAAAGGATCGTGCAAAACTCACTGGTCAATACGAGGGGCACCATAATTTTCAAGTCCGTACAATTGCTCGCATATGCCAATGGGCCTGTATACACGAGAATATCGCTAGCAGCAGGAAGACCGGTTTTATGCTCTCCATTGAAGCATACACGGGATTCATTTTTCTAGAGGAAAAAATTGTATATGTGAACCTTGTTCAATTGTGTTAGTGTTCCTGTCTTTTTGACATTTCATTTGAAAGAGATATTTCCTTTGACAGAGATATTAAGTGCAACCACGCACTAAAATGTCCCTTTGTTTTTTCCGATGTTCACTGCTTGAAAGACCAATGACGATTGAAGCGCAACACCAGGCAAAAAAGTGCGGACTCGAAAACTGAAGAGTCGTATATGTATTAGTTTTCCACTTCTGTTCACCCACTAAATTTGCGGAGGAAAATGGTACTCCGTTTCGTACCGCAACCTTCAGCTCCCTCTCCCACAAAACCGGTTTTTTTTTGGGTGATATATTCTCGTGTATACAGCCTCAATGACATTGACATAGTTGGACGAAGTCAGCGAGATGTCATTGAGGCCTTTACGAGCATTGAGACAGAAGCGGCTAAAATGGGACTGGCGGTAAATGAGGGCAAAACGAAATATACATATGCTGTCGTCGAAAGAGGACACGAATCACCGGCGTCTTGGCCAGGGCGCACATATTCTTCTTCTTTGGTGGCGTTACAGCCCATGAAGGACCAGAGCCAAGCTTCTCTCAATCACCCATGTTGTGTGTGTGTTTATTTTTCACACAGGTGAAAGGGACCTACAGTTTAATGCCGATTCCGAACGGCTTGAGTAGAGAAGCTTTTTCCAGGCAAGTTATACTACGGGGGGTTTTGCCAGTACCCCGGCGAAGAGGGACGCCGCGAAATAAACATTCGATGGCGTTGGTGTTATCGGGATCCGAACTAGCTCATTGTGCGCCAGAGTCCAACACACTAACTACTGCGCCACGGCGCCCTCGTATTGGCAGGTATAATTTCGAGGCAGTCAAGTTCTCCGGCTCCGCAGTGACATGCAGAAATGACATCCGAAATCAAACGCAGAATAACTCGTGCCAACCGCTGTTTCTTTAGACTCGGGAGGCAATTGAGAAGCAGAGCCCTCTCTAGAAAATCCAAAGTAACCATATACAAGACCCTTATCATCCCGATCCTGCTTTATGGCGCAGAGACTTGGAGCTTATCGAAAGCGGATGAGGAGCCCTTGGTCGTTTGAGAGAAAAATTCTGCGTACGATTTTCAGCCCGGTCTGCATAAATGGGGAGTGGAGGATAAGACTTAATAGTGAACGGTACGGGCTGTACAGCGACATGAACATAGCACGGCGTCTTCGGATCTAACGCCTAAGATAGCTAGGTCATGTTAAGCGCATGGAAAACACAGCTCCGGCCCGGAAGGTATTTGAATGCAACCCCGAGGGGCGACGCGTTCGAGGACGGCCAAATTTAAGGTCGTGCAACCAAGCGGAAGATGACCTTAACCAACTAGGTGAGCGGCACTAGAAACTACTGACCGTGCCAGTTGGAGAGGTTTTTTGAAGGAGCCCCAGGTTCGCCATGAACTGTAGTGCCAAAAGACGAAGATATACTGCTGTGAGTGTTATGCCTTTTTTTTTTTTTTAGAGACTCGCGCAGTTTCAAGAGTTTTTATATTCTCTTATGATGTGTTTTAGACACACAACCTGAACGGAGTGCAGTGGTTTGGGTCGTTGATGTTCGTTCACTGCTCTCAGGGGTGGTTGTCCTAGATAGGACGAGAGCCGACCAATTCCGGGTTGGTTATAGTCCGTAGTAATTCGTTCGAGCACTTTAGTATTGCATACGCAGAGGATGAATTTCAGTATGTTTGATAACTTCTCATTCACAACAGCTGTGTGGCACAATTTTTCCGATTAGGAGTTGCATTTCTTGGCTATGGACATACTTTGAACTACAAACCTTCCGATCGACACTACCATCAGATGTGACTCCTCGGATTATTTAGAAAAAAGACGATTCGATAAGATAAAAGACGTGGAGATGGTAGCCACAAGTGAATTAAGCCGAAGGAAACTAGGCGGTAAGGCAGATATCAATTTGGATCAACGAAGTGGTTAAAATGCCACAAATTTTAACCCGCTTATCTACTACGTGAGTTGATTACACTATCTCTTTGAACTTTCATTGCCAATTTCGGATTCCCACAGTTAATACCCTGGTGACTTGAATGAAGAACTTGGCATTGGTAAGCCCATTTTTTTTCCGTTGGTCGTTTTACTAGCTACATAGCTAGAAGCTTAAACGATGTATAAAAAATGGAGAAATAAAAGGGCAATGCAGCAATTAAGGCACCACCGAGTGCCCCTCCGCGCTACTTGAATAATTCCATTGTTCAATAGATTGCATACACATATCCGATGAATAAACTAACCAAAATTAATTTGCTTTTGGCAGCGACTCGTGTCTTCAAAAGTCAGATCGGAGCGATTGCATGTCATCATCATTCGCTCACCCTGCTATCTTTACCAACGTTTCCATTCGTCATCTCCACAAAATGACTGTCACAACTTGGATCTGAATTCATCATAAATCTTCTTTCCTGAGCTTTATAAAGAGTTCTTTCTTAAAATAATAATTTGATACGCAAATTATCATAACGCGTGCAGCAAAAGAACTGGATCGGTACGAGGAAAACAGAGTAATCCCCACTCCTTAACAGTAAATTTCTTTCAACATGACATTCATCGCTTAATTCTTTCGTACACATACATACATGTGTAGGTACACTGGATGTACCGAGTAAACGAACCACCACGTAATGGTCCAGTCATCCAACCATTCAGCCAGCCAGCCATCCAAGTGGCATATAATTCCATGTTCCAACTTTTTAATAAAGAAGGAGCACAACAAACACAAAAAGAACGCTCGTTTTCATCGCACGTTGACGCCAAGCAGTGCTCCAATAAATTGCACAACTATGGCGATGGAACGCAAAGAGGCGACAACATAAAAAGATGCCATTCTCCTCATCTTTTTTTTGGTTTTTATCTTTTTGTTTCTCTGCTCTTCTGCTGTTTGACTCCTCGTTGTACTCGTTGTGCATACAGCCAGTCAATGAGCAATTTATTTTCTGCCATTTCTCTTCATACACAACAACAACGAGGAGGAGCGGATGGATAGATAGAGTTGGTTAAACCAGTTTAAAAATGTAAATCGACCAACAAAACTAATCAAGTGGAAGATGAACGTAGAAGACAGAGCAAGGGAATACACAACATTTAAGCTTACGATCATCAGTCCACTAGATCCGAGACCAGACCACAAGAAGTGAAGGTCTCACATGTCCCATCTGAGGCATCACCATCATCATCAGCATCGGCATCGTCGTTTCGAGGCACTACGGTCTTGAGCTTTGACTTTTATTCAGGCCATACACTATGTAAGTGATATAGTTTACAAAACATCATGTTGGCCTGTTGGTCTACAACAGGAATTGTTGCTTGCTCCACTTCTCAAGGAGGAGAACTATCAATATTATGGCAAAGTAATGAGTTTTCTCGAATCTCGACTATGAGCACACATGTCCTTCTGATGTTCGTACGCGCGCTGGTGTCGGTACATTAATAACTTCCAGGGCCATTATCATCATCCTCCCCCTCCTCCTTGTACCGTCCCATATTATCGCATTTCTCTCCTCTCTGTGATGTTCGCTGTTGATGTCTTTTCGCTTTTTTGTTTAAATTGTTGCGATTGTCATTAACTTTGGTAGTGGTGTAGAGGTACATTCACTCCTTGTACACATACTATTAATCCTTGTTTATATGTATGCTTGCAAGGTTGATAATAAATTTTCCCAGAGTGTTGTTGTGTCTTTTCCGAGTGCAATAATTCGAGCATCTTGTTGCTCTAAAGCCGATTATACGAAAAAAAGAACAATCTACGCTGGAAGACGTGTCATTGGGATTTGTTGGGTAAACTTTGACCGTTTTTGTGATTGTAAAATCGGAGCAATAGAATCCAAGTACATCAACATTTTCTGAGTCTTTTGCAAGCTTACCCCATAGAGTAACAAGTTGTCCAAGAATCAACAGTAATATTCAATAATCACCGGGTGGACCCTAGTTTTATCGAAACGTTTGGGAGCACAGTGCATCTAATGATGGGAGCTATTTCGAAAGATTTCAAAACTGTGATAAGTGATGCCAAAAGAGCTGTATGGAAATGGAAACAACATGCAGCAAGTGTGTCCATTCAACACTGAAAAAAAAATCACCCATTGCAAAGTGCGATCCAACACTGCAAATGTCAAGTGTGTTACTGCAACACACCAAAAGGTGTGTTTTAGTTGTAGTCATTTTTAATGCAATTTAAAGTGTGTTATTACCAACTATAAACATTGCGTACAAGATCCTCTCTGCCGTACTGTGCAAGCGCCTGAAACCGTTCGTGGACAATCTGATAGGTTCCTACCAGTGTGGTTTCAGGCCAGAAAAATCCACGATAGACCAAATATTTACACTACGGCAGATCTTGGAGAAGACCCATCCAGGTCGACACACACCATCTTTTTGTCGACTTTAAAGCCGCATATGACAGCTTTTATAGAGACGAGCTATACATAGCCATGTCTTGTTTCAACATTCCTGCTAAACTCGTCAGACTGTGCAGGATGACTATGGAGAACTCTCGCTGCTCCATTAAGGTCGGAGGTGAACTAACCGACCCCTTCAATGTTAAAAAACGTTTTAGACAGGGTGACGCACTGTCATGTGATTTCTTTAACATCACTCTTGGAAAGATCGAGAGGGACTCTGCGGTCAATACAAGAGGTACGATTTACTTCAAGTCTACACAATTGCTTGCCTACGCAGATAACATTGACGTTATTGGACGGACAAAGCGAGAAGTCAATGAGGCTTTTCGCACGAAACAGAAGCGACTAAAGTAGGTCTAAGGGTAAATGGGGACAAGACCAAATATATGCTGTCATCAAAGAAAAACGCGCAACACCGACGTCTTGGTCAGAATGTCACCTTCCGCAGCTATATTTTTGAAGTAGTCACGGACTTCGTCTACCTTGGCTCGATAGTGACAAGCAGCAACGACACCAGCGCTGAGATAAAACGCAGAATAACTCTTGCCAACCGCTGCTTCTTCGGGCTCAAGAGGCAATTGAGTAGTAGAGCCCTCTCTCGAAAAACTAAGGTATCCCTCTACAAAACCTTAATCATCCCGGTCCTCCTCTACGACGCTGAGGCTTGGACTTTATCAAAAGCGGATGAAGAGCCTCTTGGGCGTTTCGAGACGAAAATTCTGCGTGCAATCTTTAGTCTCGTTTGTGTAAACGGAGAGTGGAGGAGGAGATTCAACCAAGAACTCCACGGGCTGTACAGCGACATCGGCCTAGTTAGACGTCTTCGGATCCAACGTCTAAGATGGCTAGGCCATGTAGAGAGAATGGACATCAACGCTCCGGCCCGAAGAGTCTTCGACTCCAACCATGAGGGACGACGCAGCAAAGGAATGGACATGAGACCCATTGTTCTACATGGTAGGTCTGTTCTGATTGCACTGCGTAATGCAGGTGGACGCATACGTGATGATAGGTCTTACTATCGAGGTATATAACAAGTCGATTACTTTAGGTTTTAATCCTCAGGTTTTACCGTAAGTGCGTCGACAGGTCTACAAGGCCTTAGTCGCCTTGCTAGGTTTGTTTGTATGTTGGAGTTCGAGTTAAGTCCGCGATCAAGGTCAATACCTAGATACTTAACTTCTTTGAAAATCTTATGTTTGTACCATTTATAGAGACGGAGCAAAGCTGTATCCTTTTCTTTGTTAACGGGACTAAGGTTGTCTTACTTGGGTTAATCGATAAACCTTCAATACCACGTCAGTCAGAGATAAACTAAAGCGCAAGTTGAATGCGCCAGTAACAATAACTATTAGGTCATCGGTGTATCCGATTACCTCCTAGGCAAGATTGGTTAAGTTGTGAAGTAGATCGTTGATAAGAGGGCACCGTGGCGTAGTGGTTAGTATTTTGGACTCTGACGCACGATGAGCGAGTTCGGATCCCGTAAACACCAACACCATCGAAAGTTAATTTCGCGAAGTCCCTCCTCGGCGCGGTTCTGGCAAAACCCCCCGTAGTATACTTGCCATGAAAAAGCTTCTCGATTCAAGCCGTTCGGAATCGGCATTAAGCTGTAGGTCCCTTTCACCAGTGTGTAAAAAAATAAATCACACACAGCATGGGTGATTGAGAGAAGCTTGGCTCTGGTCCTCATGGGCTGTAACGCCACCAAAGAAGAAGAAGATCGTTGATAACTATCGACCAGAGAAGGGGTGAAAGGACTCCTCCTTGTGTGCCGATACTGTCACCGAGATCTCTCCGGATGTGGCCGATATAATACGGCTATTAAGCATCGCCCTCATCCCCTTATTAGTAGGATGGTCTACATCTCTGCAGGATAGTGCAATGGTGATCGAGTCATAGTCAGTACTGTCAAAAGCCCCCTCAATATCGAGGAAGGCGCAAATTGCGAACTCCTTGCTTGAAACTTTTTTCAACACGCGCCACTAAGTGACCCTAGCGCATTCTCAGTAGATTGTTCTTTGCGATATGCATACTGATTGGGACGCAGCGGCATCTGATTCTCTAGGGTACCTCTAATATGGAGCTCGATCAGTTTTTCTATTGTTTTTAGTAGGAACGATGTCAGACTGATAGGGCGATAGGATTTAGGTTTTCCAATCTTGGCGATGAAAACAAGGTTGACTTTCCTCCTGATTTGAGGCATGTAGCCCAAGTTGAAACATGACCTAAAAAGAACTATCAGGTGTGATAGCAGGAAAGCCACCATTTTTGTCTGAGGCCTTATAGGTTTGCAATGAATCAGTTGCCCATTTAACTCCATCGGGGCTGAAAAGCCTAAGGAGGCTGTTCTTTCTATTGTCGATGTTTTCTTATGACGTTCGACTGATCGTCAAAAGGTATATGCTGGGGAGTAGAACCAGGGGAATGCACCTTAGGCAAGGTCACTAGGGTTTCCCTTTACGAATAAGATGTGGTGTTCCTTCGCTCAATATGCCTCTGAGACCTTGGGCTGTAGATGCACCTGTAGAGTCTCTCAAGACTAGACTAATCGTGGGAGTAAAACCAAGTCATACTTCGTAAGACAGTTCTGATTCGATCGGTTAATGAATCAATGTGCACTGTAAGGTGCACAGCCACCGAACCTAACTCTCAGATTAGAAATACGACTTCTGAGCAGTAAAATTGGCGATTTCACTCAAACCCATGGTCCAGTTACACAAACAAAAGATTAAGATTGCGTTGTCATGCAATAGCTTTCAAAAAACATCAAAATATTGATATTCTGTCATAAAATCCCTCTCCACTTTGTACGCCTCATAACAGGCATATAGGCGACTTCATGGGCTACTTGAATTTTTATGAGGAATTTTACGGCTGTCGACATTCATTCACCCGTAAAGTACTTCGTAAGAGTGACATCTCTTGTCAACTCATCCACATCCCCATATTTCTGTATCTACTTCACATTTGTTGTGTTTTGGGAACGCCAAATTCTATAATCACTACTAACCATCGGGCTATTCTTAGATGACACAATATTTGGACAATGATAAGAAAGAGCAAACGAAGACGTACCATTTCTCTATTACCACCTTCCGAAAAAAAAGAGATACGCCGGGCATATGTGTGCGCTATGTCTTCAAGGTTTTCGCATAGATACGCGAACGTATGTACATATCATCCAAAATGTAGTTGGGACTATATCAACAATCTGATCACGTAAGACATTAAAGGGAACTTGGGAACCGACGGTAACGCTTGACGCCATATACGACGCTTTTCGCTAATTCCGCGCTTGCATACACACATAGATAAGAAGTGCAAAACGAAGAAGGCTGATTGTATCTATGTACCTATCTGTGGGCCATAACGCAATAACCTGTGATTTCATTTACTTTGGCAAAGCAGGAAGGAGATGGGATATATGGTAACCCGAACGGTTAAGTAGTAAGTAGGATGACAACGACAACGAATAGACCGGCTTTGGCAACCCCCTAATAAAGAGTCCGGAATAATAGGTAACGGTAATGAACAATTAATAGTGAGCGACGCGGTCGGAAGGAGTAAATTAAAAGGCTCTCATACTCGGTCTCCGGTCCCCTTTGTTTCATTTAGTATGTATTTCGACGAAGAGGAAAAACTACAGCCAGTGGGGTTAAGAAGAGCATATTCCACGATGGGTAGCGTGCTCGTACAGTACACTCGTCTACCAGTGGGTGATGATGGAGTAGCAAATGTAATTTGTCGGGAGGTGTTTATGGGTTTCGGTGTTTGGTTGCTTGGTTAATGAAGTCAACATGGTTTCTTTCCTTTTCTCCTTATCGTCATCATTGTCGCACAAGAAGAACATTGAACGACAAGAATGAGACAATTAAGTTGGTAATAGCGTAAGAAACAACATAGTCACAAGGTCGACCGAGCACATTCGATGGAGTGTAAAGAATTTGTTCTTCCATGAAGTGCCCGTGTCACGAAAAAGCCAAGGAAAACTTTGATTGTCTTTGGGATCACATTTCGGTGATTCATGTGGAGCCAGCCACCACCTAAATGGGCTCAAATGTGGGCAAAAGGTTAGAGGTCCTTATGTGCGCTTGTATATCAGTGTTTCTGGCATTCAGGGTGGTTTGAATTTGAATTGAAGAATTTGAAGTATTCTCTTCACTTACTCAACGACTGAATCACAATTTCCATTCATTCGAATTTATTCACAATAGCACAAGAGTGCAGACGACTTGACATGAAATTCGTTTCACTAAATTCCATTCGGAACCAAACTAGAGAGAGATGTTCAGTAAAATTAGGCCACAAGTAACACATAATCAAGTTCCCAGCCAACTCATATCACAATACATTTTATTCTATGCATAAAGCAATCGTTATGAATGCACAAATGTACCGAGTGCAAGAAGTGCTCTTCGGAGATATCGGATGCATTCATGTTATGAGTCCCCACATCTTGAGGATGCGAGCAGAGAAAAGAAGATCTATTGTGACACACTAGTCCATTGACAGACAGAAAGGCCGAATGGCTTTGAGTTGAGCTGAGTGAGTCAAGAACTTCAGTCAATGAAGAGCAATTTGGTTACATTCATGGACAGTATGTTTTTTATGAGGAGCTGGGTTCGAGGACGTGCTCTGAATGTTGTGCGAAATTGAGATCGTTTCGAAGAACTTCTCATTAATGAAGAAGTAATGAATTCTATGGAAAACTGTGTAAGTGCTTCCGCTGCTTGAAGTGATTTTAAGGTTGGCTGGAAGTATACCATACTTTGTTTGGGTTACTTAAAGGATGCAAATGATAGCTGCAAAGTGTGGCCGTTCTATACCATTCCTAGAGCTCGCTACTGCCATATAAATAACTTCACGCCTATAATAAACATTTAACACCTCAAAATAGTCACAATATTTGAAGAGTACAATCAAGAAGACGTGATTACCGAAAGTATTTGCGCTGCTCATTTAGCGACAGAATTCATTCGATTCTTTGGGTATCGAAGATCTATTGCTTCGCGTAGTCCAGCAAAGGTCCTGCAACACCGTCAAAAGAGCTTACTCAAAGGAGTGCGATGTCAGGACGGTCGAAAGCGTTTTTGAGGACCTTCATGGAAGTCGTGGTAATTTTCGAAGCAATTAAATTCATGGGAGTCCTTTGAAGTATTCCTAAAATTAGTTGTATTCCTATGCTTCAAACAGAGTGCCATGACTGCAAAAAAATTGGCAGAAAATTGATCGTTCCAATGGGTGATTGTTTTGCTGTTTGGTTTTCGACTGATCTATTTTTGATAGTTCACGCGTGATCCGTGACATGTTTTAAACACAAGAATGCTCAGTTAGCATTGCCATTTCATTATGGAAAGACACGCGAACAACGCTTATCAATCATTTAATTTTATTACCGAAATTCATGCTGGGGTATCGGGGGTAAACGACTAACAGAGGCCTCGTAGGGGTAGCATATCCGACGTTCGCTGGTCCGTAAAATAGCAAGTAGAAGCCACTGCAGCCGAACATTTAGCAGCTCTGCTAGTAAGTGCTATTTTCACTACTTCCTGGTGCCACCTAGGGATTTCTAGATGACCTTGCGAACGGAAAAGGGCGAATGGCGAGTTTCCTGCGCCACAAACAGGATAAGTGTCGCCGAAAAAATCAAAAGAACACTCGGATTGAACAAAAGACGGACGGATTTAACCGATGACGACTCAGGAAACAAAAACAAAAGGAAAAATGATATTTCGCTTTGTAAGTGGAATGTTAGGTCCCGAAACAGACCACGTGCAGCCGAACAACTTGCGAAAGCTCTAAACTAAGGCAGATATTACCGCAATCCAGGAAGTGCGATGGGATGGACCGGATAAAAAGCGGATGAGAAACTGTGACATCTGTTACGGCGACTGCTACAAGGAGAGAAGGCAACGCTTATTCGGATGCGGATTTGTTATTAGAGGTGGACTTAGGCAAAAAGTCTCGAGCTTCAAGCACGTAAGTGAATGCCTCATAACAATTCGCATCAAGACTAAATTCGCCAACATCAGCCTAATTTGCGCTCATCGAGGTAAAGGATGACGCTACAAAAGACGACTTCTACGATCTCCTAGATAGAACATATTCCCAATGTCCCAATTGTGATTTTAAAATCATACTGGGAGACTTTAAAGTGAAACTGGGCAAGAAAATCGCTTTCGATAGGGTCATTGGCAAGCACAGCCTACACAACACCAAATTCAAAAATCGAATTAGGCAACGGGGCGAACTCTTCTAGCTGCTAGCACGCGTTTCCTACATCTCAACATTCACAAAGGGACTTGGCGAGATCTCCGGATCAATCAATCGTCAACCAGATTGACCACATTGCGATTGATGGCAAGCACGCATCCGATGTTCTGGATGTACGAACTTTCCGAAGAGGCAACCTTGACTCGGACCACTATCTTGTGGCAGCCAGGTTACGACTACGAATATGCGTGGCCCGTAGCATACAACGTCGCAATGCTACAATCGCAAGAGACCGCCAGAGCCTAATATCAATCGCGTCTCCCTCAAGCTTTTGGAAAATCTCCCAACACCTGCTCAGACCGTACGACACCAATGGTCCAGTTATCAACAAGCCGTAGGGAGTGCTGCTTCTATGGTACTGGGCTTCAAAACGCCGCAACCAAGAAACCCATGGTTTGACGAAGAGTGTAGGAGGTCACACGCAGCCAAGCAGCAAACCTATCAAGAGGCACTGCACAGAAGGACGAGCGCTGCTCGTGACCATTGACCATTATGAGCAGAAGAGGAGGGAGGAGCATAAGCTTGCTTCTCAGAACAAAAAAAAAAAAAAAAAAAAAAAACAGAGAGCATGAGAAGCTCGCGATCGTAGAGAGGGAGAGATGCTACCGCAGGAATGAAGTTTCGGAGGTTTTATCAACCAATAAAACAAACATGCCAGAACGGAAGTCTGGGACTAAAATGGAAACCTAGTGGTGGATTCACAGGCGGTTCTAAGAATCTGGAAAAACTACTTCTGCGGACTGTATGACGGCGATGACGGAACAGCTCCCGCTGTCAGGCAGAATAACCCATTCACAACAGAGGATGATAGTAGAGAATTCCGTTCCCTCGACCTGGACGAAGCTTGGAACGCTTTTTCTAAGCTTAAGTCCAACCAAGCTGCTGGAGCAGACGGACTAACTGCCGAGCTTTTTAAGGCAGCTGAAAATGACCTGGTTTGGAGTACGCACCAGCTCATCTGTAAGATATGGTCAGAGGAATGCATGCCCGACGAATGGAATATTAGCATCATTTGCGCGATCCACAACAAAGGAAACCCCTTTGTCTGCGCCAATTACAGAGGCATAAGTCTCTTGAATATCGCTTATAACATCTTCTATGCTGCGCTGTGTGAAGGACTGATGAAAGCGGTAATAAACTGATTGGTCCATATCAGTGTGGTTTCAGGTCCGGGAGGTCCGCTATCGATCAAGTATTCACACTGCGGCAGATCATGGAAAAAACCCACAAGTTCCAGATTGACACCCACCATCTGTTTGTCGACTTTAAGGCCGCATACGATAGCGTACATAGAAACAAGCTATACAACGTCATGTCTAGTTTCGACATTCCTGCCAAACTCGCCAGATTATCCAGGATGACACTGGAGAAGTCTCGCTGCTCCATCAGGGTCGGAAGCAAATTGACCGATACCTTTTATGTCAAGAAAGGTTTTAGACAGGGCTTTACGCTATCGCGTGACTTTTTCAACATCGTCCTTGAAAGGATCGTGCAAAACTCACTGGTCAATACGAGGGGCACGATCTTTTTCAAGTCCGTACAACTGCTCGCGTATGCCGATGACATTGACATAATTAAACGAGCTCAGCGAGATGTCATTGAGGCGGAAGCGACTAAAATGGGACTGGCGGTAAATGAGGGTAAGACGAAATATATGCTGTCGTCGAAGAAGGCCACGAACCACCGGCGTCTTGGCCAGAGCGCACATATTGGCAGGTATAATTTCGAAGTAGTCAAGGACTTCATCTATCTAGGCTCCGCAGTGACATCAGTGCCGAAATCAAGCACAGAATACCTCTTGGCAACCGCTGTTTCTTTGTGTTCGGGAGGCAATTGAGAAGCAGAGACCTCCCTCGGAAAACCAAGGTGACCATATACAAGACCCTAATTGTCCCGGTTTTGCTATATGGCGCAGAGAAATGGATCTTATCGAAAGCGGATGAGGAGGGCCTTGGTCGTTTTGAGAAAAATTTTGCACATGATTTTCGGCCCGACTTGCTTAAATGGGGAGTGGAGGAAAAGTCTTAATAGTGGAGATTGTACGGGCTGTACAGCGACATGAACGTAGCACGGCGTCTGCGGATCCAACGCCTAAGATGGCTAGGTCATGTAAAGCGCATGGAAATCACAACTCCGGCCCAGGTCTTTGAATTCAACCCTGAGGGGCGACGAGGTCGAGGATGGCCAAATTTAAGTTGACGCGCGCAAGTGGAAGAGGATCTCAACCAACCGGGCATGCGGCACTGGAGACTGTTGGCGAAAGACCGTGCCAGTTGGAGATAATCGACTTAGTGAACAAATAATTTAAGCGGTAATGAGTTGACTGGTTAGATCGTGTGATTTGACACTCGTTTATCAACTCAAATAAAAATTGAGTACACTTCTGGAAATTGTCTGTTTTTTCTTTGACATTTCACTTTGATGTTATCTAAATAGCCCCCGTGGTTTATAGCCATTAGATTTCTGTTGATATCCATGCGGTGTTAAAGGACCAAGAGTGCCAAATGTCACATCATAACGCCAATATGGGCCTTGATTCATTAAAATGGGCCTGGTGAACGTTGTAGACCAAGCGGCCATTCAAGTACAAACTGTACAAGCTTCACAGAGCCTTAGTACGATAACTAGTTGATGCGCGAAGATTCTTCAAGTCTAAGCCAAGGGCAAAAAGTCGTAGCGGATGACCAGAAAAAAACGTGAAAAGTCAATTAAAAGTCTCCCATTTTCATCTGGGTCACTAGTCACTATATGCTTCATTGTTACACAGAGGTACATCGCTGTCTGCTCATCTACGGTCAGCGTTTCTCGCTGTGGACTTAAGTAATTCTTTGGACAAAGTGTGAATCGAATTGTTTTATACTCGTAGTTGCTAAAGGTCAAAAAAAGATTCTAAATAGCTTCCAGCTAGCCTCAAGGCTTGCAACGTAAAATATCATGCTGATAACTGCTTACCAGACAGAGGAGTAAACAAACCTCCCAACGTTCTAGCAAGAGCCATCAAAGTCACAGGCACAAACAACACAATTGGACAATTGCCTTCAACAACATAATATGTATAAGACCCTTCATCTCCCGTTTTTACTTTTTTTTTTTTTTTAATTACCGAAAGACCTGATGAATTGAAATGCCCGTATACAACACAAACATTTTCCAAAATGATTTATTCAAATTTGCATCCAATTTATGCTTCTAATCAAAACTAACACCGCAGGGCTTCCGAAAGTCATTAAACAAAAAAGTTCTGACAAAGCAACAAATCATAAAACCTTTTCTTGCTTTTTCTCATTTGATATTTTTCGTTACAGCACACCTCAATAAAACACAGAAGATGTAACCCACAGCGACGCCCTGGCCGTGCCATCCATGGGCACATTTTTTGTTTTTGTTGTCAACTTACTTGAGTCTTACAGGCGACCCAGTTGTAAAGGGGCCAGGCCAGGCCAGGCCGATGAAATAAGAGAGAGAGAAGTTGCATCGCTTGTTTACAGGCTAATTGTTAAATTTGAAAGAATATCATCACCCCCAGCGTTAGGCGTATGTACAAGTAGCACGCACCTGTAATAAATAACGGTCTCACCCCGGTCATTAATTGTTATGACCCCATTCTGTCTGACTGTCTGTCGGTCTGCCTGTCTATCTCCCTTCGTCTACCATTCCATTCTCTGCTGGAGGTGTGCATTGTAATAAATTAAAGTTTCGTTGCGCACACTGGACCACACCAACTTGAGTGTCCCTAACCACAAAGAACAAAAGAAACGCGCACCCGAGCTAACAGCTAACGGAAATGCCTAACAATTCAAGTAGATTCTACCAATTTTGGACCTATATGATATGACGTCTCCCTCCCTGAGCTTAAAGAGAGAAGAGAGTTACTTCAACCCCTCGTTCCGTTTCGCATGAAGTATTTCAAGTAAATTATCATTTTTTAAGAGATACCAGCAACCGCAACGGGGTAGACATTATGTGTCAGCAGCGTCATGGTATCGCTAACACTCACCGAACCTCACCATTCGCTATCGTGCTTAAGCCAAAAGTTCACCTTGCATCGGGCTGGTGCACCGACATTCATCGAAATCAGAACAGCTAACCACGACAGCGATGATGTTTGAGAACTTTAAAGCCAATCGAACCGAGCGACCTCGTGCCGCGAGCTCAAGATAGAGTTTCCCTCCTCGCCATGGAAATATGACCGAATTTCTCAATTTTTGTTTGACTCTATTCCGCTGCTGATCTCATATTCTTTGTTTTTTAGATTGTACTGCGGTTTTTTTATGGATACTCAGGCCTCCACATATCCACATCCATGGCATGTGAATAAACACAAGAGATATGAAGCGAGGCGCCATAATGGTGAAGATTGTGTTGTGTTGATTCAATTATTCCATTTTCTCTTGGCGTTTGGATTATAATTGTTTAATGGAGTCACCATGGAACACAGCACAAATTCAGTTATCGTCCATCAGAAACAAAAACAGGACGCCGATGGCAGAGGCTTGAGCATTTGATCGCCGGAAAAGCCATTAGCTTCTGTTCATTTTTATTTCATACTAGTCCCGCCCGATTGGATCCTAGGTGATTCCCAACTATTTATGGGCAAATTACACTATGCACACGTGTGTATCAATAACAACTGGTAGTGGCAGTCGACGATAGAGCATCGGGATATATTGTGCAGATACTAGAAACAATGTGAAAGGCGAAGCGCCATGAGTGAGTGATCCGCCTCGCGAATAGTAATGAGTCAGTCCTCCTCCTTCGCTTTGGCACCACACGCAACTATTATCATTTCCTCTAGGTTATGTTTATTTATTCGATCGTGCTCCTCCTGTTAAGGTGAGTACAGAAAGCAAATCGTGGGGTAGTATGCATGCACATAAATGTACATGGGGTTGTCCAGAAACGATAGAGGATACTTACAAGATGTGTTCAAAGAATGAATTGGTCTATTTCTGGAACCTCACTGGAATGTGGAATGTCGTAGGAGGCGCGTAGTTTTATGAATTCTTCTCTAACATGAAACATCATCATTTCAATGATGGACAAAGCTTGTGCACGTAACGAGTGGGCACGCAGGTGGAGATTGTTATTTGATCCACTAATACGTGACCAGGTTGATGACTGGCAATTGTTGTTGCTCGTTTAGCCATCATGCGTATTGTTACGACAAACAATTGTTAAGAAAACAAAAATAAAAATAAAAAAATAAAAGAAGAGAAAATCAGAAAGAACTTATTATCCTTCGCTTCTAATACCCTAAGTGGTAATTGGTTTGGAGATGGTCAAAGAGACTTCGCTGTGTGGAAGGTTTTTAATCACTACTGCTGGTGGTACTACTCCAAGATAGAATGGAGTGTTATAGGTGCCTTTTTTGCAGCCAGTTATAATTCGCAGTAAGCCACCATCATCGAGCAAATATCTCATTCAATCCCCTGTTTTATAGAAGAGCAAGAAATTGAAGGCATGTTTTGACTCTCATCGAAGATCTCACCCTTATCGGCAAACGATTTGGAAAATCGTTTTCACCAGCCTCTGTTGTGGTGAATTTTTTACCAAAATCATTCGTCATCTGCAGGAATAGGTGGTAATCACATTGTTCCAGCCTCAGACTCTAAGGTGGATGCATAAGAACCTCCCAATCAAGCTCTTGGAGCTTCTATGAAGTCACTATCGATGTACATACTGCTTCTTGTCGGACGCTACACTTCGGGGTTAACCTGGGCCTCAACCAACATACCCCTCCAACTAGCTCGATCTTTTACTGGTTGGCTGAGGTCCCCTTCGCCCTGTGTGCGCCATCTTAGGTGCGGCCGTCCTCTGTTTCTTCGTCCCCTCGGGCTTCGATTCAAGAACTTTACGGGCTGAACCTGTATTGTCTATTCGCTTTATATGGCCTTGCTATCATAGCCGTAGAAACTGTGGACGCCTGACAAGATTCATGTCGCTGTACAGTACGTAAAGCTCGTGGTTGGATCTTTTCCTCCATTCCCTGTCTTTCTCTCGCAACGACCAAGGACCTTCCCATCCGCTTTTGATAGTGTCCATGTTCGGCGCCGTACAGCATGACCGGGATGATATGGGTCTTGTATAGAATTAAATTTGTTGTTCGGGAGACGGCTCTATTACTCAATTGCCTCCTGAGCCCAAAGAAACAGCGACTGGCAAGAGTGATTCTGCAGTCGATTTTGGAACTAAAGTGGTTGTTCCAGCTTACTGTAGAACGAAGTTAAATGAAGTCCTTAACTACCTGAAGCTTAGATCTGTCAATACAACGTTCTGGCCGAGACCACGGTGGTGAGCATCCTTTTTTGATGACAGCATATATTTAGTTTGGCCCTCGTTTACTGCTAAACCAATTTTCGCCGCCTCCATCTCAATACTCGCAAACGCCTCATTGACATCTCGCTGTGATCTATCTATTATGTCAATGTCGTCGGCGTATGCAAGGAGTTGCGAGGATTTGAAATAGATTGTGCCTCTTGTTTTCGGACAATCATTTCTAATATGATGTTCCAGAAATCACACGACAGCGCATCGCCCTGCCTAAACCTTTTTTGACATCATAACTATCGGTAAGGTGTTCACCGATTCGGATGGAGCCAAAGTCATCCTGCGTAGTCTGACGAGTTTAGCAGGGATGTCGAGGGTAGACAGGGCGTTGTATAGCTCGTCTCTAATTACGCTGTCGTGTGCGACTTGGAAGTCGACAAATAGGTGGTGAGTGTCGACTTGAAATTCACTGTTTTTTTCCAGAATCTGCCGTAAAGATTTGGTCGATAGTGGACTTCCCTGGCCTGAAGGCACACTGATAAGGATCTTTGAGCTTATTTACAAAAGGCTTCAGGCGTTTTGGGGTCTCCTTTCTTATGGATCGGGCATACGATGCTGAGACTCCATTCCTCGGGCATGCTTTCTTCTGACCATATCTTACAGATGAGCTGGTGAATGCTCCCAACCAGGTCATCCCCAGCTGCCTTGAAGAGCTCAGCAGACAGTCCGACTGCGCCAGCAGCTTTATTCGACTTGAGTTTTGACATGGCAATCTCAACTTCGTCTAGGTCAGGGGGACGGAGTTGTCTGCGATCTTCGTCGTTAAGAAATAGATCATTCTGCCTGACAGCGGTACATTAACTAACATCGTCGTTGTACAGTCTGCAGAAGTGCTTTTTCCATATTCTCAGCATCGACTGCGATTCTACTACTAGGTGTCCGTTCTCACCCCTACAGTCTTCAGTTCTGGCGTTATAACATTGGCATGTTCGCTTCATCTGTTGATAAAACTTTCGAACGTCAAGCCTGCAGTAACACCTCTCCGAATTGTCAATCGCACGATTCTCGTGCTCTTTTTTCTTTCTCCTGATAAGCTTATGCTCCTCATTTCTTTTTAATTCTATGCAGCGAGGCTTTATATGCCTCCTGCTTCGCTGTATAAATCCTCCTGTACCCGTCATCCAAGCAGGTGTTTCCTTGTGGTGGAGCATTGAAGCCCAAGATTTCAGATGCAGTGCTCTTCAGGGCTTGTTTGCAAAGGTTCCACTGCTGTTCTATTAACTGCATGGAGGGTTGAGTAAAAGTGTTGTTCTAATGTAACAAAATTCATTTCCTATTGGAAAAGCTGGCCGTTACTAGGCGATTGCTTCCGTCAGAGCAATTGTTGATGACATAGGTCTAAATTTGCCAATCATACCGTAGAAGAGCAGCTCGTGCCGTAGAAAAGGGGCTCATGCCGTAAAAGAGCAGCTCATGCCGTAGAAAAGCAGCTCATGCCGTAGAAGAGCAGCTCATGTTGTAGAAGAGCAGCTCGTACCGTAGAAGAGCATATCATACCGTAGAAGAGCAACTCATGCCATAGAAGAGCAGCTCATGCTATAAAAGAGCAGCTCGTGCCGTAGAAGAGCAGCTCAAGCTGTAGAAGAGAAGCTCATGCCGTAGAAGAGCAGCTCATGCCGTAGAAGGGTAGCTCTTGACCTTCACAACCATGATGAGTTCCCTTGAGGTGCGAACTCTTGCACAATCAATGAGCATTGGGTCGGCGCATTTTCGTGATGCAAGATCAAACCCTTCTTGCCGAGTTTATGTCGCACACGGGAAACACATGCACGCAGCGTGTTCAAGATGGCAAAATAAAACTGTCCAGTTACTGTCTGGTTGGTAGAATCATATTCACGATTAACGATGCCGCAGTACGAGAGGTAACCGGAGCTCCTTCACGTGGATCGTCTAGTACTGATTCACTGCCCTTCTTTAACCACTTTACACGTGTTTTCGACATACACTCGTCGCCATACACCACCTGCATTTTTCGGAAGATTTCAAAGTGGTTTTCACCAGAGATTATAGTAAAAATTGAATCAACCTGTTGCTTGTCACTAATTTTTTCGAAAAATACGCAGAAAACACAAGCAAATGTGCTGTCGACCTCGATCATGGGAGAAAACTGAAAGAAAGGACCCCTTTTCTAAACAGATGTTGCTGAACAACTCAGTGTTGCAAGTTTCTGGGTTATGAATAAATTCCCGGAACTTAATTCGCACACTTCGTACAACGCGAGATACAAATTACTAAAATCATTTGTCGGAAAAATAATGTATTTCTTTTTACTACAACGATTAGATTAGAGAAGAAATGAAAGCAAAGCAGACACCTGCAGAGATGAAAACGTACGACTATTCTATTCAACCACTAGAAACAACCATGTCTAAGATAGTGTCCACAAGTGAACAAGGCCTGCTGGTAACCAGTTAAAAATGGTGACACCTGGAGCGACTTTTTAGCTATCAAAGTAAAAATGTCTTTCCCTATCTGATTCGCAAGTTACATTCAGGAAAATTCCTCAGTGTTCAGCAAATACCTATCCATTCATTCTCCCAGGAATCCGTGTCATTAACCTTCTTACAAACTCAATCACCAGCCACAAGCTTCGAAATAAGAAGATCTGAAACGCATCCTATCTTACTTAAGAAAATCAATCTCGAAAACATCAAAACCATGGAAAATTCATCTACACCACGCGTTTGCATAATATGACCCATCACACCTAGGGCGGGTTACAGTACTCGTCATGCTCCTCTCATCCTGACCTGAAATCGATATTGCTTCAGTCATTTTCCAGAGATAACCTCTGTACCTTGCGGATAAAATGGATTAAAGGGGAGTTAAACGACTGCGAGCTTCAGCGTGAGTCAAGGGGGCAAATGAAAAAAACCATAAAAATCAATATCACCTTCCATTGCAATTTGCTGTCACTACCTTACCAAAAAACAAAGCAAAGGGGTGAACCGACCAAAGGAACTAAGGCAAGATGGCGCGTGGAAAATAAGTAAGTAAATCCTGACAAACCTGTGTTCAGCTGATGACGGGGCGATACAACAGCCAGTCACATGGCATTCACCGTATGTCACTCCGTAAAATGAGTCACCATTTCACTGCCACTACCACCATCGTCGTCACTACCAGCAATAGTGCACCCAGCAACTCACTTTTGTTCTCTGTTCCTTCCGGTTTTCACCACGTAAGTCTTGTTTTCCCGCCATTCGATTCAATTTCCCAGCCTGTCCGACGATATTAATTCCGTTCTCAACAGAATTCTCTTCACAGAATTCCATAGGAAGTTGTTCCTGTGGTCATTGTCGATAGTAATTGACAATTTGGACATGTATTCCTTCCTCTTTTTCATTTCGTTATTAGATGCCGGAATTGAATGGACTTCAAACGCTTCAGCTCCAACTCAGCCGCCTTCGTATACCACAGTACTTGGCTATGGTATGTAAACTGTTCGGTGTGCCATCCATGATACGTGACTCAGAGGGAATTTTAATTGGCGATAAAGCATGGTATGGCTGGTAATGCGTAGCAATATGTTTGTCATAACTACTCCCGCCAGCTCTCTTGGGCTTGTCGGAGGAGCTAGTATGTGGTATGGGGTATACTTGTGGTACTTCTGTCAAACAGCTGGATCCTACTGCACTCGTCCAGCTACATTGTTGTTCTGTGTCGTCGTCTTATATCTGTTTCTTTTTTTTTTTTTGCACAAAGAGGAAGAACTGAATTCACTCCAGTTAGGGGGATGGGATGGGATAGGATGAGCTGCATTGTCTCAGTGTCTCGGTGGAGATAATAATAATGATGTGGGTGGCTTCATTTCAATTTTCTTTTATTGTTTGCAATTTCTTGTTGTTCCTACCCACCGTGAAGAGCGTGTCTTGTGTCGTCTTGTGTTTTTCCGAAGATCATTCGTTTATACGGTTGTCTATCCGCATGTCTTGGTAGCGCCTCCTCTGCTCGACTGGGACATCAATTGAGAATATACCACACCATCAACGTATAATTATGAAAGATAATTGTGATGTATAATTGCAGCGTGTGCCTTTCTGTTTGCTCGTTATTCCCAAGAAAGAAGTGTTTTTTTTTTTTTTGTTTTTCATTTTATTTTTGGTTATGAGGAAGAAAAGACGAAGACAATTTAAAGTTTCAACTCTGTTGGTCTTAAAACGGATGATGAATGAAATTGGCATTCGGAAATCGCACTGGAAGACGACTTAAAGTCTTAAGTGGACGGCAGTATGGTTTGTTTATTACAGACATTACAACTCTTAGGGTTCAGGTCCAATTGGGCCATTGCTAATCAGGGTAAACCAGAGATCTACATTGAAACTATTTCAACTGTTGATACAAGTACAATTTGGCTTCCTTTTCAAACCCCACTCGATAATGTAATGGAAAAGCATACTGGGAGCCTTGGACCAAGACCAGACAACAATTGGAGTAATTTGACGTATACTCTACTGAACGTTTCTTTCAGAGGTAATGAAGGCAAGGTCCCCTGAGGCCATCCCTTGCAACTTTGAGAAGCACATTTCACTGCAAGGTAATACACAGAAAATAGATGATTCGGTCCTTCCTTTAAATGCTGTAGAAGAATTCAGTAATTTCAAAAATGTTTGCCTTGGAGTAGATGAGTTCCAACTTAAATGACTTCAATATGAGTTGACCACATAAGCCGCAGGAAAGTAAACGTGAATTAAGGCTTCTTCTTCTTCTTTGATGGCGTTACAGCCCGTGAAGGACCAGCGCCAAGCTTCTCTCAATCACCCATGTTGTGTGTGATTTATTTTTAGCACAGGCGAAAGGGACCTACAGTTTAGTGCCAATTCGGAACGGTGTGAGTCGAGAAGCTTTTTCATGGCAAGTTTACTACGGGGGGTTTTGCCAGTAACCCGCCGAGGAGGAACGTCGAGAAATAATCATTCGATGGCGTTGGTGTTATCGGGGTTCGAACTCGCTCATCGTGCGCCAGAGTTCAACACACTAACTGGATTAAGGCTACAAGTATTATTTTGAATAAAGTTAGGTAGTCTATTTACAGACGTAGGTCCGATGGTTAGCATTTTTGATGACAACTTTCAATAGAGACGTTTCTTGGTAACGAATATGACTTCTTCGGCGCATGGATGAGGAGGAGGAGGAATCAATACACCACCTCCTCTGCTCATGTCCCTCTTTTGCGAATCGCAGGAGGATTTACCTCGGCGCGCCCTTCTTCGCGTGAGCTAGCAAACCAAAAAATAGCTCAACTCCACCGCTTTATTAGAAGCACCGGTTGGTTCCCAGGTAGCGGATCAGGGTAACCTGTTCCAGGTGGTATCACAATGGGACGGCTTCGGCCTAAGTGTGGCTTATGCCTACCACGTCAACCTAACCTAACCTTGGTAACAAAGTTGTTTCTAGGTCTTGAATAATAGCTGGCCTATCAACGTACACTTTGATATTCATGTGGATACTCGTTGGCCCAACGTGAAATGCACGTCATCGCTGAAGATGATTTTTGACCAAAATTACTTATCAATTGCACGGTGCTGTAAGAGCCAATCGGTATAACGTATGTATATTGGCGTTACAGTCCATGAACGACCTAAGCCGAGCTTCTTTCAATCACCCATGTTGTGTGTGATTTCATTTCCCCATAGGTGAAAGGGACCTACAGTTTATTGGCGGTCCCGAACGGCGAATTTCGAGAAGCTTTTCATGACTTTGGGAATTCGGCAACAATTTTGTAAATTTTAAAACAGACTTACTAGACCATTTTGAATTGTATTGAAATCATTAAGTTTATTGACGCCATAACGAACACATTGAAACTTTTAAGTCTTTAAGGTAACAGGAGTCTTTAAGGTGACTGAGCTCTTTAAGATGTCTAAGGACTCTAAGGCGACTAAGGTCCTTAAGCTGACTTAGGTCTTTAAGGTGACTGAGGTCTTTAAGGTGACTGAGGTCTTTAAGCTTTTAAAGGGACTGGGACTGAGGCCTTTAAGAAGACTGCGGTCTTTAAGGTGATTGAGGCCTTTAAGGTAACTGAGGCCATTAAGGTGACTGAGGTCTTTAAGGTGACTGAGGTATTTAAGATGACTGATGTTTTTAAGATGTCTAAGGTCTCTAAGGGGACTGAGGTCTTTAGGTGACTGAGCCCTTTAAGGGGACTGAGGTATACATATAAGATGACTGATGTCTTTAAGCTGATTGAGGTGTTTAAGGTGATTGAGGTCTTTAAGGTAACTGAGGTCTCTAAGGCGGCTGAGCTCCTTAAGGTGTCTAAGGTCTCTAAGGGCACTGAGGTCTTAGGGTGACTGAGGTATTTAAGATGACTAATGTCTTTAAGGGGAGTGTGGTCTTTAAGGTGACTGAGGTTTTTAAGATGGCTGAGGTCTTTGACTGAGCTCTTTAAGGTATCTAAGATCTCTAAAGGGACTGAGGTCTTTATGTGACTTAGCCCTATAAGAGGGCTGAGGTATTTAAGATGACTAATGTCTTTAAGGTGAGGGCGCCGTGGCTCAGTAGTTAGTGTGTTGGATTCTGATGCACGATGAGCGAGTTCGGATCCCGATAACACCAACGCCATCGAATGTTTATTTCGCGGCGTCCCTTCTCGGCGGGGTACTGGCAAAACCCCCCGTAGTATAACTTGCATTGAAACAGCTTCTCGATTCACGCCGTTCGGAATCGGCATTAAACTGTAGGTTCCTTTCACCTATGTATGTGAAAAATAAATCACACACAACATGAGTGATTGAAGGGAAGCTTGGCTCTGGTCCTGCATGGGCTGTAACGCCACCAAAGAAGAAGAAGAAGAATGTCTTTAAGGTGACTGAGAACTTTAAGGTGACTGAGGTCTTTAAGGTGACTGAGGTCTTTAAGGGGACTGTGGTCTTTAAGGTGACTGAGGTCTTTAAGGTGACTGAAGTTTTTAAGATGACTGAGGTCTTTGACTGAGCTCTTTAAGGTGTCTAAGATTTCTAAGGGGACTGAGATCTTTAGGTGACTAATCCCTATAAGGGGACTGAGGTATTTAAGGTGAATGATGCCTTTCTGCTGACTTAGCTCTTTAAGGTTTCTAAGGTTTCTAAGGGGACTGAGGTCTTTAGGTGGCTTAGCCCTTTAAGGGGACTGATGTATTTAAGATGACAGATGACTTTAAGGTGACTTAGGTCTTTAAGGTGATGGATGTCTTTAAGGTGAGAATGATCTTTTAAATTTTTGAAATATTCATGGTTGAAGTTTAAATGATCCCGATTTCGATTATTTGTCAAATTACCATACTGATGCCACGATAGGCCAGAATTTCCATGTCATCAATGTTGTTCTGGTCTTTAATGGTGTTTCATTCAACACTTTTTCGCTAAGCTCACGCTCCATTCAATATTGTTTGTTAGCACGATATGCTCATGTTGTACGATTAACTATTTCAAGCGCTCGAACACGACTGAAATACTTCCTCAATTTGATTATGACGCCGTCGATAAAAACCTTTCATTCATGATTTGGCACAAATCGACTTTCTGCTTACACACTTCAAGCTGTTCCGTCTTAGCCCAATTAGATAAATTGCTCGCTTGGTCAATCGATCTGATAATCAAGGGCTAAAAATAAACTTCAGAATGCTGCCATCTAACCGGTATCATGATGACGAAATTGAGGTATAAAACCACACGAGCCTAAGTAATAGAGAAACTGGAAAGGATTTTTATTAACCAATGGTGCCTGTAATCCATAAAAATCAAGACTTAGGTATACGATTAAACAACCTCCCACCGCATCGAATAAGGTTATAAGAAAGACAGAGGGTAAGCACGTACTGCAGAGGCATATAGGTCACAAGCATAGACTTACATATCTGCGGACATGTAATATGTTAAGGGGAAAGCGGAAAAGTCATAAAACGATTTAGCAATTCGTATCCTTGAAATGGTAATCGACATCACAGTCCTAATTTCAGTCGAGTCAACAATGGGGAAAACAAAAACCAACGTTTCCATGTCGAGTGCGACGTCTTGAGCAGGGACGAAGAAAAATCAACAAAACGATAAAGGCGGGGGTAAGGCACATACATATCTTCTAGTCTAATTGACTGCTACTACTGCTGATGACTCATGCGGCATGTGGTGCGCGCTCACATGCTCGAGGGGTGGACAAACGAAAAAAAGGAGAGCATGATGGTTTTGAATGGTAATTCATCATCACCCAGATAAAATGAGTACTCGTATGTCTCTCAACAGCCATCATGCAAACATTTCGGATTTCCTCCCTCTCTATGTCCTAAATTCTATTCCTCATCTGTTTTTTTTTTTCCTGCTCTTCTCCCTTCCTTCCCGTAGAGAGTAATCGACTTTGGTGGTAGAGAAGAAACAAGGAATGCGAGTGCGTGCTGTAAATGCACGAATGTGCATAAAACATGAGTGCGTATGCGTTGTCTTATGATGATTACTCAAATGGGAAGGATATGTATCCGGATGGGTATACCCGGTGTGTATGCGCACAACAAGAACAATTTGATGGAATACATACATAGAATGGTTGTTTACTTAGAAGGAAAGGAACTAGAAGTCCAAATGGAAGAAATGTACAGAGTAGAGTATAAGGTGACGGTGACACGCTCCTATTTATACCAGAGAATGTGGAATATCCATTGACGAGGCGAAAGACCGCATTCGCATTTACAGCAGCGACCACGACGATGATTACGATGTACGAGTGGAGTAAGAACCAAGGATTGTCACAATGGTACTTCTTGCTTGCTTCCTTCTGTTCTCCATTTACAAAATACCTTCTTCTGTTCTTCTACTCTACTTGTTCCTTTTTTGTTGCTTTACATAAAAGGGTTTTTCCAAATGTTTATTTATAGACGGAAAAAAGAAAAGTCCTTTTCCCAGTTTTATATGTGGATTTATAGGTCGGATGTAATTTGTATCTTCGTCGTGGAAGCTGTTGTTTGTGTGCGCCATCGCTGTACGTTTCACTTTTCATTTCGATTGGCATTTAGCTGCCTTTGAAATTGAGCACATAGTACGACGTGGCTTATTGTTTTTCCGATGTTTTGTGTTTGTTCGGGTTTTTGAGTTAATCCCATAATGAAGTGTTTCATGTCACAGAATGACGTTTGAAATGATTTATAAAGCGGTAAGTTACAGTGGAATATGAACTTGACAGCTGTCAGAAATCGATAGGTTCACTCTATAGCCACCTAGTAGACACTCTTCCATAAGCATTTTAGCACTACTCGACTGCAAGTGAGCCATACAAACCCTTCGAGGGTTGTGGTTGGATAGACGACAACACAAAGAAGGTTGCAATCTGGACATATGGAAATCACGCGCTACCAAAAATCGGTAGCCCAGCGAGCTTCTTCTACAGCTGCTACACACTCCCGAGTCTGGCACACAGGGACTACCTGAAGCTGCTAGATGATATTATAGGCGACGCACGTGGGAAGCATCCAGTGGTTATTGCTACAGAATGGGGTAGTTGGACTACGGATGCAAAAGGGCGAGCCCTGTTCGAAGCGTTTGCATCACTGGAAATATGTATGCCTGACGAACAATGGTACAAAAAAGCGGGGGTCCATAATAGACATTACGTTTATGAGTAGCTCGGTACTGCGTAAAACAAAATGGCGAATCAGCGAGGACTATACGTACAGCGGCCACCAGGCGATTATTTTCAACATTGGCAAAGAGATAACCAGGCAGTGCCCCAAGTTAACTGGACCGAAGTGGAAAGATGCATTCTTCGACAGAGGCTTTGGAGGAAAAGCTAAATGTTGACTTCATATCAGATCAGCGGGCGACCTATCACACCAACTAACTCAAACAATCGCGACAGCGTGCGATGCCCAGGGGATCAACAAGCTACTGGTGGAGACCAAAACGCTTAGGGCAAAATGCCTCCCGACACAGATCACAGCGTTCTAGAAGTAGGCCAGAGCTCCAAGAACGATTAAACACCTTCAAATTGGCGCGACGTGACATTGAAAATGCCATCAAAAGAAGCAAAGGAAGATGCTTCAACCAACTCTGCAACGAAGCAGACTTAGATTCGTGTGGGGGATGGCATACAGGGCAGTAACAAAACGGCTAAGGGGCAGCAGATCCCTACAGATATCCTGCCCAACAATGCTGGGAAGAATAGAGCATCTATTTCCTGATGTGCCATCTACTTCCGATAATATCCTTAGCGGATATTACATTGATCCTGAGCCATGCAAGGGCCTCCGTTATCACTGTTATTTCTGCCTGATACGCATTGCAGTAATTTAGGAGTCTGAAAGATAGGTTGAGGTTAAGTTCCTTGGAGAAGACTCCACTACCTACACCAGACTCCATCTTAGAGCCATCGGTATAGAGGGAAATCGAGTCCTTTGGTATGACTTTCCCTTCAGCCCATTCCTCCCTAGATGGAAAGACAACTTCGAAGTTCCTAGTGAACACATTCTGCGGGATGATGTAGTCTGTGCCCATGGTCGATTGAGTATCTTGTCCAGACTACAACGCCATGTGCCTTATGACTGCTGTGTAGAGCCAGTACATAATCCTAGGTTGGAGACTCCACTTCTTGCCCCCCACTTTCTTGCAGCTGTAGAGGGCAACAGTTGCTTTCTTGGCGCGATCAAGAATGTTGGGTTTCCAATTCAGCCTCCTGTCAAGGACTTACTTACTTAGGTGGCGCTACAGTCCGTGGTGAATCTGGGCCTCAACCAACAAGCGTCTCCAGCTGGCACGGTCTTTGGCCAGCTGTTTCTAGCGCCGCACGCCCAGTTGGTTAAGGTCCCCTTACACCTGCCGCGCCTTCCTTCCGGGCTGGATTCGAAGACTCTTCGGGTCGGAGTTGTATTTTCATGCGCTCTACATGGCCTAGCCACCTTAGACGCTGTACCCGTAGACGTCGTACCAGGCCGATGTTGTTGTACAACCCGTACAGTTCTTCGTTATATCTTCTCCTCCATACACCGTTTGAACAAACGGGACCGTAGATAGTGCGCAGAACTTTCTTCTCGAAACGAGCAAGGGCATCTTCATCCGCTTTTGTTAAGGTCCAAGCCTTTGCGCCGTAAAGGAGGACTGGGATGATTAAGGTCTTATATGTCACCTTGGTTTTCCGAGAGAGGACTCTACTTCTCAATTGCCTCTTGAGCCCAAAGAAACAGCGGTTGGCAAGAGTGATTCTGCGTTTTATCTCAGCGCTGGTGTTGTTGTCGCTGGTCATCAGTGAGCCAAGGTAGACGAATTCCGTGACCACTTCAAAGTTATATCCGCCCATGGTGACATTCTGGCCATTACGTCGGTGTTGTCGGTCTCTCTTAGATGAATGCGATGTTTGGTTTTACCCTCATTAACCTTGAGACCCATCTTAGCCGTTTCTACCTCAATGCTTACAAAGGCCTCATTGGCGTCTCGCTGTGTCCGTCCAATCACGTCAATGTCGTCGGCGTACGCAAGCAATTGCGTAGACTTGAAATAAATCGTGCCTCTTGTGTTGGCCGTGACCCTTGCACGATCTTTTCAAGCACGATGTCGAAAAAGTTGCACGACAGCGCGTCGCCCTGCCTAAATCCTTTTTTAACATCAAAGGTCTCGGTTTGCTCATTACCAACCTTAATGGAGCAGCGAGAATTCTCCATTGTCATCCTGCACAGTCGGACGAGTTTGGCAGGGATGTTAAAACTAGACATGGCTTTATATAGCTCATCTCCATACACGCCCCATACACGCCATCGACGAAGAGGTGGTGAGTGTCGATTTGGTATTCCTGGGTCTTCTCCAAGATCTGCCGTAGCGTAAATATTTGGTCTATTGTGGATTTACCTGGCCTGAGACCACACTGATAGGAGCCGATCAGGTTATCCACAAACGGTTTCAGGCGTTCACACAATACGGCAGAGAAGATCTTATATGCGATGTTAAGGAGACTTATTCCCCTATAGTTAGCGCAGTTATAGGGGTCTCCTTTCTTATGGACCGGGCAATCGATGCCGAGATTCCATTCGTCGAGCATGCTTTCCTCCGACCATACCTTGCAAATGAGATGGTGCATGCACCTTACCAGCTCATCTCCAGCCGCCTTAAGAAGCTCAGCAGACAGACCGTCTGCGCCCGCGGCTTTATTAGACTTAAGTCTTGATATCGCTATTTTGACTTCGTCTAGGTCGGGTGGACTGAATTCTGTTACATTGTCGTCCATTACGAATGGCTCGTTCTGCCTGACAGCGGTATCTGGTCTTCCCACTGGGAAGTTAAAGAAGATGTTGTGCATAAGTATAATATAATCCACTATCCCCCGACTTAGTCAATCATGAGCCACTCATATGGCACCTACAAGTACTCCCGCACTCTTGGCAGCAATTTCAAGCTAGCCAGCCTCTTTCTGAGTGTCATTCACTCAATTGGATTATCTCAGTGCCTTTTATAAGAGAAGTAGGATTTGTAATCCAAATATTTTCCATAGTACTCGTATCATAGTCTCCATCTTCCTTCTCCAGCCATCATTCGACGTTTTCTGTTCTTTTTTTTTTTTCTATTCAATTCTCTGATGACAATGACGCGGATGCATCGAATGATAGTGCACATTATACTTCGTTAAGCTCTAAAAAGTACTCCATGCCGCGACGAATAACAAAACTCGTCTTCACACAATAGCACCACACCGCTCAATCGCATTCGCTCTCTCTCGATCCGTTCCGAATCTGAGTATCGCAACGAAAAAAGATACGAAAAACTTATATTAAATTCATTTATTGTTTATTATTGCGTTACTTATTAACACTATTCTTCGTCACAAGTACATTGAACTCGATGGAGCGCGTTGTACTGAGCTATGACGACCGGTGTTGTGATACACCCGCGCGTCAGGAACATACGACTACAGCAAACAGTGACCCATCATCCATTGCATGCCATTGCTGTGATTAATGTTTTTGAAAAAAATCGTTTTCTTTTTGGTTTCGTTGCTCTTGTGTTTTTACGTGTGTTGTTGCTCTTTTTTCGAAGTCAAATTACGGATGGGAATAGAACCGAGCCGCACACGTATGAACAGTATGTTGGGTCACTTATATGTAGCTACGCTCACGTACTTACTTGTACCGAGTTAGGCGTGAAATTCTAAACTCGGAACGGGGGACGTATAAGTCATGACCTTTCACTGCGGTCAATGATTGTAAAGGAACCCCAAACGTTCATACATATGTACATACTTCAATTGTGTTGCTCTTTACTCGTACGTTTTCGTCTTATTCCATTGCCATGTGATTTGTTGAAGCAGAGGAAATAGGATAAAGTAACAGTAGTTTAACCGGCACACCGGGTACTCAGCGTTTTATTTGACTTTCTATCACCGGCAGAGCACACGGTCTGATAATGCGTCGAATCAATCAGTGTCAGTAGTCAAAGTCGATGGCTTCGGACAACTTTTTATAAGCCGGTCGGACGGAAGAGACTGCTTGATGATGGAGCAAAGGTAGATACTACTATGATCCAGTTGTCGAAAAGTGTTATTTATCATCGGCCGCGAAAGTAGAGGGCTCGGTGCGTTTGCTTTCTGGATTTTGTCGTTGGCTTAATAATGGGAGTAGATGGACTGTGATGGGTGGATGCTAATCCTTGAGTAATGAATCTACTCATCATCTTATGGATTTCTTTTCAACTTTGTATTTTTTACGCTCTCTGAACGATTTCAGAGAGTACGATTTTTACTTTTTAACTTTGCCAATGGGGGAACACCACAAGGTGGTATTCTATCACCCTTTCTATGATTCCTTGTGGTCGATGGAATGGTACAACTTCTAGAGGCAAATGGTTTTAACGTCACGACCTATGCTAACCGAAAATTTGCTCAAGTCCTCAGCGAAAGGGGCGAGGCTTGAGAGTAAGCCCGGCGAAAACCGAGATAGTACTCTTCACAAGGAGGTAAAATGGTAAACATCACCGACTGTGGAACGGATCTGTAGTTTAAAGTATGTCCATAGCCAAGAAATGCAACCCCTATACGGAAAAATTGTAAAAAACACCTCTTGTGAAGGGGAGGGGGTCAAAAATACTGATGAAGGCATAACACTCGGAGTATATGGCCACTTCAGATTAATACTCCCTGTGAGCAATTCACAAGGAACATTTGCTGGGAACTACAATCAACGTGAAAATTCAGTCGAGTTCCTCTCGAATCCTATCTAGGACAACCACCCCTGGAGAGTAGTGACCGAACATCTACGACCCAAACCAAATGCACTCCGTCCAGGTTGTCTGACAAACATAATAAGAGTATTACAGTATCCAGTATCAATGGATCGATGTACTATATTAACTGACTTCTTTGCTGGGAGAGGTAATTCTCCATCAGAATTCCTTCCAGAGAGGGATGGACTAGTGGTATGGTACGTACGGAAAATTAACTGGCAATCTATACCGGCGATGGATATCGGTACAGAAGCCGGGGTCTATTTCGAATCTCATGAAGCAAACCACTCCTATTAACTTGGTGGCTGTAAAGCGTTCTCCAGGCTGAGGTTTTGGCAGTTAAACAGGCTGCAGACCTGAAGACCTCTCAGGCAAAAGGATCAACTTCTACGTAGACAGCCAAGGCAGCCATCAAGGCTCTGCAGGCAACATGGATAAGATCCAAGCTCGTAAAACTCTGCAAAGAAAGGCTAGAGGAGATGTCTGATGTCAAATAAGATACTAGCGCAAATTCCACGCAGATCACAACTGAGGCTAAAACGTCGCTCAGTACACATTTCAGACAAATAGAGCTAATAATGAAAGCCAATAAACGATGATAGCTACATACGCAACGGCAAGATCAACATGGCCCGTCTATAATAAGAAAAGGACAGGAAATCTGCTGAAGTCGGGGGAATTTTTGATTGGCAGTCGGTGCCCGGCATGATATCCACCTTGTAGCCAGACTAGGCCAGCTCGACAATGACTTCTGCAAAAGCTGCAGGGACGAAATTGAATCAGTTCGTCACCGGCACTAGACCAAAAAGGAACATATTCCTTGGAAGTCACCACCTTTCGGGACTGAAGTTAGAGAGGATTAGGGGGTGGGACAAAGTCGCCTGATCACTGCGGCCACGAGTGGGCCTATTGTGATGTCCCCCACTTACAGTTCACTCAAAAATCCTGAGGTTCGTAATAAAACTTAGTATGCTTCTGAGTGAGCTAGCAGCAATTTCTACTGCTTCAAGATAGTACTTGCCTAAGTGACGATGACGTGTGCTGACAAGGAAGTTACAGTGGCACAGTATGTGCTCTCCAGTTTCTTCGTCCTCATTACGCATTCTGCAAGTGCCATCTTGTATAATGCCCATTGTTTTGAGATGTTTGTTGACTGGGCGGTGTCCAGTAAGGAAACCTGTGATTATGCGAACCTGACTCCTCGAAAGCATGAGGAGTTGTTTCGTTCTTCTGTGAGATGTAGTTGGGAGGAACAACTGGGCTTGGCTGCTACCTTCTGTTTGTAACCAGTAGTGACCAGTCACGTTCCTTAACCAATTGTTTATGCAGCATTTGGTGGTGCTGATGGGTATGCCGCAGAAAGATCGTGGCATCCGTATACTCCAGCCCCAACGCCTTCGTTTGTTTTGGAGCCGTCTGTGTACCACAGGTAGGATCCGCGATTGAAGGAGGGTCTATCCTGTTCCCAGTTTTGTCGGTTGGGGAATGTGACCTTGTAGTTTTGGCTGAAGTTGTATCTAAGGAGACAATTGTCTGTGTGAGATATCTTTAGTATTTTATGCCTGTTTAGTTCAGTAAGGATATCAGAAAGAGCCTACGGTTAGAGTCATCCTCCGCGATCAGTCTATGGGCCAAGACCATTGCTTCTTTCTTCAGTTTGAGGTGAAGAAGTGGCAGGTCCGTGATGACTTCTAGTGCTGCTGCGGGGGTTGTTCTCATGGCCCCAGTGATACAGATACAAGCTAGTCTTTGGATTTTGTTGAGCTTGGCTTGCACTGATACTTGTTTTGTTCTGGCCACCAGACGGGCGCAGCGTATGTGAGAATTGGTCTGGTGATTGCTGTATATAGCCAGCGGGATATTTTGGGGTTTGTGCCCTAGTTTTCGCCAGTGAGACTTTCGCTAGTCCATAAAGAATTCCTGGTTTTCTCAATGGTCTTTGTAATGTGAGAGTTCCAAGTGAGCTTTTCGTCTAAAGTTACCCAAGAGGGTAGGTTTGGTGAGTTTATGCCTGTTCCTTCTTTTGGTGAAGGCAACTATAGTGCTTTCTCTAGGGTTGACATTCAACCTTTATGCACCAGTTTGCAACAAGGTTTAGTGCCCTTTGGAGGAGTTCCGAGACTGTGTCTTCGAATTTGTCTCTGACTAGGATCACTATGTCATCGGCGTAGTCTTGAACATAGAAACCATTGTTGCTGAGTATGTTAATTAGTTCATTTACTACGATGGACCACAGGAGAGGTGAGAAAACTCCGCCTTAAGGGCATCCTTCGCGGCATTTACACTGATTTTATCATTACCTAGTGATGTGTTTATTTTCCTATTACTAAGCAAGTCTTAGATCCAATTGCATGTGGTGTTATCGACCCCTGCCCTAAGGATGCAACGTTTTATTTGGGTGCTGTCGGTATTTGCTGATCCGGGCTGTTAGCTCCTGAAGAGCATGCGTGGTCGATATCCCAGCCTGGTAGGCATATTGGTTTTTGTGAAGTGGTGATTTTTTCAGGGCTCCTTACATGCCTATCCAGAATTTTTTCCATTGATTTTAGGAAGAAAGAGGTAAGGCTTGTCGGTCTGTGGGTCTACGGCCTGCTTTGGAATGCTTTGGTCGTTGGTATGTATCCACATGCATAGGTGGTTCCAAAGATGTTGATTAGCATGGGGCTGATTTGCGCGCTTCCTTTCTGAAGGAGGGCTGGGAAGATGCCATCCTCCCCCGGGGATTTGTGGGTCAAAAGAATTGATGGCCCATTTTATGCTTCCCTCGTGAAATATCGTTCATGCTTTCTTCCAATCCTCCCTGTTGGGTCTAGTTGCCCTGATCTGCAGAGGTATGTTAGAGAGATCGGAGGGAATGATGTTGGAGTCTGGGAAGTGCGTACTGGTCAGAATTTTTAGTACTTCCGTACTATTTTCCGCGTAAGTGCCATCTGCTCTCCTCAACAGACCAATTTGGTTAGTGTGCTCTTTGGCGAGAACTCTGTGGATACGAGCGCTGCTTTGAATGTCTGAAAGGCTGCTGCAGAACTTTTTCCATGAGTTTCTTTTGGCTCTTCTAATCTCTTGGTTGTAGTTGGTGAGTGAGGCACGATACTGCGTCCAGTCACCAGTCCGTTTAGCTCTGTTGAACAGTTTTCTGGTCAGTGCTTTTAGCTTGGCCAGTTTGTTGTTCCACCACGGAGTGGGGTACGATTGCCTGACTTGACTTTCTCTGGGCAAGCGTTATGAAAGGCAGATAGGGTGGTAGCATTAAGGATGTCACAGCTAATTTCGAGGCTGTCTATGTCTCTAATTCTGTTGGGACAGTTTCCGATCGATGGTGCGATTTCCAGGCTATAGGTGTTCAGGTTGTCGCTCTTGGTTGTCTGTATGTTCTGGTAATTCTTTCCCCTACTTTGATGCCAAAACAGATCTGCCGATGATCTGATATCGATGATTCAGTTGATATGTGCCAGTTTAGAATAGAGTTGCCTATGAACGGGGTGGTTAGGGTGAGAATTTCGGGACTAGGAGAGGTAAGTAAGATTGGGCTGAACAGACTACTGGGATTTCTATCTGCATCTAGGCGGTTCAGTTCAACGCGTAATTTTTAGGTTTCTACGGATTAAACGTTAACTGGGCACAATGGACTCCTCGTAGTCTGAGTTAGACTTAACCTAGTGTGAATAGGGCACCCACTTACCTTCTAACCCACGAATTCATTTCGAATTTGCTAACTACTAGGATACCTTTTGGGGAAATCTTTTACTATTTTTTTGATTATTGGAATAGCTTACCGAATAAGATGACTTCCTTGGAAGTACTAAAGATGCATATGTACATACCTAAAAGGGAGAAGAAGAGAGCATATTGTATTAAAAATAAATCAGAGCGTGAGAGGGTGTCATTTTATTTTATTTTGCCGAAAGGAAGATAAAGACAAATGATAATAACACAACCGGGACTACTACCCCATCTGATTACGAAGATACGCATTTCCGATGACTCAGATACGTTCTTCATATAAAAATAAAATACATTTTTGGCAAATGTCAACACAATTCGTTCTTTATTGTTCTCTGGAGACGGAAAGTTTTCGCTGAGACCAACCACTCAAATAGGATTTATTTCTTTATTGCACGCTATCATAGAAGCGGAGTATATTTATATCTTTAAGGTTAACGAAGATAGAGAGGGGATCTGGCATTTCGCATTTCAATGTAGCATATTCCCATTGCTCATAGAGAACGTCTTGCTCTTCATAAAAAAAGAAAATAACTTATCCATTAGAAAACGTCTTCAAAAAAATTGCCTCAGACTTCTATTGCCACCCAGATCTCTAATCTGTCACAGAGCCATGATGAGGTGGTCTAGATAAGCGTTTTCCATACCCCCGTCTGGCAATGCCTGAAAACGCTCTGGAGCTATAGAAGCCTTACAATCAATTACTGATTGAGAAAGGACCTTAACTGACCTTAACCTTCGTTTCTCCTTTCTAAAATGGGACTTTGACCAGTCTAGAAAGACTATCTTGGTTCAGTTTTACACACTATGACAAATCCTAAAAAAAGGCTCTTGAATACGGAATTGGTGCCACCAACTTTATGAAGCCATGTCTTTATTACCAGCTTTTACGCTATTCTTATCCAGCTAAGCAGGATTATACCGGGAAATGCTAGCATTAGGGTCGGAAGGCGACCTCACCTATACCGCTATCACCCGAGATTTTATATATAGCAATGTTTTAAAGAAAGATATTGCGGCACTTGTTGGTTGGTTGGTTAGGTAGTTTCCCTTCACGAAGCGGTAGGGATCGCTTAGACCAGGATAGGTCCTTGTGCTGTCATTCGAATCGGCTTGGTCGTTACTCCTGGAATCATTTGCCGATTTCGGATAGATCCCTTAATTTATCAAAGGAGTATTTTCCCAGAAATCGTCTTCTTGAAGAGGCTAGGATAGGGAAATTGTATAGGAAATGGGATGGAGATTCTTCCTCTTCCCCATTATGCATGACACCTACCGCAATAGTCATTATATGGCAGTTCTAGTCTAGCAACTTGTTTCCCTAAAGCGCAGTGTCCTGTTAGGATTCGAATTACCTACTTACTTAGATGACGCTACATTTCGGGGTGAACCAAGGCCACAACCAACAAGCCTCTCGAGCCGGCACGATCTTTGGCCAGTTGCTTTCAGTGCCGCACGCCCAGTTGGTTGAGGTCCCTTTCCAACTGTGCGCCCGTCCCCTGCTGCGTCGGTCATCCCTCGGGGTTGAAGTCGAAGAATCTGCGGTCCGGAGCGGTGATGTCCATTCGCTCTTAGACGTTGGATCCGTAGACATCTAACTAAGCCAATGTCGCTGTATAGCCCGTACAGTTCTTGGTTTAATCTTCTCCTCCACTTTCCGTTTACACAAACGGAACCAAAGATTGCACGCAGAATTTTCCTCTCGAAACGTCCAAGAGCCTCTTCACCCGGAGGACCGGGATGATTAAGGTTTTGTATAAGGATATCTTAGTTTTTCGAGAGAGGGCTCTACTACTCAGTTGCCTCTTGAGCCCAAACAAGCAGCGGTTGACAAGAGTTATTCTGCGTTTTATCTCAACGCTGGTGTCGTTGCTGCTTTTCACTATCGAGCCAAGGTAGTCGAAGTCCTTGACTACTTCAAAAATATAGCTGTCGAAGGTGACGTTCTGACCAAGACGTCGGTGTTGCGCGTCCTTCTTTGATGATGATACATATATTTGGTCTTGTCCCCATCTACCCTTAGACCCACTTTAGCCGCTTCTGCATCAATGCTTGCCAATGCCTCATTGACGTCTCGCTTTGTCCGTCCAATAATGTCAATGTCATCTGCGTAGGCAAGCAATTGTGTAGACTTGAAGTATGTCGTACCTCTTGAATTGGCCGCAGAGTCCCGCACGATATTTTCAAGTATGATGTTTAAAAAACCACATGACAGTGCGTCACCCTGTCTAAAACCTTTTTTAACATCGAATGGGTCGGTTAGTTCACCTCCGACCTTAATGGGGCAGCGAGAGTTATCCATAGTCATCCTGCAGAGTATGAGGAGTTTGGCAGGAACGTTAAAACATGACATGGCTCTGTACAGCTCGTCTCTATAAACACTGTCATATGCGGCTTTAAAGTCGACGAAAAAGTGATGGGTGTCGATTTGGTATCCTTGAGTCTTCTCCAAGATCTACCGCAGTGTGAATATTTGGTCTATCGCAGATTTTCCTGGCCAGAAACCTCACTGGTAGGAACCTATCAGAATGTTCACGAACGGTTTCAGGCGCTTACACAGTAGGGCAGACAGGATCTTGTACGCAATGTTTAGGAGACTTATCCCTCTGTAATTGACGCAATCATAGGGGTATCCTTTCTTATGGACCGGGCAAACGATGCTGAGATTCCACTCATCGGGCATGCATTTTTCCGACCATATTTTGCAGATGAGTTTATGCATGTTCCTGAACAGCTCATCGCCAGCTCCTTTAAATAGGACTCTAGTTAGCCAGCTTATAAATTGCCTGCGTATTTTTAGCAGGGTAGTGGTTCCACGTTGACAGTACCTGGACCAGGTCTGTCTCGCCTAGTAGCATGTATCAAAGCCACGCCGTCTCTCATTGGCCTGTGGCAGTGCCTGTTTCGAGATTTTATATTTTAGCCTTTCCATTGGTTGATGGATATGCCCTTTAACAGTCGAAATCTCCAGTATGGTACCCATTCTGGCTAGCTTGTCTACTTGGCAGTTACCTGGTGTATCACTGAGCCCAACAAAACGTAACAGTCCAAGCTCCAATCATTTAGAGGTTTGGTGCAGTGCTTGACCAATTCTGATCTTATTGTTGGTGATTAGAGTGATTTTATTGCCGCTTGGCTTACTGCGTAGATGACAATGTCACTGTAGTCCATCGATATCAAAAACTGCCAGTCGGCGGTCTTACGAATTACCGTTAATTCAGCTTAGAATTCACGCCAGTGGTGCGGTGGTCTAAAGAATTAGCTGATTTTCAGGGTCGATGCATAGTCAGCGGGACCCAACTATTGCCTGTCCTGCAACCGTCCGCGTACACATATGTACATATGTATGTATATAGCGGCATTAATATAGGGTGTTTTAATAGAGGTTTGGTTTTTAAACTGGCAACACTGTTTCTACAGATTGTCAATTTGACAGTTGAAAGTTGATTTGTGCTTAGTACGTTTTGCCATTTTACGGTGAATACATTAGTGCGTGCAAATGGTGCAAACTTATTTTGAGAACCATGGTTCCGTTCGCCATACTTGTCGTGCGCTACGTCCATTTTACGGTCGACATAATCGTCCATCTAAACAAGTTACTCAGAGAATGATGAATTGTTTTCGCACCATGTACGTATCTTGTGGATAATACGCACCCCTAAACACAAAAAACAGCCCGAACAGAAAAAATTATTGCCATTGTGGAGCGCAGTTTTAAGAGTACGATTTGCCATCGGGCACATTCCACTTTTTAGAAGATTTTACGGAATGATCTTGGTCTATAAGATCCAGCTTGTGCAAGAGCTGAAACCACGTAACCATCATACGCGTCGTAGGTTCGATGAATGGGCCGAAAATGTTGTGCTCCCATGAGGCCCATCGAGTAAGGACAGCGGCATACAACGTCACAATGCTACAATCGCAAGAGACCGCCAGAGCCTATGCCAAACGCGTCTCCCCGGAAAACCCTTCAACACCTGCTCAGACCGTACATCACTAATGGGCCCATTGTCAAGAAGCCTTAGAGAGTGTTGCTTCTGAGGTACTAGGTTTCAAACCGCCACCAACAAACCTATGGTTTGACGACGAATGTAGGAGGGCACACGCAGCCAAGCAGCAGGTCTATCAAGAGGCGCTGCATAGAAAGACGAGAGCTGCTCGCTGCTCCATCAGGTTCGCAAGCGACCTAACCGATTCCTTTTATGTCAAAAAAGGTTTTAGACAGGGTGTTACGCTATCGTGGGACTCTTTCAACATCGTCCTTGAAAGGATCGTGCAAAACTCACTGGTCAATACGTACAACTGCTCGCATATGCCGATGACATTGGCATAATTGGACGGAGTCATCGAGATGTCATTCAGGCCTAAACGAGCATTGAGACGGAAGCGGCTAAAATGGGACTGCCAGTAAATGAGGGCTAAACGAAATATATACTGTCGTCGAAAAAGGACACGAACCACCGGAGTCATGGCCAGGGCGCACATATTGGTAGGTATAATTTCGGAAAACTGAGACCCTTATCATCCCGGTCCTGCTTTACGGCGCAGAGACATGGACCTTATCGAAAGCGGATGGGAGGCCCTTGGTCGTTTTGAGAGAATAATTCTGCGTACGATTTTCGGCCCGACCTGCATAAATGGGGACTGGAGGAGAAGACTTAATAATGAACTGTACGGGCTGTACAGCGACATGAACGTAGCACGGCGTCTTCGCACGCGTTCTTCCCATATCCCCACAGCCTCAGCTATGTCAGTTCCCTTCACTCGGCTATCGACCAACACGATATCATGCACTTCTTCTATGGTTTCTGGTGTGGTTGGGGTCTTTGGTCGTTTGAAGCAAAGTCCCCGTGAAAACTTTGGCTCCCACACTTCGGGAAATGAAAAAGACCTTGAATCACCCATCTCCGGTCCATGTTCTTTCCCGAATTGGCTGTCTAATCGATGCGGCTTGTATCTCCTCTATCGACCGGTGTCCCCGTAGCGGCCCGGAGTTTGTTGAATAGCCCGAAGTCGCACGGTGACAAATCAGGGGAATACCGTGGTTGTCGAACATATTGGTTGAATTGTTGACGTAATGACCACGAAGGATCAATGCAGTGTGAGAGGGTATGATACATGATAGGGTTGCAAAAAACCAAAGGTGCCTCTTTAGGTGCTCAAATAATAGTCTTTGTTGAAAGTTTGGCCCGACAGAAGGAACTCAAAAATGCACAACACCACCATAATCGAAGAAAACAGTCAACACGACTTTAATTTTTGAGCGACTATGGCGCGGTTTTTTTGGTGTTCCTCACGTTAAGCACAATATTCACAAATTCAGTGTTTTCGTTACTAATTGAAATGTGACGCGCCTGGGGCCCAAAACATGAATGATCTTCTGAAATGCCAACATCATCAGCAAGCTAAATCTTTGATTTTTTGGAAGTGAGCTTGGTTAGTCAAGGTTGATGGTCGTCCGGGACGCTCTTCGTCTTCGATATGTTCTTTTAAAATTCGCGCAGATTCAAGAGTCATGCTCTTATAATGTTTGTCACATAACCTGGGCAGAGTGCAGATGGTTTGGATCGTAAATGTCTGTCCATTATTCACCAGAGGTGGTTGTCCTAGATTCGGGAGAAACTCGATTGAATTTACAACTTGGTTGTAGTTCCCAGCAAATGTTCCTTGCCATTATGATGTTATATTAGAACTGCACACACAGAGTGACTATATACTGTGAGTGTTAAGCCTTTATCAGGATTTTGGTCACTTCCCTGTCAGTCTTCTTGGAAGTCTTTCAAATTTACAATAGTAGCTACTGGAAGTAAGTGTTTTGTGTTTTTCGGATAAGGCAACCGTCGAAATATGAGTAAATTGCGTTCGGTTTCTAACCACAGTTTGTCAAGTAATGAGACTTAATGCCTTATCTTCTTTTGCCTCTCTAATGCTGCCTATAAATACTTTTTGAAGACAGTCCCAAAAAATTGCCTTTAACACCGTCCAGTAGGGCGGACAGAATAGACGTTGCTCTCTTTGAGGCAAACTCTCACTCATGTACTTTACAGATGTATAATTGCATTTTTCCTTCGACACTTCGTTCAAAAGTGTCAAAGGATTAGCACAAAGTCAGTCCTCTAGTAGTCTAGGATAATGGCCATTTTGAAGGTCAAAATGGCAACTGCCATGTCTTCCTATGACAGTAAATGATAGAGACAGTGTAGTGGCGTTAAGTTTGGAGCTGACCATGCCAAACATGCTTCCTTTCTATTGCTCATATTGTCCCTTGACAAAATTCTACCTGGGAATCGAATCACGTGAAATTAATTCAAATATTCTTGTCAGATTCTTTCCCCTCCCTTTGAAGTAAACTTGTAAATTGTTTCAACGCTTCGACTTCAAACGAGAGGATAGAAAGGCAAAAAGAACAGAAGATATAACCAATACCCCCGAGGGACCTCTATTCCAAAATACACCTTTTACCAGCTCACACGCTACACAACGGGTTTCACGTCCACGTGTTAGCACGAAATTACTCAAATCTCCGAGATCTACATATCTATTCCCTTTCCAATTCAGCAATAACTCAAGTTCATAACGTGGGCGTGGGGGGTTCGGCAAAAAAAAAATTCGCTCCGAATCGTAAAACCCAATCCCCTGGTACTCGCGTACATCATCATACCTTCGAAGCACAGCAGTGTGAGCCACCAACACTCGCATTTGTTACAATGATTTATGTACGCGAGTGTATAGAGAGGGGGAGAGGAGACTTTAAGACCTTTATTCTGCAATTCGCTTCATCGCACGACTGAGCCGAACCAGCTGACATTTTCTCCGGTTAAATCTCAACCGAATCAGCTAAGATTTACCAAGCAAATCGAGCATTTATCCATACGGATACAGTGTACCTTATAGTGTATACTTATACCGTACCCACCGATCAGTTTGGAGAGTCCATTATTAGAACGTCCGGAACGGAGGAGGCATGGATACGACGACGATGCTGTCTAGTTAGACTTTCCATCGCTCGGCGTTCAAAGACACGTCGACTTAACATTTGGCACAAAAGAAGTTTTTTTTTTTTTTTTCTTGCCTTTCTTCCTTGTGTACAGCGTGTACTCGTATAGTTGAGTTCAATTCTTGAAGTGAGCTGAGTATGGTTGGTGGTCATTGTCTAGGAGTCTCTTGTCCATTGTCCGGGTGTGAAAACTGAGAACCATACAAACCCATGGACGGACAACAGATGTACTACACACGACGAATGTATTAAGCCATTTTACATCAATTTAAAGATGTGTCCGCAGAGATAACAAAGCGAAGCGAAGCTGATTCTTGGGATATAGATACATATAATATGATACATGACATGCATGTTAGATGACTCGACCCCGGCGTGTGTACAATTCGCAAATTGTCGGACCACTTTCGCAAACCGGCTGTTGAGTTTCAAAGTTTCTTTATATTGTTACTCACTCCTCCATGCGTTGGATGAATGGATCTACACGATCAGTGATCTGTGAACTCTATCATAATAACAATTGAGAAGTTGGACCACTTTACCATTTAACTGTTTATATTAACGCCTAGCCAGTGGCGGTTCATAGTGTCGTCGTACGACGAGTATCTTTTCGTCATCATCTGTCCGACAAAATGGCGGCTATCTACTATTCGCATGAATTGAATTTTAAATTTGGAACGTTATTGTTTAATGTGCAAATATGTTTCCGTATTGTGCGAAATCCAATGTGGTTTATACACACATGTGCCTGTGGCGAAATAGGACTCATGACAGTCAGCCACTCGACATACGAGTGGCCGGAATCTGATAACAAGTGCTGTAAAGACAGACTTGTCTGTTTTTGAATGCTTCAATCAAATCCGACCGGTTCTTAAATGGATGTGAAATAGCTACAAGACCGGGAGGGGGGCTTTACATATCTTTTTTTTTCTGTTCTGAATTCAAGTGATAAATTATATAATTCTGGGTAGCATACAACACTATGGTGCTTTATCTGCGCCGTTCTGCGTCTATAGTTGTCCGTTTCAGTTTCTATCGCTTCCACTTATCAAATCACTTCCGTGGAAACGTTATGATTTCTGGGAAATTCAAAGTTATTTCTCGTCTCCCTGATAGAGTTTCATGCGTAAGAAGTGACAAGTGCAGACGTGAGTTTGGTTTATATCATACAACAGAAGTAATGAACTCTAGTAACGTACCCGACGTGATGGACGCTTTAGTCCTTCTTTTTTGTTCGCATTGATACGAACTTCCCCCGAAAATTGCGGTCAACAGCTGTTGTTTTCCTTCATCCCGTGTCCTGCATGCGAATCAATAATGCCACAACAAACAAAACTGCATAGTAGTCCGTTCACAATGCTTTAAATACTATTGTTAATCGGGGGTACCACTAATGGCTTTCAGATACTTTCCGCATGGACAATTCAACTCGCTGGCCACTGGTCATATGTGACCCCGAATAGGGACGAACCAAACAAGAACCAAGAGAGGGAGAAGCACTACAGATGTAATTACCTTACCACACATCAAAAAGTCCGTCGTGCCGTAAGTTATGTTCCTTTGTTGCCGTCGTCGTCGTCGTTTTTTCGTTTTACCAATTCTAAATTGCACGCAATGACGGTATCATTTGCACTAAGATGGTAATATGTTCAGCGCACGGTTGCCACTATTGCCTTGATTATCTCTTACGAGAGGCGGTGGTACGCGCCTCGTTATTGTGTAATATGGCATAAAGCATAATACGACACTGCACCACATCATGCTGCTTCGTGGATTGGTATGGTGCTCCGCATTATGACATGCATATCACGATGATTTGTAGCAGGAAATACAATTCATTGTTGGTTTGGTTGGAGTTTTGTTTGGTTTTTGTGGTAGGATCAACAACATATAACATACAACAACCACACGACAGAGAGTGGGTTGAAATGTTGGCCTGGGAAGTACTTGCCTTATAATTTGCTTTACATGTGTGCTGTTCCTTTCTGTTGCTGTTGTCGTTCGCATCGATTGGTGGAGCTTTTGTTTTACATATTGCATTTGTTGGGAAAATGTAGTTCAATTCATCCGTGAAATGGAGTAGACAAGATTTTAATCCGGTTTGGTGCAATAAGCCAGACACACAAGATAGACAACAAGTAAATTAGAAAGAGGGAACGGAACAGGCTTGAAGGTAGAGTGTATGTAATTGATTTGAAACATCTTTCGAAACGACACAATATTAGGATCGACATATCGTTTAAGGATGTATGATGGTAATCTCTTGCGTTTATCGAGTACATTCGGAGCGATATGATATGATGTGTGTTTTTCTGTGTGTCGCAGGTTGATGGAGTGGACTGTTAACGGACTGCACAGTGACTTATAAACAGGATTTTCTAAAACACATCACACTTTTGTGTCCCAATATTTGCCAGACTGTAGGACAGTACAGAAGCCTTTTAACCAATTGAGGTAATTCAGTTATGATACCAAAATAGACAAAAACCGTCTCCACAACATAACGACCGAATTCACTACGAATTCGAGCAGCACAATTTCGCAAATTCTGTGTGGCTAGAGGGAAATATTTCAAACAAAATAAATGTAAGTACGGTTGGTTCGGTTCGCAAAGAAAGCACCTTTCAGACACTAAGTAGCTTTCCTGTCTATAAAGCCAGAACGGAAGTCTGTGGGGATAAAGACGGACAACTAGTAGTAGAGTCACAGTCGATGCTGAGAATATGGAAGGAACCGTTCTGTAGACTGTTTAACGGCGATGAAATGTCTAATACCGCTGTCAGGCAACATGATCCATTCGCAACGAACGAAGATGAAAGAGAATTCCGTCCAAAAAGCCGAAAGCATGCCCGACGAATGTAATCTCAGCATCGTTTGCCCAGTCCACAAGAAGGGAGACTCCTATAGCTGCGCCACCTACAGCGGACTAAGTCTCGTTAACATCGCATACACGATCTTCTCTGCGGTACTGTGTGAACGCCTGAAACCCTCCGTGGATAATCGGAGAGGTTCTTATTAGTAGGATTTAGACAAGGCGACGCACTGTCATGTCATTTTTTCAACATCGTATTTGGAACAGGCAAAAGACGGATGAAAAACTGCGACATCTACTACTACAAGGAGAACAAACAGTGTCTATTCGGGTGCGGATTCGTTATTCGAGAAAGACTCCGACAAAAAGTCTTAAGTCAAAGCTAAATTTGGAAACATTAGCTTAATATGTGCTCACGCCCCAATGCAAGAAAAGGACGATTGACTCAAAGATAGAACCTATGCTCCTAGATAGAACCTATGCCCCGCTACAATACAAAAATAGTTCTAGGAGATTTGAATGCAAAACTGGGCAAAGAGGACATATTTGAGTCGATCTTAGAAAAGCATAGCCTCCATAACACGACATCCAACGACAGACCTAGGCTAATCGATTTCCTAACGAGGCATAACCTCCTTGTAGCAAGCACACGATTCTCCCCTCTCAACATCCACAAGGGTACCTGGAGGTCTTTTGATCAATCGACCACCTACCAGATTGATCACATTGCGATCGACAGACACTCCTCCAGTATTCTCGACGTACGAGCCTTCCGAGGAGCCAACATCGACTCGGACCACTACCTTGTTGTAGCCAAGGTACGAATGAGGACATCAAGAATGCTTAGGAGTCGAGTAGGACAGCGTAAGTTTGACGTCGGAAAGCTGCAATCGCAAGAGACTGCCAGAATCTTTGCCGATCGTGTCTCCTCCAAGCTCTCTCAAAATCCGCCTACAGCAGCACAAACAATAGAGCAGGAATGGGCGCATTGCCAGAGATCCGTCAGAGACGCTGCCTCAGAGGTGCTGGGTTTCAAACCGCCACCACCTAGAAACCCCTGGTTCGATGAACAATGCGAACAAGCAAAACAAGAGGCATATAATGCCGTGCTGCAACTACGGACGAGAGCTGCTCGCGAAATCTATGAGCAGAAGAGAAGAGAGGAACACACGCTTTTCAGAAGAAAGAAGAGAGAGCACGGAAAGCGTGAGATCGAGGAGATGGAGAGATGCTTCCGCAGGAATGACGCCCGTAAGTTTTACAACAAGGTAAAACGAACATGCCATGGCTACAAAGCCGGAGTGGCGGCCTGCAGGGATGAAAATGGAAAACTGGTAGTAGAGTCGCAGTCGATGCTGAGGATTTGGAAAGACCACTTCTGCTGACTGTATAACGGCGATGATAGACAAGATACCGCTGTCAGGCAGAACGAGCCATTCGCAATGGACCACGAAGTAACAGAATTCAGTCCACCCGACCTAGACGAAGTCAAAATAGCTATATCAAGACTTAAGTCTAATAAAGCCGCTGGCGCAGACGGCCTGTCTGCTGAGCTTTTTAAGGCGGCTGGAGATGAGCTGGTAAGGTGCATGCACCATCTCATCTGCAAGGTATGGTCGGAGGAAAGCATGCCCGACGAATGGAATCTCAGCATCGTTTGCCCGGTCCATAAGAAAGGTGACCCCTATAACTGCGCCAACTATAGGGGAATAAGTCTCCTTAACATCGCATATAAGATCTTCTCTGCCGTATTGTGTGAACGCCTGAAACCGTATGTGGATAACCTGATCGGCTCTTATCAGTGTGGTTTCAGGCCAGGTAAATCCACAATAGACCAAATATTTACGCTACGGCAGATCTTGGAGAAGACCCAGGAATACCAAATCGACACTCACCACCTCTTCGTCGATTTCAAGGCCGCGTATGACAGCGTATATAGAGACGAGCTGTACAAAGCCATGTCTAGTTTTAACATCCCTGTCAAACTCGTCCGATTGTGCAGGATGACAATGGAGAATTCTCGTTGCTCCATTAAGGTCGGTAATGAGCAATCCGAGACCTTTGATGTTAAAAAAGGATTTAGGCAGGGCGACGCGCTGTCGTGCAACTTTTTCAATATCGTGCTTGAAAAGATCGTGCAAGAGTCACTGGCCAATACAAGAGGTACGATTTATTTCAAGTCACTCAATTGCTTGCGTACGCCGACAACATTGACGTGATTGGACGGACACAGCGAGACGTCAATGAAGCCTTTGTAAGCATCGAGTTAGAAGCGGCTAAGATGGGTCTCAAGGTTAATGAGGGTAAAACCAAATATCTGCTTTCATCTAAAAGAGACGGACAATACCGACGTATTGGCCAGAACGTCACCATGGGCGGATATAACTTTGAAGTGGTCAAGGAATCCGTCTACTTTGGCTCACTGATGACCGGCGACAACAACACAAGTGCTGAGATAAAACGCCGAATCACTCTTGCCAACCGCTGTTTGTTTGGCCTGAGAAGTATTATATAGTGGCACTATATAAGACGTTGATCATCCCAGTCCTCCATTACGGCGCAGAGGCTTGGACCTTAACAAGATGAAGATGCCCTTGGTCGTTTCGAGGGGAAAATTCTGCGCACTATCTACGGTCCCGTTTATTCAAACGGTGTATGGAGGAGAAGACTTAACGAAGACCTGTACCTACGGGTTGTACAGTGACATCGGCCTGATACGACGTCTAGGGATACAGCGTCTAAGGTGGATAGGCCATGTAGAGCGCATGGAAAATACAGCTCCAATCCGACTCCCACTTCGAATCCACCCCGGTAGGAGGTCGCGGCAGAGGACGGCCGCATCTACGGTGGCGCACGCAGGTGGAAGGGGACCTTAACTAACTGGGCGCACGACGCTGGAAACAGGTGGCCAAAGACCGTGCCAGCTGGAGACGCTTGTTGGTTGAGGTCCAGGTTCACCACGGACTGTAGCGCCACCTAAGTAAGTGTTATAGTTCTAACGCGAATAAGTGTCTCAATTTCAAAGATCAAACGTGTTAAGTGATCTAATCTTAAAGTGGGTGAAATGACACACTTACATGTGTCATCTAACACACTTCTGCGTGTTGATCAACACACTAGCATTTGCAGTGCGTCGTGAGCATATTCTGTCATACAATTGATAACAATTTTTTCGTTTTACTACCTAAATCGAACTGCTTCAAGTATTAAACATCCAAAAGTTTGCTCAAAAGGCGCACATCTATGTGATGATACTCGCTGGTTCGATCAAACTTTTTCAAACGACAGCCAAAAAAACAAATAAAAAGATCAACAATCCGGGATATTTGCTCACTCATCAACACAATTGTGGCAAACAATAATAATGCGCGAATTAAAACGCCCGAATTTGTATACAATCATCTTAAGAAACCACCGACGTTAGAGTGTGTAAACAATTTGACAGATTGACACACTCGCTCAGTAGATCTTCATCATTATTAATCATTTCAAATGGCGAAATAAACAATAAACTCTCATCAAGCAGTTGAACAAATTCGAGTTTTGTTTCCTTTTTCCATTGCCACTTTTGTTTATCAACAACAGCAAAAGTCCAAAAACACAATCGCTTTCCGAGATCTCGTGCTCTAGGGTGTGGTTGCACGAGCATGCATCAAAGTTTAAACCAAAAAAGCAAATTGAATGGAACAATGTTGTCATGTTTTATCGTGGACTGGATAGTATCGCAAGCATGTGGTCGGGGGCGGAAACGGATGATATTGGGTATCAAATTGATCAGCAAATACGCCGAATCTATGATGACGAATTCGAATTCGTCGTTCTGTATGTGCACTGTCATGAGGATATCGATGAATTTGTTATCGTGCTACTCCTTCTCTCTTCGAGCTGTATGGCTATAGCTAGAGAGTAGTCGTTTTGTGGTATAGAAGGACAGGCTTACTTGGGTAGACAACAACTTGAAGATGCTTGTAATTTGATAAATCTACTTTGCTGGGAAATACGAAAACAATTTCAAACTCTATTACTGAGTGCTCCTTCTTCACTTTGTTGGACGATATTTTTTCCAACTTCCTGCTCTTCTGAATGCCCTTGAAACCGAAAGAAATTTGAACAACAAAACAGAAAACAGAAGAGCAGGGCAGACTGCCTAATAAGAGCATAAGAAGTGTCTCAACAAGACTACACTATGGCTTCCTCAGAGTCATTTATTTTCATGGTAATCGTATGTTATTATTGGGTTGCCAGTAGGTGGGCAGCCAAACTTATTGGTTATTTAGTGTAAAGCTACTTTCAAGCGGCCAACCGCGCACTGATTGATGTTTGAATTTGACGTTCAGCTAGAGAAGATGTACTGCGAATAGAAAGGGAACGACGGTTTGAAGGGTTTTGGCCTGTAATTTAAGCAATTCTTCACGAGGTTAGGTAATAGATGTTAATCTAGCCTAGAGGCCACCGTGGCGCAGTGGTTAGTGTGTTGGACTCTGACGCACGATGAGAGAGTTCGGATACCGATAACACCAACGCCATCGAATGTTTATTTCGTGGCTAGTATGGCTAGTATGCTTGCCATGAAAAGGCTTCTCGACTCACGTCGTTCGGCATCGGCCTCAAACTGGGTCTTAATTTTTAGTTTTTTCCTTTGTGGGAAAAATGAGTAATTAGGCTGCGCTTGTGCCATTAAGGGCTGTGCTGCGGCCCAATAAAAAAACTTCAGAAGAAGGATGAGAAAAATTCGAGCAGAACAATGGCTTCTAGACAATATCTAAAGCAGAATTTTTGAAGTTGTTCTTTGACTCAGGTCGTTTAGACAACTGCAAAAGCAATTTATGCCGTAAAACCTCAGCGTTGATAACAGCCAAAGGTATTTCTACGACCGTAACGGACTATGTCACCCGACTTCCTTCCTGGGAGAGGAGATTCTCTATTAGAATTCCCTCCAGAGAGGAATGGACCGGTGATTTGGTACGCACGGAAAGTGAACTGGCATTCTACACCGTCAGATCCAAAATGGATGTTGGCACAGGTGCCGGAGTCTAATTTGAATCTCGGGACATGCATCGCTCCTACAGGCTCGATGATGGATGCAGTGTCTTCCAAGCGAAGACCTATCAAGCAGGCGACTGACCCGATCAGCAAAGAGAATATCTCAGGAAAATGGATCAGCATCTATGTTGACAGCCAGGCAGCCATTAAGGCTCTGTAGGCAGCATGGATAAGATCCAAACTCGTCAAACTCTGCAAGGAGAAGTTAGAAGAGATATCCAATGTAAATGAGGTAACCCTTTGCTGGATACCTGGTCATATGAATATCTCCGGAAACGAGAGGGCGGACGAGCTGGCTAGAGTGGGATCAAGTGCTAACATTGCGCAGATCTCAGCTGATGCCAAAGCACCACTCAGCGCGTTCTACAGGGAGATAGAGACGGAGCTATTAGTGAAAGCCAATAAGCGATGGTGTCGATTAGATACATGACGCAAGGGCGAGATCGACTTGGCCCGTCTATGATAATAAAAGAACGGAAAATCTGCTGAAGTTCAATCGTGGGAATATTCGACTGGCAGTCGGTGCCCTCACTGGGTACTGCATGCTATCCTACCATGCAGCTCGACTAGGCCAGCCCTACAATGACTTCTGCAGAAGCTGCAGGGACGAAGAGGAAATTGAATCCGTTCGTCACCTGCTGTGCGAATGTCCGGCGCTAGCCCAAAAAAGGAATATATTCCTAGGAAGATACTTCGGGACTAGAAGAGGTAGGTAATATTGGGCTGAACAGAATACTGGGATTTTTATCCTCGTCTGGTTGGTTCAGCTCAACGGTAAATGTCTAGGTATCAACGGTTTTTTTTTTTATAGTTCGCGCAAGTTCAAGAGTTATTATACTCTTATGATGTTAGGCACACAATCTGAACGGAGTGCAGTGGTTTGGGTCGTTGATGTTCGTTCACTACTCTCAGGGGTGGTTGTCCTAGATAGGACGAGAGCCGACCATATTCCGGGTTTGGTTATAGCCCGTAGTAATTCGTTCAAGCACTTTAATATTGCATACGCAGACGATGAATTTCAGTTGACCATATACTGTGAGTGTTAAAGTAGAAACACAATGTGGCGTGCGCGCGCGCGTGCTTTTGACAGCATGAGTAGGAACAACGATATCTTATGAAGCAACACATAATGTTACCTCAACTTTTGCTCGACCTCATATCGTAAATATCGTAAAGTCGAGCAAAGCGCCGGAGTAGAGCTACTCTCTACTCAAGGCGTGCGTTTGACAGATGTATTTCATTGTGTTGTTCGATTGTAGCAGAATAGTGTAACGTGTTCTGTCATGTAGTGTTCCGAGTTGTTCGCTTTCAACATGCATACATTTTCGTAGCTTATAATTGGATTTTTTAGATGCAAACTAACAAAGAACAGAACACAAATCTACTCTTCTTTCTGCACTAAATTCATATGTGTACATTTTGAGCAAACAGAACATAGTATTGTCATATTCCTAAACTCTCTACGCGCAGCTGACTTGAAGCCAGATT